>SJYO01041852.1:249106-387900 GCA_006410555.1 Capra ibex | reverse complement strand
TTTATAGATGTAAACGTTACATGGTCTGTAACGTAGAATTTGTTGAAGAATTTTAAGGTCACTTCTTAATACTTACAATTGAATTTTTACAAACTTCATTCTTAAAGTTTCTTGATAAAATCTCCTCTAATAACGTAATGAAGAAAGGGGAGTTTGTAAGTCGGGAAAGAGGAAAAGAGAATTAGTAAGATAAAAATAGAACGAATAAATGAGAAAGGCCTATTTTTATCCTCGTTACTCTTCTAAAGGTGAGAGACAGGTGGGTCGGTTTCCATAGGAACATGTGAACTATTGAATCCCTCTTACTACAACTATAGACTAAGAACTAGAGGTTTCTTCTAAATGGAAACCTTGATCTCTAGTCCGTACTGGTGAGTTTCGAGAAGACACCGTCTTCCAAAAAAATATCACTTTTACTTTTCTCTTTCGAAGACCGTATCTATCGTTTTCTCCCACCTCTCACAGCGTGAACGATCAGAAGTCGTTCAATCGATATATGAAAATTTTATCGACAGTGTTATTTAGTTTTCTTACAAAGTTCCAACATCTTTAAAATGGTCTAGGTGAGGGTGTTAAATGTAAAATTCTATTGTCCTAATCCGTCTTCCAAAAATTCTTCCTCTTTGACAGGAGTCCGTCCTATGTTTGTCAAGTCAAGTTAAGTCAAGTCAGGGAGTCAGGTCAGAATGAGAACCGTTGGGGTACTTAATGTCGTGTGGTCCGGAGGGACAGGTAGTGGTTGAGGATCTCAAGTGAGTCTGAGCACAGGTAGTTCAGCCACTACGGTAGGTCGGTGGAGTAGGAGACAGTAGGGGAAGAGGTGGACACGGGTTAGGTAGGGTCGTAGTCCCAGAAAAGGTTACTCAGTTGAGAAGCGTACTCCACCGGTTTCATAACCTCAAAGTCGAAATCGTAGTCAGGAAGGTTACTTGTGGGTCCTGACTAGAGGAAATCTTACCTGACCAACCTAAAGGAACATCAGGTTCCCTGAGAATTCTCAGAAGAGGTCGTGGTGTCAAGTTTTCGTAGCTAAGAAGCCGTGAGTCGAAAGAAGTGTCAGGTTGAGGGTGTAGGTATGCACTGGTGACCATTTTGGTATCGGAACTGATCTGGCTGGAAACAACCGTTTGCTTACAGAGACGAAAACTTATACGATAGATCCAACCAGTATTGAAAGGAAGGTTTCTCATTCCCATAAAATTAAATTACTGAAGTTAGTAGTAGACGTCACTAAATTCCTCGGTTTTTGTTTGTTTGTTTGTTTGTTTGTTTATTTATTTATTTATTTTTCAGACTGTGACAAAGGTGACAAAGGGGTAGATAAAGGGTACTTCACTACCCTGGTCTACGGTACTAGAAGAAAAGGACTTACAACTCGAAATTCGGTTGTAAAAGTGAGAGAAGAAAGTGAACGTAGTTCTCCTAAATCAAGGAGAAGTTAAAAATGGTATTCCCACCACAGTAGACGTATAGACTCCAATAACTATAAAGAGGGTCGGTAGAACTAAGGTCGAACGCGAAGAAGGTCGGGTCGAAAAGAGTACTACATGAGACGTATGTTCAATTTATTAGTCCTACTGTTATATGTCGGAACTGTATGGGGAAAAAGACAAACCTTGGTCAGACGACAAAGTACAGGTCAAGATTGACAGCGAAGAACTGGACGTATATCCAAAGAGTTCTACGTCCAGTCTACCAGACCATAAGGGTAGAGAAATTCTTAAAAGGTGTCAAATAACATTAGGTGTGTCGGTTTAATAAACTGTATCAGTTATTTCGTCTTTATCTACAAAAAGACCTTGAGGGAACGAAAAAACCACTAGGTAGCCTACAACCGTTAAACTAAAGGCCAAGGAGAAGGAAAAGACTTTGGTCGAACTTGTAGACCTTCAGGTACCAAGTGCATAACGACTTCGGACCGAACCTCTTAAAACTCGTAGTGAAATGATCTCAAACTCAACTCACGTTAACACGTCATCAAACTCGTAAGAAACCGTAACAGAAAGAAACCTTAACCTTACTTTTGACTTGAAAGGTCAGGACACCGGTGACGACCCAAAAGGTTTAAACGACCCGATAACTCACGTCCTGAAAGTGGTGTAGTAGAAAATCCTAAACTTTATCAAGTTGACCTTATGGAGGTGGAGGTGATCGAAACAAGTATCACTACGAAGGATTCCGGGTGAACTGAAGTGTAAGGTCCTACAGACCGAGATCCACTTACTAGTGTGGTGGTACTAATAGACCCAGTACTCCTTGAAAAAACATGTCAAGAGGACACACAAGAACGGTGAAGAAGAATTATAAAAGATGAAGACAATCCAGTTATGGTAAAGACAGGAAATATCTCAGGTAGAAACGTACTTTATAAGGGAAGCATAGAGATTAAAAGGACTTCTCTAGAGATCAGAAAGGGTAAGACAACAAAAGGAGATAAAGAAACGTAACTAGCGACTCCTTACGAAAGAATAGAGAGGAACGATAAAAAACTTTGAGACGTAAGTCTACGAATATAGAAATGAAAAGAGGAAACGATAAGTGAAAAGAAAAGTGCCGATAAACATTCCGGAGGAGTCTGTCGGCAAAACGAAAAAACGTAAAGAAAAGGTACCCTACCAGAATTAGGGACAGAGGACATGTTACAGTGCTTGGAGGTAGGTATCAAGTAGTCTGTAAGATAGTCTAGAGCTCGGAATTTAGATAAAGAGTGGAGGTGACATATTAGTATTCCCTAAAATAAATCCAATATGGACTTACCAGATCACCAAAAGGTATGAAAGAAGTTAAATTCAGACTTAAACCGTTATTCCACAAGTACTAGACTCGGTGTCAGGAGAGGGGAAGAACAAAAACGACTGACATTTCTCGAAGAGGTAGAAACCGACGTTTCTTATGTGAGTTAGACTAAAGTCACAACTGGTAGACCACTACAGGTACACATCTCAGAAGAGAACACGACAACCTTCTCCCACAACAGATACTGATCACGTAAGAGAACCCACTTGAGATAATCGGAAACAGAACGAAGTAAGGCATGAGGTTCCGGTTTAAACGGACAATGAGGTCCATAAAGAACCGAAGGATGAAAACGTAAGGTCAGACGATATTACTTTTCCTGCAGAATAATAATAATAACAATAATAAAAACCACAATCAAGATCTTCCAGAAGTATCTAGGCAAGTTGAAGTCGAATAAGTCGCAATGACTAACCCCGTATCCGAATCTAGTGGCACTATAACTTACCAAATGGAATCTTTACTTGTCTCTAGTAAGACAGCAAAAACTCTAACGTAGGTTCATAACGTAAAGTCTGAGAAAACAACTGGTACTACCAATGAGGTAAAGAAGATTCCCTAAGGACGGGTGTGATCATCTATATTACCAGTAGACTAAATTTAAATGGGTAAGGTCAGGCAAAATCAAGTAACTAAGGATCTTACAACTATAAGTGAGAACGGTAGAGGACAAACTGGTGAAGGTTAAACGGAACTAAGTACCCAACAAACAACACATTAGTAGTCAAGGTCTGAATTTGTTTATTATTGTTATTATTGTTTTAATACACTGATTCTCATTTCTTAAATCCCTTTTTCACTAAACAGGAAAGGAGGAGGAACTCTTAAGGTCTGTGAATAGAGGAGAAGTCGAAGAAGTCGTAATAACCAGACCCGTATCTGAACCTAATGACACAATGACTTGCCAAACGGACCTTTACTTGTCTCTACTCAACCAGTAAAAACTCTAACGAAGGGTCATGACGTAAAACCTGAGAACAAAAGATACTACCGATGAGGTAAAGAAGATTCCCTAAGAACGGGTATTATTATCTATATTACCGGTAGACTCATTTTAAGTGGGTAAGGTCAGGTAAAATCAAGTGATAAGGATTTTACAACTACAAGTTAGAACGACAGATAATAAACTGGTGAAAGTGAAACGGAACTAAATACCTGGATTGTAAGGTCCAAGGATACGTTATGACGAGAAATGTAGTAGTCTGAAATGAAGGTAATGGTCAGTATAGGTATTGACCTGACAAAAACGAAACCGAGGTAGGGAAGTAAGTAAGACTTCAATCAAGAGATGACTACAGGACTTCGTATAACTCGTGGATGGCTGGACTCCTCAAGTAGAAAGTCACGGGATATAAAAGTATAACAAGTACCGTAAGAGTTCCGTTCTTATGACTTCATGAAACAGTAAGAGAAGAGGTCACCTGGTGTAAAACAGTTTAGAGAGGTGGTACTAGGTAGGTAGAACCGACCAGGATATACCGTACCGAGTATCAATGTAACTCAATCAGTTCCGACACCAGGAACACTAGTCTAATTAATCAAAAGACACTAACACCTAAAGTCAGACAGACGGAAGACTATCTCTTTCTCTTCTCCGAATACCTTTGAAGGACTACTCTCTCTGACTGACTCCCCACTTGACCCAGAACAAGACTACCCACCCCGGTACGAGTCGTTTCGAAATTAGGTTAAAAGACAATTGCCCGTCCCGACACAAGGGAGGGACAATAAAGGGGACTCCGGTTTGATACCACCCCCATTACTTCTATTACCGTTGGAGGAAGTTTTTTAGGGTACGAGCGTAACGATGTGAGTCACGGGGGTCTGTGGTGACTGGGTGTGGAGACGGTCTCTGAAGACCTGTGAGTACCCGTTCAGCCCCAGTCTTAGAATACCCCAGTGACGAGGAAAGAGGACCCAGGACTACACGTGTTCCAAGACAAACACGGGAGGGTCTCAGACAAAGGGGTCAGGACACATTCGAGACGGTCGAGATACCACCTCAATTACCGTTGGAGGAGGTTCTCCCGAATACGGTATGGGTCTATATAAAGTCGATCTCGGGGACGGGGACGTCGTCAGGTGACGACTGGGTATGTAGGAGTCCTCTGTGAGTTTGTGTCATGACAGACAGAGACACCACAGAGACCTAGGACCACACGTGTTCCATACAAACTCGGTAGACTCGTAGAGACCGTTCATACACCAAATTAAGATTTACGTTAAAGCGGGGAGGATGGATGACAGACCCCGAAAAGACGGGAACCTGTACTCCATAGAGGAGTGTCAACGATGTCGGTGGTTTGTTCGTAGTGTGTCGATGACGAGGTCGCGGTAAGTTATAGTATCATTAGGTTCAGATACAGAGCTGGTTATTATGCCTTCATCGACTTCAACTTACCAAGTAACTTTTGGATGTTCTGGAAGATCTTGATTGTGGAGGGGGGGTGGGTTTCTACAGGACAAGCAATACCTCCTTACCTTACGTTTTCTTCCTTCAGTTCTTTATGAACCTCATTGTCCGTTTAAACCGGAATCTCATACCTTACTTCGTTCCATTTCTGATTGTCTCAAAACGGTTCTCTTGAGTGACCAGTATCGTTTGTGACAGAAGGTTGTTGTCTTCTCTTCTGAGATGTGTACCTGTAGTGGTCTACCACTTATGACTTTAGTCTAACTAATATAATAAACGTCGGTCTCTACTTCTTCGAGATATCTCACTCGTCTTTGTTCTGGACCTCGACTGAAACCGAGTCTGGTACTTGAGGAATAAAGATTTAAGTCTGAATTGAACTTCTTTCATCCCTTTTGGTTATCTAGTAATTCCATACTGGATTTAGTTTAGGGAACTCTATTATGTCACCCTCACTTTTTATCTAAGTTCCCTAATCTAGACTATCTGTCTCACGGACTTCTTACTACCTACTTCCAAACACTGTAACATGTCCTCCGTTCATAATTCTGGTAGGGGTTCTTTTTCTTTATGTTTTTCCATTTTACCAACAGACTCCTCCGAAATGTTTGTCGATACTCTTCTTCTCTTCGTTTTCCGTTTCCTCTTTTTCTTTCTATATTCGTAGACTTACATCTCAAGGTTTCTTATCGTTCTTCGATATTCTTTCGGAAAGAGTCACTAGCCATGTTTCTTTATCTCCTTTTACTGTCTTACCCTTTCTGATTTCTGGAGAATTTCTTTTAATTTTCATAGTTCCCTTTAAAAGTACGTTTTTACCCGTGTTATTTTCTGTCTTTACTATACTTGGATTGTTTCGTCTTCTATAATTCTTCTCCACCGTTCTTATGTGTCTTTTGATACGTTTTTTCTAGAACTACTGGGTCCATTAGTGTTTCTACACCAGTGAGTGGATCTCGGTCTGAAGGTCCTCACGCTTCAGTTCACCCGGATTCTTTCTTAGTGATGTTTGTTTCAATCACCTCCACTACCTTAAGGTCAACTCGATAAAGTTTCTATGAATTTTATATTACTAAAATTTCACGACGTAAGTCATACAGTCGTTTAAACCTTTTGAGTCGTCACCGGTGTCCTGACCTTTTCCAGTCAAAAGTAAGGTCAGGGTTTCTTAGGAATTTGATGACGTGTAACGTGAGTAGAGTGTGCGATCATTTCATTACGAGTTTTAAGAGGTTTGGTCCGAAGTTGTCATATACTTGGTACTTGAAGGTCTACAAGTTCGACCTAAATCTTTTCCGTCTCCTTGGTCTATAGTTTAACGGTTGTAGACAGCCTAGTTACTTTTTCGTTCTCTCAAAGTCTTTTTGTGATAAAGACGAGATAACTAATACAGTTTCGGAAACTGACACACTTAGTGGTGTTTGACACCCTTTAAGACGGAGCACTCCTTAGACATACGTCCAGTCCTTAGTTGTCAAGCTTGACCTGTATCTTGTCGTCTGACAAGGGTTTAGTCCTTTCCTTATAGAGATCCGACATATAACAGTGGGAAACGTAGTA
The DNA here is from genome assembly GCA_006410555.1 of Capra ibex. NCBI lineage: Eukaryota > Metazoa > Chordata > Mammalia > Artiodactyla > Bovidae > Capra > Capra ibex. The sequence goes on along the minus strand of SJYO01041852.1, from coordinate 381,131 downwards.
CTCTTTACGACGTGACCTACTCTTGTTCGACCTTAGTTCTAACGACCCTCTTTATAGTTATTGGAGTCTATACGTCTTCCGTGATGGGAATGTCGTCCTTCGTCTCTATTTGACTTTTCGGAGAACTACCTTCACTTTCTCCTCTCTCTTTAAAACCGAATTTCGAGTCGTAAATCTTTTGATTCTAGTACCGTAGACCAGGGTGGTGAAGTACCGTATATCTGTCCCTTTGTCACCTTCGTCACTGTCTGAAATAAAAAACCCACGAGGTTTCAATGACTTCTACCATTGACGACGGTACTTTAATTTTCTGTAAAGGAGGAACCTTCTTCTCAATACTAGTTTGATCTGTCATATAATTTTCGTATCTGTAATGAAACGGTTGTTTACAGGTACATCAGTTTCGATACTAAAAAGGTCAGGAGTGCATACTTACATTCTCAACCTGATTTTTCTTCCGACTCGTGGCTTCTTAACTACGAAAACTTGACACTACAACCTCTTCTGAGAACTCTCAGGGAACCTGTCGTTCCTATAGGTTGGTGAGGTAGAATTTCCTTTAGTCAGGACTTATAAGTAACCTTGACTTTAACATTGAGGTTATGAAACCGGTGGAATACACTTCTTGACTGAGTAAACTTTTCTGGAACCACGACCCTTTCTAAGTTCCACCCTCCTCTTCCCCTACTGTCTCCTACTCTACCAACCTACCGTAGTGGCTGAGTCACTTGTACTCAAACTCATTTGAAACCCTCAACCACTATCAGTCCCTCCGGACTATTAGACGTCAGGTACCCCAATGTTTCTAAACTTGTGGAGACTCGTTGACTTAACTGAGTAGAGAGAAACCCTTAGGGTCTAAGGAGAGAGGAAGAGCCCCTGGGACTTGAAGAATAATTGGATAGATCCTTGACTGAGAAAGTACGAGCTGAAGGGACTGGGGTCTCATGGTAGTGATGGGAGACCGATTACGTACAAAAACTTACACAAACAACTAAGGACCAAACCCTTATATGTGACCTCCTGTTTTACCGTTGAGTGAGGTTATAAGAACGGACCTTTTACGGTACCTGTCTTTTCGAAACGCCAAATATCAGGGACCCCAGTACTTCTCAGTCTGGACTGACTCGTGCCTATACGTGTTCCTCACCTGCAAAGGAGTAACGAGGATGAAATTATACACTTTTTCTCTGACATGGTCCCTTTCTTGTTTATTGATTATTATGACTAATTAAACATTTCTGTCCCTAGTCTTTATCTTAGTCAGAACATTAAAACTAAAGTGAGAAAGATGATTTACAAATCAAACTTCGATATTTTCCTTTACCTTCCGTTTTAACTGTAGTCATTTATTTAAAAGGACTTTATGATGATTGGGGTTAGATGGGAATCCACGTGATCTTACACTCTGAAGAACCCGACCATACACCAGAAATCACAGAATGTGTGTCCGTTCATAAAACTTTTCATTAACGGTTTACTTATTTAATTTTATTGAATAAAATAAACGAAAAATATGTAACAGAATATTTCTCTTTTAAAATAAAAAGTTTAAATAAGTCGTATACCTAATTCAGGGATGATACGAAATCCATGAACAGATATAGGTCTTCCATCAGTTGTCACTTGTTTCATCAGTAGTCACTTGTTTCTGTTTGTGCCAAATCTTAATAAATATTTTGTCTTTGTCTGAGTGTCTGACTCTCTTACTGTACCAATGATCGCCCCTTTCCATCCCCTCTTTCTATCTAACCCTAACCTTTCACATCCCTCAAACCCTAACTGTGTGTGTATGATGATATAAATTTTATCTATTGGTTGTTCCTGGATGACATGTATCGTGTCCCTTGAGACGAGTTCTAAGATATTATAAATTCACCCTTTTCTTAAACCTTTTCTTGTCTACGTACATATTGACTTAGTGAAACGGAATGTGAACTTTGATTGTATTGTAACAATTATTTTATATGATGTTATATAAAAATTCACAAGATAGATAAGTCTCAAGTATTTAAGTTTTTTATAGTCGATCTGATTTATAAAAAAACACATTGAGTTATCTGAATCATTTTTGAGTATCGATCTTTCTTCAAGTCTATAACATTACCGGAATTAGTACTTCATTGATCTCAGTTCTTTTAAATTCCATAAACAGGGTTTAGTTTGTCCATCGAGTACAGTATCAACACTTGAAGTAAGGGTCTCGAAACAAGTAATAGTAGTTGGAACGACGGTTCCTATATATTAACTGAGTCATACTAATCTCTGTTCCAAAGTTACACGTCCGTTCAAAAAACAAACACACACACAAATTATTTATCTAAGAACACTTGACACTTAACAGACGTACCGACTTAAATTATGACGGAAGTCAAAAGTGCATATGTACCAGTAGACGAGAAACGTTAAACAGTGAATATCTTATAAGTGCTATTATAGAAGTAAACCACTTGACTTCAGAAGAATGTAAATCGCAGAAAATCTTTACAATTAAAGTTTCTCTTTAATACACAATGTCGTTTCTATCCGAATAATTTGGTATCCGGCTTAGACAGAACCGCAGATAAAAACATGTTAGATACTCGTTTTTTTACTAAAAGTGTAAAAATTTATTTACCTTTTTTTATCTTGTCGTACAAGATAAAGTGTATTGTACACTTTTACTATACTTTAAGATTAAAATTAAAAGATAATTACGTTAAAATAGTCTTGTGTCGGTACGAGTAAGTTCACTACAGCTACAGACGAAAGAGTTATGTTGTCGTTTTAGCTTACAAACGTTGTCTATAACACTCCGGACGTTTCGAATTACGTGAATGAGTGACCGGGAAATACTTATTTCAAATCAATGGGAACGTAAAGTTTTGGTTTATAGAATAATAAGAAAGGAGAACGAGGGTTGTAAACACCCTGTAAATGTATCGATAAATTATCCTTGGTCACTAAAGTCATAGAAACTCCTGATGTGATTTCGATAGTGTTTAACGTTTATTGGGTTTAATCCAGGTCTAAAAAGAAATGAAAGAGAAGAATAAATTATGACACGATTACAGACATATTGGGAGGGGAATTTTTTAATGTCAAATATTCTCCACAAACGTAAACCATCTTTATTTTCGAAAGATGTCGGTGGTCGTCTTCTAAACGGGATTCGATGAAACATTACCCTCTCTTCCTGGTCAGAGGGTCTTTAGATGGTTTTAATAGACGTTCCCTCCTACACCGCGAAAAAAAAAAAAAAATTTACCAATGACACGAAATTCAAGGAATATGAGATACGGATCTACCAATTTTGATTTGTAAAATGTATCTAAATTTTCATTACAAGTAACTCTTCTCTCAAGACACGACCATTATCTGTATGGCAGATCAGTTCCGATACCAAAAAGGACACCAGTACATACTTACACTCTCAACCTGACACTTCTTCCGACTCGTGACTTCTTAACTACGAAAACTTGACACCACAACCTCTTCTGAGAACTCTCAGGGAACCTGACGTTCCTTTAGGTTGGTCAGGTAAGACTTCCTCTAGTCGCGACCCTAAAGAATTCTTCTTACTACAATTCGACTTCAAGGTCATGAAACCGGTGGATAACGCTTCTCAACTGATTAACCTTTTCTGAGACTACGACCCTCCCTAACCCCGGTCCTCCTCTTCCCCTGTTGTCTCCTACTCTACCAACCTACCGTAGTGACTGAGCTACCTCTACTCAAACTCACTTGAGGTCCTCAACCACTACCTGTCCCTCCGGACCTCACGACGCTAAGTACCCCAACGTTTCTCAGTCTGTACTGACTCACTGACTTGACTTGACTTGACTTTCCACTTTCCACTTCACCGAGTCAGCACAGGCTAAGAAACACTGGGGCACCTGACATCGGATGGTCCAAGGAGGCAGGTGTCCTAAGAGGTCCGTTCTTATGACTTCTCCCAACGGTAAAGGAAGAGGTTCACTAGAAGGACTGGGTCCCTAACTTGGGTCCAGAGGGTGTAACCTCCGTCTGCGAAATTGAAGACTCAGTGGTCCCTTCGACTTGACTTATCTGTATCAGTTCTTTGTCAAAAAAACAAAATGAACTCTAGTGAACTCGATAATTTTACGGAACACGTTAAAGTGGAAACTGAGGTTATTTCAAATGACTGTTCGATCACTTTTCCTTTGTGTGTTTTGTGTATGGGTATACTTTCATAAATGGAAGTGATCTTCAATTCATATGTTGAATTTTAACACCATTTTTATAGTAAAAAAAGATGTAACGTAATGTTTCCTTTTTTACTTGGAAAGATTATAACTGGTAACACATCACTTTATTATTTGTAACTATAAGAAAACACTCTGTTGAAAATAAATAAACTGTGAATTTCCCAAAGGTTTTTATTTAGGGACGGTTTTCTTTAGCGAACTTGTAAAGTTCAACACCACGTAATGTCCTCTATGGTTTATAAATTTTTTTTTTTTTTTTTTTCCTAGTCAAGTGAAAGATTTATTTAATAGTTGAATCTATGTACCAACGATAAATTTCGTACTTAAATTGTGTGGTGAGGAGACAAATTTTAGGAAACTTCTCAGGGGTATTAGACGACTCATTGTAGGTCAAAGGTCTCCTAAATTTGAGAGACAATAGAACCGGACTTAGAAAAGGGGAATAAAGGACGGTAAGATGGACGTTTTATTTAGAGAGGGAGTGAGTGGGTGACTTTGAGTGGAGGTCTTTGACCGGGGGTTAGAGAATACGTAGTGACTAAAAGGGGAGAAAGGAACTAGTAAGCATTTACGGTATGAAAGAAGGTAGAGTTTTTAATAGAGACCTAGAGTCTATAGGAGGTCGATCGTAGGATAAAGAGAAGGAAAGAGATTTTGTTTTTAAAAAGGTTCTCAATGGATCCCTTAAGGGACCACTAGATCACCAATCCTGAGATATGAAGGTGTTAGAGACCACCCTCTTAATTCTATGTTCGACTCTTAGTTTTTTTTTTTTTTTTTTTCTTCTTCTCTCTCTCTCTGTCTCTCTGTCTCTTACTGTCTGTCAACGGAAATAAAATAAATGTTAAACAGAGATTAAAGAGAAAAGAAAAAAATTTTAAAAACTGATAAATAATACCTTTTAATTTTTTTTTATTCGTCGTTTAACACTTTATTTGTGGAGATATGGGTAGTAGGTCGAAGATGGTCTAAAAAGGCTTCGGTTGTCGTCTATATAATTGGATAAAGTTTCTCTATCAGTGTGAATAATAGGGTGGTTGACGAGAAAAGTTCCATTTGCTACTGGAAGTGCGATGAAACACGTCATTTTATGTATGTGTTTATAACAAGATGTCTTGTTTATTGAAACTTACTTTTTATATATATAAATAATTTTTACTCTTTGTGTCCTTTTTTTAGTTGTCTTTAATATGGTGAATACACATTAGTAATAACTGTAAAATCACTTAACATAGGATCGTAAATACAATGTGTTTAATTATACATAAAAATTTTTATTCTGATACGATAAAATTTTGTAAAATAAAAAATTACTTAATCTTACACGGAATACACAAGTTATTTAATATCCGGATTTATTAAGAATTCCCAGTACTGCTGACTCAGTGCTGACTCACTGACGTTACTTGACTTGACTACCCCACTTATACTTCGGATTTGCGGAGGTGTATGTGACACTCCAGCTTACCGGGGGACACCCTCATCCTACTCTCAAGTACCTCTCTTGTGGTACTTGAATTTTTATCACCTTCGTCAGACAGATATGTCATCAGTGTCCTCTCGGTCCTGTGGACCTAGTTATAGGTATATAACTGAGTACCGATCCCAATCGAGTTCTGGGAGGATGAACTTGTTCCAAGACATAGGTCTTCCCTTTCCCTTTTTTCATAATTACCGTGTTTTTAACTGACTACTATTTCTTCATTTAAGATGTCCTAAACCTACTCCTACTGGACTGGTGAGGGGGTCTGACCTATTACTACGCGGACGGAGGGTCACGAGGTGGTCCTGGCCTCCGGCGGAATTACGGGTTAGGTCCCGGTCCACTTCAAGGACGTCGTCGGTGATGAGAAGGTGGTCGAGACGGCCTCAAACATCTCGGCGGCAAAACCGTCCGAGGTTAGGGTCGTTACCTCTGGAGACTAGTTACGGGGGTCTTAAGGTGGAGTCGACCTGGAAGATCTAACAAAGGTGGAGAGGGCCACTCATGACTACCGTTCCCCCTTCTTTTGTGTCGTTACTCTGTCTCCGACACGAGGTGGTTCCTTGTCCCCCTTTCTTGGGGTGATATCTACGGGGAGTCTCTCGATGTTGTCGGAGGTCAAGTCCTGCGTACCCCGTGATGGTAGTCGGGGGATAATAATGGTCGGTAAAAGGAGATGTCTATATAATTTGACCGTCTCTGTGCGAGGTGGTATGAACGCCCTCGGTGTTCGGTACTAATCCGATTACCTCTGATAAAAAGCTTGGGTGGCGGGATGTATCCTACTGTATTAGGTTGATGATCAGAGGGAAAAGTCGTGACTCCTTTCTGTGTCCTAGGACTCCGATCTTTTACCAATTCTCTTTACCGTGGACTCCCATGACGTTTGGGAGTCACCACCCGTCTTGATCGGTGGGGCCTACTCTCCGGGTTAACCCTGACATTGTGTCTCCTTCTCTTCCTGGTGTACCCCTCTATAACCCACCGATAAAATACTCCAGAGTGCTCCCCCCGGGTTTTTCGATACTCATGACGTTTTGGGAGGTTTCACTAAGTTTCCCTTTCGTTTAGTGGGAGACTCAAGACGCTTTCTATCACGCTCCGGATATCTGAAATATACGGTTATCTGGGTCGGTCTCCGACGACCCAGAGTCTACCATTCTTTACGTCGGAGACACAGAGATCGGATGGGACTTTTACAGTCTACCACCCTGTGGTTCACTAAGTACTTTAAAATATGTAGGGGCTTACGGGTCCTGGAAACAATCCGTCTTTGAACGATAGATTTAACCCCCGTGTTCACTGGAAAGGGGGGTGCTTTCTGGGTGACAAGTTCGTCCGAGGTGGTGGATGAATGAGAAGGAGAGTCATTGGGGAGTTCTACTTACCTCCAACGTATCAGAGGACCGTTCCTTTGGTCTGGTCGCTTTGTCAGTTCTTTCTCTCAATTGAGTTATTAAGGGACTCCAGACCCACCTTCTGTTAGAGGTGTGGCGGGGGGCGTGGGGTGGGGGGACGGGGCGGAGTTCGAACGTTTTGTTCAGGGTGACCATTGTTTTGAATTTGGACCATGTTAATGCAGTCGTGGGAGGAACCCGGGCGGTCTGGAACGATTCGGTACATGAGAAATACACTGACTTTTCCTGTTCCACCGATACCCTTACAACAGGGTCTAATACCCCTGTACCCTGTCTTGTCACCGAACAGAGATTAGTCGACCTGTCACAACTGTGACCCACCGACCCTACGAATACCCGTCAACGACGTCAACGAAATGACCAGACCCTCCGTTGGCTCGACTGAAACCCGGTTCTAAACAAGTATTTTCAGGACGTACTCCAGTTGTGAGAGGTCGCTCCCCTGGGGGTATTTACCGACAGTTGTAGGGTCTAATGAGTTATGGTCCCTGACAATACACTTTTGGGGGTATAATGATGACTCGGAACAGTCCGGGACTTAGACCGGTGAGAGAAAGAACACCCTCTTCCACCCGGGAGTGTACTAACGTTCCTTTATACGGTCGTCCGGACTGAACTCTCTGGTCGGTTAGGGCCTGGGTCTAAACCAGGACATGTGTTTACCGTGGTCGGACCACTTTGTTCCTGTTACCGACAACCCTATGCGTCATCAGTACCTTCTTTGGTAGCAACTTCGATCGAGAGACTATAGTGTGACCAGGTGAGTTGTCCGGCTTGATATACGAGATTAGGTCCGGAAGGTCGACAGTTTTCCTGTTTTAGAGTCTTGACGTGACGTACGAGTGTCCAGTTACGACGGAGAGCCGTGTCTGTCCTTGGAGGTCCCTAAGTCCATTTTCCGTGCGACGGGAAACTTGTGGGCCTTAACCTGAAGTGACTTTACTTTGGAGCGGTTGTGATGGTAATGGACGACCAGTATCATACATGCAAGAGCCCTACCCATCTTCGAAAGGGATGGGTCTGACTTTCTCGTAGTTTTCATCGGGCCACGGACGAATCCCGCTATCAGGGGTCTAAACCTAAAGGATGGTCGTAACCTATCCTGTTACCGGACCGAAAACATCGACTAAATCACATTGTTCATTCGTTTTGAAATTTGTAGTTCACCTTTAATGTATGGGAAATATCCGGGGTCTCAAGACCCTACCACCTTCCTTGGTTGGTCTGTGAATTTCTCTGTGAGAGGTTCACCTAGAATCTCTGACTGACAAGGACCCACCTGAACAAAGACTGTCGAGACGAGTCTGAGTCCTACTGGGATGTCAGGGTACCGAGAAGAGGTATGTTTTAACATATACCCTCTGGGGGAGGGGTTTATTTTGCCCATAGTTGTTTAAACGGAGTTCATTCCCCTCTACTCTAAAGTGTCGTCTACCTTCTTGGACCATTCCATTATTTAGTCCATTGATTCAAACATGTTCTTTCCCACGGTAAGGGGGAACCCCTTGTCTAAGTGTTTAAACACGGGCCCCTAGTCCACACCAGTTCCTGACCTTTGTGCTGAGGAACCGGGATGTAAGTCAAGTCAGTGAGTCACCACAGGCTGAGAAACGTTGGAGTACATAGCGTCGTGTGGTCCGGAGGGACAGGTAGTGGTTGAGGATCTCAAGTGAGTCTGAGTGCAGGTAGCTCAGTCACTACGGTAGGTCGGTAGAGTAGGAGACAACGGGGGAAGAGGAGGACGGGGATTAGGGAGGGTCGTCGTCTCAGAAAAGGTCACTGAGTTGAGAAGCGTACTCCACCGGTTTCATGACCTCGAAGTCGAAATCGTAGTAAGGAAGGTTTCTTTAGGGTCGCGACTAGAGGAAGTCTTACCCGACCAACCTAAAGGAACGTCAGGTTCCCTGAGAGTTCTCAGAAGAGGTTGTGGTGTCAAGGTTTCTTAGTTAAGAAGCCGCGAGTCGGAAGAAGTGTCAGGTTGAGAGTGTAGGCATGTACTGGTGTCCTTTTTGGTATCGGTACTGATCTACCTGGAATCAGCCGCTACATTACAGAGACGAAAACTTATACGATAGATCCAACCAGTATTGAAAAGAAGACGGTTAAACGGAACCAAGTACCCGGACTGTAAGGTCCAAGGATACGTTATAACGGGAAGTGTCGTAACCCGGAACAAAGATAGTGGTCAGTGTAGGTGTCGACCCATAACAAAAACGAAACCGAGGTAGGGAAGTAAGAAAGACCTCAATAAGGAGGTGACTAGAGGGTATCGTATAACCCGTGGATGACTGGACCCCTCAAGGAGAAAGTCATAGGATAGTGAAACGGAAAAGTATGACAAGTACCCCAAGAGTTCCGTTCTTATGACTTCACCAAACGGTAAGGGAAGAGGTCACCTGGTGTAAGACAGTCTGGAGAGGTGGTACTGGGCGGGTAGAACCCAAAGGGGTGTCCGTATCGAATCAAAGTAACTCAAGCTGGTTCCGACACCAGGATCACACTAACCTTCCCAGGTATATGACAACAAGATTGGTCGGGCTTACGTCAATTTCAACGTCTACAGTGAAAGGCACTTGATGGGCCCACCTCTCTATTGTTCAGCTGCTGATGCTGGCCTGTGGACAGAGAGAGGCTATGGTGATGGCGCCACCCCCTATGCATGACTTAGTAGTATGGCCTTGCTTCCCTGGCTTCCTGGCTTTCCTCCACAGGCATTTCCCACCCCAATCTCCCGAATCCCTAAACTCCAGCTCCCAGCCACTGCACCTTCCCGGAAACCCAGATTCCTGCCTCGCATATGTATGGCTGTGGCAAGGACTGTCTGATTCTCATTCCATTTAGGCTGCCACAGATCTGCTCTTTCACTCTCAGCCTTAAATGTTTTTCCTCTGACTTAGATAATTGCCCCACTGAGATCATACCCCTGCTTCAGTTCCCCCAGCCACCAAGGGCAGGTCCAGTCCTACTAACCCTCCTGTGTTTTCCCCGAGTACCTTTGTCCTACCAAGTTTTACATGGTTCTATATATTCTTTTCCACTTGTCAGGTCCTCCTGTCTGCTCTAAGCTGGTGTTCTGCATGCACTTCTGTGTCTGAAGGTATATTCCTGATGTATCCATGGAGAGAGATGGACTCCACATCCACCTACTCCTCCACCATCTTGTTCTCCCCTACAAAGTCTAGATTTTTTATTGACTATATTTGCTGTCACCACACTTACTCCCAATAAGCCCCAATAGCCACTTGAAGTATTAGTCTATGCCTCAAGTGGTTTTTATTTTCTAACATTTTCTAGCTTAGTTTCTAAACTCTTTAGTGTGAAAAATTTAAACATAAAAGAAGAAAGAATAGTATAACAAATCTGTTTTCAACAATGATTCAATTATTTTTAATTACACAAGCAATACATGCTCTCTATAAACAAAACAAACCCTCAATGATGAAAAGAGCACTTAAAATTCCCCTATGCAGAGAGAGCGAATGATAACTACAGGATAATGCTACTTTTTTTTTTTTTTTTCCCGTATGCATACATAAGATGGAAATTGTGCGTTTCTTGTTTTTTGTTGTCAAGGTGAGTCTATGCTGTACATGCTATTTTGGAAGCTTAGACAACCTTTAAGCCATTTCTTCGATATTCTTCTAACATTTTCAGTGGAATTCTTTATTTTATCTAGGTCTATGACATACTTAAATTAAAGAAAGTAGGGAAAACCACCAGAGCATTCAGGTATGACCTAAATCAAATCTCTTATGTTTATACAGTGGAAGTGACAAATAGATTCAAGGGATTAGATCTGATGGACAGAGTGCCTGAAGAACTCTGGATGGAGGTTTGTGACATTGTACAGGAGGCAGTGATCAAGACCATCCCCAAGAAAAAGAAATGCAAAAAAAGCAAAATGGTTGTCTTTTTTGTAAGTAGCCTGTACAAATAGCTGAGAAAAGAAGTGAAACTAAAGGCAAAGGAGAAAAGGAAATCAAGATTCTACTCTGAATATAGAGTTCCAAAGAATAGCAATGAGAGATAAGAAAGCCTTCCTCAGTGATCTATGCAAAGAAATAGAGGACAACAATAGAATGGGAAAAGCTAGAGATCTCTTCAAGAAAATTAGAGATACCAAGGGAACATTTCATGCAAAGATGGGCATAAAGGACAGAAATAAATGACACAGTAAAGGACAGAAATGGTGTGGACCTGACAGAAGCAAAGATATTAAGAGAAAATAGCAAGACTACATAGAAGAATTATACAAAAATATCTTCATAACTCAGATAATCACGATGGTGTGATCACTCAACTAGAGCCAAGCATCCTGGAATGCAAACTCTAGCAGGCCTTAGGAAATGTTACTACAAACAAACCTTGTGGAGGTGATGGAATTCCATTTGAGCTATTTCAAATCCTAAAAGTGCTGCACTAAATATGCCAGCAATATGGAAAACTCATCAGTGCTGCAGGATTGGAAAAGGTCAGTTTTTGTTCCAACCCCAAAGAAAGGCAATGTTAAACAATGCTCAAACTACCACATAATCACATTCATCTCAGATGCTAGCAAAGTAATGCTCAAAATTCTCCAATTCAGGCTTCAATAGTACATGAACTGTGAACTTCCAGATGTTCAAGCTGGTTTTAGAAAAGGCAGAGGAACCAGAGATCAAACTGCCAATATCCACTGGATCACTTAAAGAGCAAGAGAGTTCCAGGAAAACATCTATTTCTGCTTTATTGACTACCCAAAGCCTTTGTGTGGATCACAGCAAACTGTGGAAAATTCTGAAAGAGATGGGAATACCAGACCATCTGACCTGCCTTCTGAGAAATCTGTCTGCAGGTCAAGACACAACAGTTAGAGATGGACATGGAACAACACACTGGTTCCAAATTGGGAAAGGAGTACATCAAGGTTGTATATTGTCACCCTGCTTATTTAACTTACATGCAGACCCCATCATGCAAAATGCCAGGATGGATGAAGCACAATCTGGAATCAAGATTGCCAGGAGAAATATCAGTAACCTCAGATATGCAGATAATACCACCCTTATGGCAGGATGTGAAGAAGAACTAAAGTGCCTCTTTATGAAAGTGAAAGAGCAGAGTGAAAAAGTTGGCTTCAAACTCAACATTCCGAAAACTAGGATCATGGCATCTGGTCCCATCTCTTTATGGAAAATAGATGGGGAAACAATGGAAACAGTGACAGACTTTATTTTGGGGAGTTCCAAAATCACTGTAGATGGTGACTTCAGCCATGAAATTAAAAGACACTTGCTCCATGGAAGAAAAGTTGTGACTGACCTAGACAGCATATTAAAGAGCAGAGGCATTAGTTTGCCAGCAAAGGTCTGTTTAGTCGAAACTGGTTTTTCCAGTCCTCATGCATGGGTGTGAGAGATGGACTATAAAGTGCAGAAGAATCGATGCTTTTAAACTGTGGTGTTGGAGAAGACTCTGTAGAGTCCCCTGGACTGCAAGGAGATCCAGCCAGCCCATCCTAAAGGAAATCAGTCCTGAATATTCATTGGAAGGACTGATGTTGAAGATGAAACTCCAATACTTTGGCCATCTGATGTGAAGAACTGACTCATTGGAAAAGAGCCTGGTGCTGGGAAAGACTGAAGGTGGGACGGGAAGGGGATGACAGAAGATGAGATGATTTGGATGGTATCACTGACTCAATGGACATAGGTTGAGTAAACTCCAAGAGTAGGTGGTAGAATGGGAAGCCTGGTGCGCTGCAGTCCATGCGGTCACAAAGAGTTGGACACAACTGAGCAACTGGACTGAACTGAACTGAACACCTAATGATTATCTATGCTTCATTCCTTACCTGTAGGTAGCACTGAAAACATTATTAAAAGAAATATGGTCTCCAAGATGGTGGAGGAGAAAGCCATCTCCTTAGTAATTCTGCTTTGCACTTTTCCTTCCACCCTATTTCACTGATATCAATCTTCCAGCATTCGATTTTTTTCAAAGAATGAGACTAAACAGGAATCAGAGAGATCCTCTTTGACCCACCTCCTAGAGTAATAGAAATAAAACAAAAGTGGACTAGTAGGATCTGATTGAACTTACAAGCTGTTGCACAGCAAAAGAAACTATAAGCAAGGTGAAAAGACAACTTCAGAGTGGGAGAAAATAATTGCAAATGAAACAACTGACAAAGGATTGATTTCCAAATTATACAAGCAGCTTATACAACTCAATACCAGAAAAACAAACAACCTAATAAAAAAGTGGGGAAAAGACCTAAACAGACATTTCTCCAAAGGAGACATACAGATGGCTAACAAACACATGAAAGATGTTCAACATCGTTCATTATTAGAGAAATGCAAATCAAAACCACAATGAGATATCACCTCACACCAGTCAAAATGGCCCTCGTCAAAATGTCTACACACAATAAATGCTGGAAAGATTGTGGAGAAAATGGAACACTCTTGCACTGTTGGTGGGAATATAAATTGATACAGCCACTATGGAGGATGGTATGGAGATTCCTCGAAAAACTAGGAATAAAACCACCATGACCCAGCAATCCCATCCTAGGCATATACCTTGAGGAAACCAAAATTGAAAGAGACCCATGTATCCCACTGTTCACTGCAGCACTATTTTCAATAGCTAAAACATGGAAGCAAACTACATGCCTATCAACAGATGAATGGATAAACAAGTGTGGTATCTATACACAATGGACTATTACTCACCCATAAAAAGGAATGCATCTGAGTCAGTTGTTATTATACAGAGTGAAGTGAGTCAGAAAGAGAATGATAAATACCGTATTCTAATACATACATACCAAATCTAGAAAAATGGTACTGAAGTATTTACTTTAGGGTAACAGTGGAGAAACAGACATAGATAATGACTTATGGACATGGGGAGAGGGGAGGAGAGGGTGAGATGTATTGAAAGAGTAACGTGGAAACTTACATTACCATATGTAAAATAGATAGCCAAGTGGAATTTGCTTTATGGCTCAGAAAACTCAAACAGGAACTCTGTATCAACCTAGAGCAGTGTGATGGGGGGGAGATAGGGTGAAGATCAAAAGGTAGGGATATATGTATACCTATGGCTGATTCATTTTGAGGTTTGACAGAATACAGCAAAATAATTCTGTAAAGCAATTATCCTTCAGTAAATAATAAATCAATTTTAAAAATGTATAATAGAATTAAAGATTTTAAAATTTAAAAAAAATAAAATAAAATAAATAAATAAACCAAAAAAAAATGTATAATAGGAAAAGGAAACAGGTTTTTTGTTTTCTTTTTTTTTTTTTTTTTTTGAGCCAAACTGTGGACTATAGCCTGAAAGATAGCCTTCAAGTTTTCAAAAAAAGCTGTATCAGCACAAACACAGAGTCAGGATGACCTTGAAACCTGGAATGGGAGTCTTATCATGGATAGAATAACTAAGCACTGATGTCCCAGGAAGGGAAATATTTAATCTTTGTTTTTAACATAGACATTCTTTACTTCTGGTCAATGTGCCCTTTTCTCTAATAATTAAAGAAGTACAATGTATGTTTGATAGGCCACAAACAGGCTGTTCTTGTTAGGATAAAATTCAAGTTAACTCAGATATATGTAAGGATGACTTCCCTATTTCTCATTTCTCTTTTATCAGTGGCCAAAGGGATAGCCTAGAATATGTTTTTTTAAAAAGAGCCTCCTCTTGAACAAAGATCACTTTGAGTCTCAAAAGCAATGTCATAAATGGTGAGAGGTGTTTGCATAAATTTCTCTCAGAAAAAAATCTAACAAGTCTTTCGATGTCCTGTGTCCCGCGGTCCATCCTTACTTCCTACTCCTCCTCTTCGTTACTGTATTTGATGGCTTATAAAATCCACACATTTTCCTGCTAAAGAGTCCTTTCACCTGCTGTTTCTCCTTCTTGGAATTATCTTCCTCAGATCTTCTCAAGGCTAGTGAGAGTTCTGGACACAATATCCCAAAATATGGCACCTGGCATGTTGACTATTTTAAGTTGAAAGAATTTGAAAAGATGGTAGAAGAAAAAGCTCACTGCAAATTTCCCTCTTCCCATTTCCCATGAAAGATTATAAAACTCTCATCTGAGAAGTGTCTTCCCTGTATCTGGAGAAAAGGAACATGTTTATCTCCTAAGACAAAGAAACATCGGGAAGAATCCTGAAAAACACACCTTGACAATCCCCCCAGCTTATTATACTGAGCACACATGACTAATACTGTGGAATAATAATACTGTGAGGATCCTGGGCAAAAGGACTTTCTGTGTCCTCCATTTCTTTGATTATAGGAAACTGCCTTCATTCACCCTTCCCCAAGTTCCAATGGGAAGGTTCAAGCAATTGTTAATTTGATGGGAGATAATATGTGAAAAGAAGAAAGAGCAAGAGCAGGCTTGGGATAAGTTTGTTTTTCCCCATCAAAGGATACATACAATAGTATCTTCAGCTATTTTGCAGATACTTAAATACCTGCTTCTATGTGAGAGAAGTTATGGCATGTGGCCCACAAGCATGTAGACCCCAGACCAGTTAAACCTGAAGATTGATGATGTTGACTCCTACTTCTCTTACCCATCAGAAGAATGCCCATGAGCTGATCATGCCCTCTTTTACTATAAAACTTGTCACTATCTTCTCCAAGTGGGGACACATGATTTTGAGGGCACAAACCCACTGTGTCCTCCTTTGCCTGGCAAAGCAATAAAGCTATCTTTTTCTAAGTGAAAGTAAAAGTTACTCAGTTGTGTCCAACTCTTGGCGACCCCATTGACTGTGGCCTGCCAGGCTCCTCTGTTCATGGAATTCTTCAGGCAAGAATACTGGAGTGGGGAGCCATTCCCTTCTCCAGGGAATCTTCCCAACCCAGGGATTGAATCCAGGTCTCCCACATTGCAGGCAGATTCTTTACCATCTGAGCCACCAGTAGAGATCCTTTACTACTTAACTCAAAACTCTATCTCTGAGATTTGATTTGTCACTTGGGTACAGAGAAACTGAGCTTTCAGCATCACTCTCAAACCTATTGTATTTTTCCAGTGGTGCCTGCTGCTCATCAAACTTAGCATGAAATACTCAAGTCTGTTTCTTCAGGTCTCTATTTCCTTCAGCAGTCTCCTATGTCATATAAAATAAATGTGAATACTTTTCTCCTGAGACTCTGTCAGTTTAATTTGCAGATCCAGCTAGGGACCCTAAGAGAGTGGAGATTTCCTCCCTACATGGCTTTTCCTCTTGATCTTGGCTGCTCCCTCTAGTTATATTCTCTTATAATGCCTGTTTTCTTATCTTTGGAACATCCAATGTAGCCTTCAGTGTTTTAAATATTTATTTGTTTAGTGGGTCTCTTGCCTCTAGAAAATAAACTTTGTGAAAGTGAGGATCTTGTCTCTTTTGACTCACAGACCCTGGGGCAGTGCATGATACGTGGTCATCCCTCCGTAAATACTTGATGAATAACTGAATAATTGCAAAGAGGTTCTGTCTGAGATCCGCATCTGCACTCTGTATTTACTGTTTCAATCAGATGTGAAAACCCAAGATTCTCCACAAGAATACCAGGGTGCATCGTGGGTGTGGAGAAGAGGAATTTTAAAACTTTGTTGTTACTGCAGGAAACTCCTCAACTTTGCTGTAATATTTCATGATAATACCTTCACCTGTGTTCATATACACTAACCTTTGTAAGTTCCAAAAGCCTAACTCTAAGTAACAAAATCTTCAAAAGTTTTTAAGGGAACCAATTTATTTTTAATAATCATAAGGCAAAAAGAAAAAAAAAAGGAAAAAAAAAACACAATATAATTTAACATTTCTATAACATGTCATAATAATTTAACATTTCTGAGGGCTTTTCCAGATTAGTAAATTATATTTTCCAGAATAAATTTCATCTTTCTTGTGTATGTTTTTTATTCTGACCAACCAGGCTACAAACCATTTTTGTGATTCAACTACTTTAGGTTCAGGGGGAAATGTTTGTGTTGTAATGTAGTCGGGAAATTATTTTTCTTACTTCATGAAAGCACCTAATTTACACAGCCTGCAGACAAAATTGAGGGTGAAATCCCACAAGAGTACTCTGTCACCGTCTGCATAAAACAGAGGATACAGCCCAGGGCTGACTCATTGTGCCCTGAAGACCTGTCCTGTGGATCACAAAATGTCAGACACAAGGAGCCATTCAAATACACTGTCTTCTCCCTTTGTGTCCAGAGAATCAGAAAATAACTGCTAAGTGACAAAGGTCACCCCTGGATCAATGATGGTAGGTTTAATTTATGTAAATGTGTAAAGCTTCAGTCCATGTGCTTTACAAACTAGATTAATAGTACCTATTTTAGCGATTTTTGTAAACTCTGAGAAACTGAAACACTTTGGTCGGACGGAATCAATTAGTTTAAAAACTGTTTCCAGGTTTTCAGACAATGAACTACAGGAGGGATATTGGAAAGGCCTTTGCATTTTATTTTTTACTTTCTCTGAAATTTTAGGGTTTAAACACTAGCAAGTATTTTAATTCAATTATTATGTTACGGATGTTGGCAAATCTGCCTGTCATTCTTCATGGAAGCTGCCTACACCAACAAAAATGTTGAATACAGGATGTCTGATAGCAACTTATCCTATGACTTTCAACTGAAAACATCTGAGTCTCTTCCTTTTTGACTTTGGAAGTTTGAATCATAGCTCTTTCTGCACTCACCCTAAATATAATAAAGTTTAGTGGGTGTAGAAAATTATGAGAAAGAAGAAAATATAACTCATAATCCTACATTTAGAGGCAGTTGCTATTAAATGTTTGGAGTTTTTCTTGCTTTCTTTAAAAAATATTTTCCTCTATTCTCATTCTCATGTTGCCCCATATTCTAATGAATACGTCATTCTACACATTTGATGACTGGCTTGCTCTATCATTTTGTACTTAGACCACGTCAGACGCAAGAGAACTTGTCTCACTAAATTTTATCCTATAATGGATAGACTTAAAAGATATTTAAGATCTGGATTTTGGGGGGATTTTTGGAATTTTTTAAAATGATAGCTCTGAATAATATATAAAAATAATATTCTGCTATGAAGATGGATTCGGAGAAGGCAATGGCAACCCACTCCAGTACTCTTGCCTGGAAAATTCCATGGACGGAGGAGCCTGGTAGGCTGCAGTCCATGGGATTGCGAAGAGTCAGACACTACTGAGCGACTTCACTTTCACTATTCACTTTCATGCATTAGAGAAGGAAATGGCAGCCCACTCCAGTGTTCTTGCCTGGAGAATCCAAGGGACAGGGAAGCCTGGTGGGCTGCAGTCTATGGGGTCGCACAGAGTCGGACACAACTGAAGCGACCTAGCAGCAGCAGCAGCAGCTGTTCATTTTTAGAAAAAGAAACAGAAACTTAGGAATGGAAAGGAACAAACTTAAGAAAGCTTTCCCCTGCTTATGGAGTTCCTTTGGGAAATAATCCAGATTTTGAGTAGTCTATACAGTAAAAGAATTAGGAAAGGACAGTTAATGAGTTCCATCTAATTAAAATTGGTGCTTGGCCTACTCACTGATATCATTCATGTATAAAACATAAAGCTGTGAATTAAACCTTAAATCATTGAACAAGACTCTACCAGAATAGCTCAACTTCACATACATGGCTCAGTTGCAAAACTGTCCCTAATTTTCTCTGTCCTAGCATATTCTAAGTATACCTTTTAGTGTAGTTGGTATTAGTTTCATCTCTTCTAAAAGAGAAAACTTTTATCTTGATCCCATCAAAATATGTCAATTCCATAGTGTGATGGTCAAGTCAGGAGTGCTTAGACAGTGTGCTAGAACATGTATATCTGTTTGGGTGTGTGTGTATGTGTGTGTTAACAGAATCACCTGCCTCTTTCTTGATGATCAGTCTTCTCATCCATTTCCTTCTGTGGAATTTACATATCAAAAGTTAATTTGTAACTTAGACAAACTTAGACTGGTGATAGAAGCAAGATCCGATGTTATAAAGAACAATATTGCATAGGAACCTGGAATGTCAGGTCCATGAATCAAGGCAAATTGGAAGTGGTCAAACAAGAGATGGCAAGGTTGAACGTTGACATTCTAGGAATCAGCAAACTAAAATGGAGTGGAATGGGTGAATTTAACTCAGATGACCATTATATCTACTACTGTGGGCAGGAATCTCTCAGAAGAAATGGAGTAGCCATCATGGTCAACAAAAGAGTCTGAAATGCAGTACTTAGATGCAATCTCAAAAACGACAGAATGATCTCTGTTCGTTTCCAAGGCAAACCATTCAATATCATGGTAATCTAAGTCTATGCCCCCACCAATAATGCTGAAGAAACTGAAGTTGAACGGTTTTATGAAGACCTACAAGATCTTTTAGAACTAACACCCAAAAAAGATGTTGTTTTCATTATAGGGGACTGGAATGCAAAAGTAGGAAGTCAAGAAACACCTGGAATAATAGGCAAATTTGACCTTGGAGTACAGAATGAAGCATGGCAAAGGCTAATAGAATTTTGCCTAGAAAATGTACTGGTCATAGCAAACACCCTCTTCAAATAACACAAGAGAAGATGCTACACATGGACATCGCCAGACAGTCAACACAAAAATCAGACTGATTGCATTATTTGCAGCCAAAGATGGAGAAGCTCTATACAGTCAACAAAAACAAGACCGGGAGCTGACTGTGGCTCAGGTCATGAACTCCTTATTGCCAAATTCGGACTATAATTGAAGAAAGTGGGGAAAGCCACTAGACCATTCAGGTATGACCTAAATCAAATTCCTTATGATTATACAGTGGAAGTGAGAAATAGATTTAAGGGTCTAGATCTGATCGATAGATTGCCTGATGAACTATGGAATGAGGCTCGTGACATTGTATAGGAGACAGGGATGAAGACCATCCCCATGGAAAAGGAATGCAGAAAAGAAAAATGGCTGTCTGGCGAGGCCTTACAAATAGTTGTGAAAAGAAGAGAGGCAAAAAGCAAAGTAGAAAAGGAAAGATAGAAGCAACTGAATACAGAATTCCAAAGAATAGCAAGAAGAGATAAGAAAGCCTTCTTCAGCGATCAATGCAAAGAAATAGAGGAAAACAACAGAATGGGAAAGACGACAGATCTCTTTAAGAAAATTAGAGATACCAAGGGAATATTTCATGCAAAGATGGGCTGGATAAAGGACAGAAATGATATGGACATAACAGAAGTAGAAGATATTAAAAAGAGGTGGCAAAAATACAGGGAAGAACTGTATAAATGGGATCTTCACAACCCATATAATCATGATGATGTTATCACTCATCTAGAGCCAGACATCTTGGAATGTGAAGTCAAGTGGGCCTTAGAAAGCATCACTACATACAAATCTAGTGGAGGTGATGGAATTCCAGTTGAGCTGTTTAAAATCCTGAGAGATGACACTGTGAAGGTGCTGCGCTCAATATGCCAGCAAATTTGGAAAACTCAGCAGTGGCCACAGGACTGGAAAAGGTCAGTTTTCATTCCAATTCCAAAGAAAGGAAATGCCAGTTTTCATTCCAATTCCAAAGAAAGGCAATGCCAAAGAATGCTCAAATTACCGCACAACTGCACTCATCTCACAAGCTAGTAAAGTAATGCTCAAAATTTTCCAAGCCAGGCTTCAGCAATACATGAACCTTGAACTCCCTGATATTCAAGCTGGTTTTAGAAAAGGCAGAGGAACTAGAGATCAAATTGCCAACATCCGCTGGATCATGGAAAAAGCAAGAGAGTTTCAGAAAAACATCTATTTCTGCTTCATTGACTATGCCAAAGCCTTTGATTGTGTATCATAATAAGCTGTGGAAAACTCTGAAAGAGATGGGAATACCAGACCACCTAACCTGCCTCTTGAGAAATCTGTATGCACGTCAGGAAGCAACAGTTAGAACTGGACATGGAACAACAGACCAGTTCCAAATAGGAAAAGGAGTACGTCAAGGCTGTATATTGTCACCCTGTGTATTTAACTTCTATGCAGAGTACATCATGAGAAACGCTGGACTGGAAGAAACACAAGCTGGAATCAAGATTGCCGGTAGAAATACCAATAAGCTCAGATATGCAGATGACACCACCCTTATGGCAGAAAGTGAAGAGGAGCTAAAAAGCCTCCTGATGAAAGTGAAAGAGAAGAGCAAAAAAGTTGGCCTAAAGCTCAACAATCAGAAAACAAAGATCATGGTGTCCGGTCCCATCTCTTCATGGGAAATAGTTGGGGAAACAGTGGAAACAGTGTCAGATTTTATTTTTGGGGGGCTCCAAAATCACTGAGGATGGTGACTGCAGCCATAAAATTAAAAGACGCTTACTCCTTGGAAGAAAAGTTATGACCAACCTAGATAGTATATTCAAAAGCAGAGACATTACTTTGCCAACTAAGGTCCATCTAGTCAAGGCTATGGTTTTTCTTGTGGTCATGTATGGATGTGAAAATTGGACTGTTGAAGAAGGCTGAGCGCCGAATAATTGATGCCTTTGAACTGTGGTGTTGGAGAAGACTCTTGAGAGTCCCTTGGACTGCAAGGAGATCCCACCAGTCCATTCTGAAGGATATCAACCCTGGGATTTCCTTGGAAAGAATGATGCTAAAGCTGAAGGTCTAGTTCTTTGGCCATCTCATGCAAAGAGTTGACTCATTGGAAAAGACTCTGACGCTGGGAGGGATTGGGGGCAGGAGGAGAAGGGGAAGATCGAGGATGAGATGGCTGGATGGCATCATGGACTCGATGGAAGTGAGTCTGAGTGAACTCCGGGAGATGGTGATTGATATGGAGGCCTGGCATGCTGCGATTCATGGGGTCGCAAAGAGTCGGACATGACTGAGCGACTGAACTGAACTGAACTAGGCAAATTTTAAAGTATAGAGTGCTAATCATGGTGGGGGGAGGGGCTAATATGGATCTTTAGAGATACAAGAAGAAAAAGAACCAATATTTTTTTCTATTATTTTAAGGGAAGGGGAAAAGTTATAGTCAAGACTTTCATGTAGAAGGGAAATTTTGTTTTCTTTTTAAAATCTCTCCAGGTACTCCTCATTCTGGAGAATTAGATAAAGGTCTATGTTTCAAAGTGTTTTCCTATTAAGACTCTTAGTACTTTTTCAGTGTTTTCATCAGTTGTTCTTAAACATGCAGATCTATGTGCATATCTGCATGCTAAGTCACTTCAGTCCTGTCTTACTCTTTGCATCCCTGTTGACTATATAGCCTGCCAGACTCCTCTGTCCAGGGAATTTTCCAGGCAAGAATACTGGAAAGGGTTGCCATGCCCTCCTCCAGGATATAGATCTACAGTTTTTAAACTGTCTTCCAGTAAGTGTATTGAGTAAAGTATTTTGAAATAGACATTGTAACTGTCACAAAATTGTCAGCAAACATTAACTCTAAAAAACAACTAGTAACTTTCAGTTCAGCTCAGTTCAGTCACTTAGTCGTGTCTGACTCCTTTCGACCCCGAAAATCACATCACGCCAGGCCTCCCCGTCCATCACCAATTCCCGGAGTTTACACAAACATATGTCCATTGAGTCTGTGATGCCATCCAGCCATCTCATCCTCTGTTGTCCCCTTCTCCTCCTGCACCCAGTCCCTCTCAGCATCAGGGTCTTTTCCAATTAGTCAACTCTTCACATGAGGTGGCCAAAGTACTGGAGTTTCAGCTTCAGCGTCAGTCCTTCCAATGAACACCCAGCACTTGTCTCCTTTAGGATGGACTGGTTGGATCTCCTTGCAGTCCAAGGGACTCTCAAGAGTCTTCTCCAGCACCACAGTTCAAAAGCATCAATTCTTCGGTGTTCAGCTTTCTTCACAGTCCAACTCTCACATCCATACATGACCACAGGAAAAACCATAGCCTTGGCTAAATGGACCTTTGTTGGCAAAGTGATGTCTCTGCTTTTTAATATGTTACCTAGATTGGTCATAACTTTCCTTCCAAGGAGTAAGTGTCTTTGAAATTCATGGCTGCAGTCATCATCTACAGTGATTTTCGGGCCCCCCAAAATAAAGTCTGACACTGTTTCCACTGTTTCCCCATCTATTTGCCATGTAGTGATGGGGACCGGACACCATGATCTTAGTTTTCTGAATGTTGAGCTTTAAGCCAACTTTTTCATTCTCCTCTTTCACTTTCATCAAGAGGCTTTTTAGTTCCTCTTCACTTTCTTCTAGTAACTTTATAGCTCTCTTATGAAGGCTGCCTGCAATATTTTGGCATCAGGTGCTTTAAAGTCAAGGTTTTAAAGACTTTAGCATTTCATGATTTATAATAGAAGAATCCAAACAAGTTAGCCATTTGTCTATGTTTTTTTTTTTTTTTTTCCAAAATTTCCATTTGATTAAATGGGTATAATTGTCAGTCTAAAAGCCCTAGCTACCCAATGGCAGTGGTCAAATTAGAGAAAGTAAAAGTGAAAGTTCCTCAGTTGTGTCCTTCTCTTTGCGACCCCATATATTATATTGTCCATGGATTTCAACAAATTGCCTTTGCTTTTCAGACAACAAGACCTTTTGATGCTCTCTGACTTTAAGTTATCCTCATCAAAGATGACTTACCCATAAATACTCTTTGAAAAAATATCACTTCCTAGCTTTGGAATGTGGATAGTAATATATATTATAATTTCCACCAAGAGACTGCTACCTGTACCTTTCATTCTTTCTTTATGTGTTACTGCTTTTGATTATTGGTACTAATCAAACAGCATTAGAAGATTGTAATTTGCAATGGGAAGGCAAATAGTCATTTCCCAGGGGAGATCAAGTCATGGGAAAGTTCTAAAGACTCTTCACCTCCTACAGATCATCTGGAGCAGTGGAACCAGCTAGATGCCACATTCACCAATGGCTAGACTGTACATGTATGTAGTGCAGAAAATGTTTTATTAATGTCATTTACGTGACATTTTGTGTGAGTGCCAGGAACATAATCTGCATATTTCACATGGGAATGGAATTTGTCTTTACAAAAGAATGTGGATAACATATCCTCACTCATTTCTTTCTTTTCTATTACATTCTCATTTATTTTAATTTTTAGATATGCCAATTTATTTCAATAAAGACAGTATAATATAGTAAAGAATTATATAATCTGGCATCAGAAAGATTGGTGCAAAAGTTAGCTCCACCCCATGTTTACTATGCTCTTAAGTTTAAAGATGGGATCAAGTCTAATAGGAAAAGAGTGAGGCATAAATGAGAATTCAGAGCAAGTGCTCAGTGTAGAACCTGGTAAGAAAAATGTTAGCTTTTACTATTAATTATATTTTAAATTGCATTCAAGTTGAGTTAACAAGGGCTGATGAATGGCATAGTCAGTATGAGTGAAACCTGTAGGACATACAGTCCCTTTATTCCTGATGACACAACACATTAACCCCATTGCTGCTCCCTGTGTCCCCTGTCCTGGTGTGCAGTGCGTGAGGAGGAACAGAAGATTTGGCAGTCAGAGGAAGCAGCAAGACAGAGGCATTCTTATCTGGTGAGAAGACCTAGGGGGGCCTGGTATTATACACTGAACTGGGTGGCAAGCTTTTCATGATTCCAGGGGTCCTTATCAATCTCATTACTTTGACTACAGCTATCTAATGATCATCTTTCCAGAGTTTGGCCTCAGTCCTCCATCAGAAATATTGTGATATCCTTGAAACTCAGCAGTGTGACTTCCATTCCTCAGCCTTTTACTCCCTGAGTCACCTCGGTTCTCTTGCTCCCCCCCATGGTGATGGATGTTGATGTCTGCCCTTTCTATTGGGCGGAGATTTGACTGGACTCCATCACAGCAAATAGTATGACAGTTCCTACATTTCCTCCAGCCCTCCTCTTCCAGATTTTTATCCCAGGGTATGGAAGTTACCAAGGGTAGAAACACCCAGAGCCTTGCTACTTAAGCAGAGAAAGAACTGACGTGAACCAAACCTAAAGAACTCAGCAGTACAAACATGAAATTAACAGAGAATTTCAGTAATAGTCTCAATTCTCTCACATGAGTAATAAGGCCTAGTATCATTTTCCTGTATGACCTTCAGAAAGTAATGAAATTGCTTTAAGCCCCACTTTCATTACCTGTCAGATAGCTTTATTACTTATTCATGGTCTTTTGAAAGATTACTGTGAAATATTGAAAAATGAAAACATATAATAGATTCACAGAACTTGATTGCATGTCTTTTACATGTCATGCAGTAAGACAGTTTACACAAAGGGAGCCCATAAATTGGGAAAAAAAAAAAATGCACACACATAAATATTAGCTAGTACTTTTATCATTCATGCTTTTTTTATGAGTCAGTAGGATGTGGAAAAGTAGCATCTGTATGTTGAAATAGAATTTGAACTTAAATGCCAGGAAGACATATGGCCAAGTACAGGAGAAAATTCATCCACACCTACCAGTGTAGTCAGTGAGTTGGGCTGGCTGGATCGGGCCCACATGGATGCCTTATTGGATGCCACATAATTGTGGACACCTGCTTCCCTCTCTGCTGATACAGCCAGTTCTTGGTTCCAAGGAATTTCTAATGTTGTAAATTCCAAGGCACAAAACCCCCACAGTTTTCATAATGGGTTTCAGGCCTATTACTGGAAATAATTTTAAATTGTTTGAATTCATGGCAAAAGGGAGTTGCTTCTGTTTTTCATTAAGTTTCACTGAGCAGGTGCTGAGTCTTTAATGACTGCCAGCCTCTAAGTCATAGCTAAAAATAAAATGCTTGAATTCCTCCCAAACTTTAAGAGTCACATTAATTAGAAGGTTAAAATGAGCACACATTTTATAATCTCTATCTTGCATCATTTAATATAGATTTCAATGATAAAATTTTCCTCTTCTGGTGGAATATTCAGTTTTCAGTTCAGTCACTCAGTGGTGTCTGACTCTTTGAGATCCCATGAATCGCAGCATGCCAGGCCTCCCTGTCCATCACCAACTCCTGGAGTTCACTCAAACTCATGTCCATCGAGCCAGTGATGACATCCAGCCATCTCATCCTCTGTCGTCCCTTCCCCTCCTGCCCCCAATCCCTCCCAGCATCAGAGTCTTTTCCAATGAGTCAACTCTTCACATGAGGTGGCCAAAGTACTGGAGTTTCAGCTTTAGCATTAGTCCTTCCAGTGAACACCCAGGACTGATCTCCTTTAGAATGGACTGGTTGGATTTCCTTGCAGTCCGAGGGACTCTCAAGAGTCTTCTCCAGCACCACAGTTCAAAAGCATCGATTCTTCAGTGCTCAGCTTTCTTCACAGTCCAACTCTCAACATCCATACATAACTACTGGAAAAACCATAGCCTTGGCTAGACAGACCTTTGTTGGCAATGTCTCTGCTTTTGACTATGCCATCTAGGTTGGTCATAACTTTCCTTCCAAGGAGTAAGCATCTTTTAATCTCATGGCTGCAATCACCATTTGCAGTGATTTTGGAGTCCAAAAAATAAAGTCTGACACTGTTTCCACTGTTTCCCCATCTATTTCCCATGAAGTGATGGGACTAGTTGCCATGATCCTAGTTTTCTGAATGTTGAGCTTTAAACCAACTTTTTCACTCCTCTTTCACCTTCACCAAGAGCCTTTTTAGTTCCTCTTCACTTGAGTAGACATAAAAGACTGGAAAAGAACCCAAATTTGTCTTTATTACATATGTGGTTGCAAAAAAAAAAAAAAAAACAAACAACAACAACAACAAAAAAAAAAACCAACAACAACAACAAAAAAAAAACCTGGGAACACAAGCTTTTTTTTTTTTTTTTTTTTTAACTAAACCAAGATATGTTGAAAGGAGGACTGCTCTGCTGGGGCGTGTTTGACACAGACACCTTTGTGCCTGGAAGATGGCAGGTAACTGGAAGACAAGTGACTTGCACTTCCAGATGACTCAAGGAGGGTAAAACTAAATGTTTCAAGCTGTTATTTGGTCTGTTTACTCATGTTTATATAAGGTTAACAACTCCCATAGCTGCCTTTCAGGCCCTCATTCCCAGGAGTCTTTTGTTGAACTCTTGGGCCCATTTGAATTACTTTATGGGGAATATTTAGAGAAAAGAGAGAGAGTGGGATGATCAAGGGTGACTTGGGCTTCTCACAATCTGGGGAGGAATTTTCTGTTGCCCTGTTCTTCCCTGCAGCTGTGGTGAAAAAAAGAAGAAAAAAATCTTATGATTTTTTAACTTGTGATGTCCATAATTTCTTCTAGGCTTGCTAGAAATTTTATGAGAATGAAGAACTTAGTCACTGAAAGATCTTCTTTGAGTTTGAAGGCTAGCAGGCTTATTTATTTACTTATTTTTAGAATTTTAGTGACACAAGCTATAAACTTCTCTAGACTAGGTGTACATATTTGAAGTGATGATGATGCTGGTGTTAGATAGATGAAAATGTCTCAGTTCTTAGGAAATCTCTGCTAAATCATGAAGATGTGAAGTGGAATGCTGTTCACGGCCTATTTTGAAATATTTTAACAAAAATACAGTGATGTAATAAAGGAAAGGTGGCAAATTATTAAGATATTGTTGAACATAATTGTTTGGTAAATATGTTTTATATATTGTTCTTATAATGTTTCTGTGTTTGTAAATTTTCATAATAAAATATTGAAAAGAAAACCTTTTATGAAACAGCAACCCACTCCAGTATTCTTGCCTAGAGAATTCCATGGACAGAGGAGCCTTGGTGAGGCTACAGTCCATGGGGTCGCAAAGAGTTGGACACAACTGAGTGACTAACACTATATAACGCTGTTAAGACAATCGACAAATGAGAAATATTTGCTAAATGTATGTCATTTATAGGATTATTATCTTTAAAATATAAATCACTTATAAATCAATGGGGCTTCCCTGATAGCTCAGCAGGCAAAGAATTTGCCTGTAATGCAGAAGACGCAGGAGACACAGGTTTGATCCCTGGGTCAGAAAGATTCTCTAAAGGAGGAAACGCAACCAACTTCAGTATTTTTGACTAAAAATTCCATGAACAGAGGAGCCTGGCAAGCTACACTCTAAAAGGTCACAAAAAGTCTACATAACACACACAAACCAGAGGATTGGTTTAATTAAACCAAGACTGGCTTAATCTTGTTGGGCTTCCCAGGTGGCACTATTGGTAAAGAATTTGCCTGCCAATAGAAATACTAGTTTGATCTTTGGGTTGGGTTGGGTTGTGAAGATCCCCTGGAGGATAAAATGACAACCCACTTTAATATTCTTGCATGGAAAATCCCATAGACAGAGGAACCCAGTAGGCTACAGTCCTTGGGGATGCAAAAATCAGTCATGACTGAGCATGACCACAAATTACGAATATAATATTTACATATATATATATATATATATATGTTTCCTAAAATTCATCTGTACAAAATGCTCCCATGCAAGAGGAATGAGAATTTCCTTCCTGTTTTCCTTTTTCAAAATTATCTTTCTTCTATTTTCAAAGGAGAGGCATCTCTCTTTCCTTTTCAGGATCTTACTTTAATGTACTACCACTAAAAGGACAATAAGAATTGTCTTGTCAATTTTAATGCATTAAGAGGTGCATTTCCAATAAATATTTTATTTTACTTTTAATCATTTTAATTAAAACTATAATACATTTATTGTGATCTATAAGAAATACATATTTGATTATTCAGATGACCAAAATATATTTCTCATGCACATATTTAGCTTTTGTCTACTGTTCTTGTCTCACAGCTTCCAAAATCCTTGGCGCTTCCTGAGCTATAAGAATAACAAAAGTTTAATATTTGGTCTCTTGTCCTCAGCTCCCAGCATCACTTGAAAGTTATAAGATGAAATGGGCATCTTGTTATTTATAACAAGTCCCTTTCCATTACTACTGGATTTATGTTAATGAGGTGACTTTGAGAAAACACCTGAAAATGGTCACTGGTTGCCGAGAAGCCAACCAAGAATAGAAGGTTGAACCTTTCTGTCCCACCCTCTGACTTAGTAGGAGGGGAGAGCCACTGGCGGTTGAATCAGTTACCTATGGTCAATAATTTAATTTTTCAGGGTTTGATTATTTTGCTGGAATAGCTCATAGAGTTCAGAGAAACATTTATTTACTAGATCATCATTTTTGTGTGTGTGTGTTTTAACTCATTATTTATTTATTTATTTGGCTGCACTGGGTCTTAGCTGCAACACACAGGTTTTTGTGTTTGTTTGTTTGTTTGTTTCAGCATGTGGGAATCTGGTTCCCTGACCAGGGATCAAACCTGGGGCTCCTGCAGGGAACACAGTCTTAGTCACTGGACCACCAGGGAAGTCCCTATACCACTGTTTTATTTTAACTGGAAGTTTATAACTTAAGAATAGCCAAATAGAAGAGATGCGAAGGGCAACATATGAGGAAAGGACACTGAGTGTCCATGGTCTCTGGGTGCCCAGATTCCGACAAGCTGCAAATAAAGAACCCTTGTGTTGCAGCTAAGACCTAGTGAGGCAAATAAATAAATAAAAATGAATTTTAAAAAATGGTGATCTAGTAAATAAATGTTTCACTGAGTTCTATGAGCTACTCCAGCAAAATAATCAAACCTGAAGAATGGGGTCCCTGAAAACTGTAATTTATAGCTTTTCAGTCAGAAGCACAGGTGACAACCAGGACTTGTTCTGAGTCTAAAGAGGATGGAGGATGGGGGACATGCCAGGCTTTAGGACTGAACCCTTAACCTGTGTAATCTGATGCTCTCTCTGGGTAGAGGACATCTAAGAATTGCTTGATAGGGGCGGGGGGGAACTCCTTCACATGTAACTGTTGATAAAAATTCTTAGTTGGTTTTATCACTTGTGTATTATTAATACTTATTAGCAAACTCAATGCAGAATAATATTTTTTAGACATTTATGAGCCTTATGACAAGAAAGCATTTTAAATATTAGTTGTTGCAGAAAATAATAGTGATTAATAAGAGTCAAAAATATATATTAAATTAGAATACCTTCTATATGGGGAAGGTAACTAGAAATATTATTTCAAGGAGGAAAATAATAATGTAAATTATTATGTTCAAGAGGAGTCTTGTAATATATTCATGGACACAGAAAACAAGCTTATGGTTACCAAAGAGCAGAGGAGGAGGGGGGTAAATTGGAAGTTTGGGATTAACAGATACACACTACTGTATATGTGTATCCCACTGTGAAGCTCAGGGAACAATATTCAATATTTTGTAATAGCCTCTAATGGAACACATCTGTACACCAGAAACTAATACAACATTGTAGATAAACTATACTTCAATTAAAAAATATATATATATATCTTGCAATATTTTTAAAATAGGTAATTCTGGATCAGATTTTTATGCTATTTTGATTTAAGAAATAAATATCCAAAGCCTTCAGGCTAAAGGATGATCACATGACTTTTCAAAGTCATATTGAAGCATTATCTAACAGGCTCACACATGAATCACCAAATCTTTTTGCTTTACTATTTACTGTTGATCACACTATTTTATTATTCTTTAGGGATATATGCTACATTGTAGAAAACTGATAACAATGCAAAGACTCTTGTCCAAGAGCATTGCAGATGAACTTTGTCCAGTAGAGGCATGAAAACTTTCTATTAAAAAGATGTCAAAGGTTACATTTGTATTGCCCTGTAGGATCTTAACCAGTTGTATAATTAATGTAACAATCTTATTTCATCATACTTTCTTTCAGAAACTATGAACTCTCTTTTTCCCCTATAACCATTTGAACCTGCTTTGCCATCCTTCTGGCTTCCTCATTAATCAGTTATATAAATCTTTGAAACATGCTCACTTTATATTTGTAAAAGGCATGGGAATTTTTAGTTACTTTGTTTGTTTTAATTTAAGGTTTTTATAAATTTTAAAGGTCACTTTCCATTTACAGTTATTATTAAATATTGCCTATATTCCCCATGTTGTATAACATATTTTTGAGACTATCTTACACTCAATAGTTTGTGTCTCCTTCCTCACCGCTATATTACATGTCTGTCCCCATCACAGTAACCATGTTTGTTCTCTGTATCTGTGATCCTGCTTCTTTTTGTTATATCTGCGAATTCGTTTTAAGTTCCACATTTAAAAGATATCATCAGTACTTGTCTTTCTCTGTTTGGTTTATTTCACTTAGTATAATGCTTTCCAAGTCCATATATGTTCCTGCAAGTGGCAAAATTTCATTTTTTCTTATAGCTGAGTGATATTCCATTATATAAATATATATATACCCCACTTCTTTATACATTCATCAGTTGATGGACACCCAGGTTGCTTTCATATCATGGCAATGATAAGCAATAGTGTTATGGACAATGGGACAATACTTTAAAATTAGTATTTTTTTTTTTTTCAGATGTATACCCAAGAGTGGAATTGCTGGATAATGTGGTAGTTCTTTTTTGTAAAAAAATTTTGAAGCCATCATAATGTTTTCCATCACAGCCATATTAATTTACATTTCCATCAATACTATTGGAGGGTTCCCATTTCTCCACATCTTTACCAATATATGTAATTTTTGTCCTTTTTGATGACAGCCATTCTGCAAGATGTGAAGTGACAGCTCACTGTGGAGAGTCATATTTTTAATTTTTGTAAATTAAACTTGGACAGATTTCAATCTACCCTTTTAAGTTCAGTTCAGTTGCTCAGTTGTGTCCAACTCTTTGCGACCCCATGGACTGCAGCATGCAAGTCTTCCTTGTCCATCACAAACTCCCAGAGCTTACTCAAACTCATAGCCATAGAGCCAGTGATGCCATCTGACTATCTCATCCAATGTCTCCTCTTTCTCCTCCTGCGTTCAATCTTTCCCAGCATCAGGGTCTTTGCCAATGAGTCGGTTGTTGGCATTAAATGGCCAGAGTATTGGACTTTCAGCTTCAGCATCAGTCCTTCCATGAATATTCAGGACTGATCTATTTTAGGATGGACTAGTTGGATCTCCTTGCAGTCCAAGGGACTCTACAGAGTTTTCTCCAATGCCACAGTTAGAAAGCATCAGTACTTCAGCGCTCAGCTTTCTTTATGGTCCAACTCTCACATCCATGCATGACTACTAGAAAAACCATAGCTTTCACCAGATGGACCATATTGGCAAAGTAATGTCTGCTTTTTAATATACTGTCAAGGATTGTCAGCTTTTCTTCCAAGGAACAAGAGTCTTTTAATTTCATGGCTGCAGTCAACAACTGCAGTGATTTTGAACACAAAAAATAAAGTCTCTCTGTCATCATTGTTTCCCAGTCTATTTACCATGAAGTGATAGGACTGGATGCCATGATGTTAGCTTTCTCAATGTTGAGTTTTAAGCCAACTTTTTCACTCTCCTCTTTCACTTTCATCAAAAGACTCTTTAGTTCTTCTCTTTCTTCCATAATGGTCATGTCACCTGCTTATCTGAGGTTATTAGTATTTCTCCTGGCAATCTTGATTCCAGCTTGTGCTTTCATTCAGCCTGGCATTTCGCATGATGTGCTCTGCACAGAAGTTAAATAAGAGGGTGACAATACACAGCTTTGATGTACTCCTTTCCCAGTTTGGAACCAGTCTGTTTTTCCATGTCCAGTTCTAACTGTTGTTTCCTGATCTGCATACAGATTTCTCAGGAGGCAGGTATGATGGTCTGGTATTCCAATCTCTTTACAAATTTTCCACGGTTTGTTGTGATCCACACAATCAAAGGCTTTGGGTAGCCAATAAAGCAGATATAGATGTTTTTCTGGAACTCTCTTGTTATTTTAATGGTCCAGTGGATTCTGGCAATTTGATCTATGGTTCCTCTGTCTTTTTTAAATCCAGCTTGAACATCTGGAAGTTCACAGTTCATGTAATGTTGAAGCCTGGCTTGGAGATTTTTGACCATCACTTTACTGGTGTGTGAGATGAGTACAATTTTGTGGTAGTTTGAACATTCTTTGTCAGTGCCTTTCTTTGGGACTGGAATGAAAACTGACCTTTTCCAGTTCTGTAGCTACTGCTGAGTTTTCCAAATTTGCTGGCATATTGAGAGCAGCACTTTCACAACATCATCTCTTAGGATTTGAAATAGCTCAACTGGAATTCCATCACCTCCACTAGCTTTGTTTGTAGTGATGCTTCCTAAAACCCACTAGACTTTGCATTCCAGGATGACTGGCTCTTGGTGAGTGATCACATCATTGTGTTTACCTGGGTCTTGCAGATCATTTTTGTATAGTTCTTCTGGGTATTCTTGACACCTCTTTCTTTTTTTTTCAATTTCTAGCAGTTTTATTTTTTTAATCAAGTTTTTGAAAGATAATTGCTTTACAAAATTTTGCTGTTTTCTCTCAAACCTCAACATAAATCAGCCACAGGTATAAATATATCCCTTCCCTTTTAAACCTCCCTCCCATCTCCCTCCCCATACCACCCCTTTAGGTTGAAACAGAGCCCCTGTTTGAGTTTCCTGAGCCAAACAGCAAATTTCCGTTGGTTATCTATTTTACATACGGTAATGTAAGTTTCCACATTACTCTTTCCATACATTTCACTCTCTCCTCCCTTCTCCCCATGTCCGTAAGTCTATTCTCTATGTCTGTTTCTACATTGTTGCCCTGTAAGTAAATTCTTCAGTACATTTTTCTAGATTCCGTACATATGTATTAGAATACGGTATTTATCTTTTTCTGACTGACTTCACTCTGTCTAGCCAAGGCTATGGTTTTTCCAGTGGTCATGTATGGATGCGAGAGTTGGACTGTGAAGAAAGCTGAGTGCCGAAGTATTGATGCTTTTGAACTGTAGTGACGGAGAAGACTCTTGAGAGTCCCTTGGACTGAAAGGAGATCCAACCAGTCCATTCTAAAGGAGATCAGCCATGGGGTTTCTTTGGAAGGAATGATGCTAAAGTTGAAACTCCAGTACATTGGCCACCTCATGCAAAGAGTTGACGCATTGGAAAAGATTCTGATGCTGAGAGGGATTGGGGGCAGGAGGAGAAGGTGACGACAGAGGAAGAGATGGCTGGATGGCATCACTGCCTCGATGGACGTGGGTCTGAGTGAAGTCTGGGAGTTGGTAATGGACAGGGAGGCCTGGCATGCTGCGATTCATGGGGTCGCAAAGAGCCGGACACGACTGAGTGACTGAACTGAACTGAACTGAATATTGCATTGTGTATAGATACCACACTTGTTTGTCCATTCATCTATTGATGGACATGTAGTTTGCTTCCATGTTTTAGCTATTGAAAATAGTGCTGCAGTGAACAGTGGGATACATGGGTCTCTTTCAATTTTGGTTTCCTCAGGGTATATGCCTAGGATGGGATTGCTGGGTCATGGTGGTTTTATTCCTAGTTTTTCGAGGAATCTCCATACCATCCTCCATAGTGGCTGTATCAATTTATATTCCCACCAACAGTGCAAGAGTGTTCCATTTTCTCCACAATCTTTCCAGCATTTATTGTGTGTAGACATTTTGACGAGGGCCATTTTGACTGGTGTGAGGTGATATCTCATTGTGGTTTTGATTTGCATTTCTCTAATAATGAACGATGTTGAGCATCTTTCATGTGTTTGTTAGCCATCTGTATGTCTCCTTTGGAGAAATGTCTGTTTAGGTCTTTTCCCCACTTTTTTATTGGGTTGTTTGTTTTTCTGGTATTGAGTTGTATAAGCTGCTTGTATAATTTGGAAATCAATCCTTTGTCAGTTGTTTCATTTGCAATTATTTTCTCCCATTCTGAAGTTGTCTTTTCACCTTGCTTATAGTTTCCTTTGCTGTGCAACAGCTTGTAAGTTCAATCAGATCCTACTAGTTCACTTTTGTTTTATTTCTATTACTCTAGGAGGTGGGTCAAAGAGGATCTTGCTTTGATTTATGTCATTGAGTGTTCTGCCTATATCTTCCTCTAAAAGTTTTATAGTTTCTGGTCTTACACTTAGGTCTTTAATCCATTTTGAATTTGTCTTTGTGTATGGTGTTAGGAAGTGTTCTAATTTCATTCTTTCACAAGTAGCTGTCCAGTTTTCCCAGCACCATTTACTCAAGAGGCTGTATTTGCCCCACTGCATATTCTGCCTCCTTTGTCAAAAATAAGGTACCCATAGGTGCATAGGTTTACTTCTCAGCTCTCTATCTTGTTCCAGCAGTCTATATTTCTGTTTTTGTGCCAGTACCATACTTTCTTGATGGCTGCAGCTTTGTAATATAACCTGAAGTCAGGAAGCTTGATTCCTCCAGCCCCATTCTTCTTTCTCAAGACTGATTTGGCTCTTCAGGTATTTTGTGTTTCCATATGAATTGTGAAATGTTTTGTTCTAGTTCTGTGAAAAATGCCATTGGTATTTTGATAGGGATTGCATTAAATCTGTAGATTGCATTTGGTAGTATAGTCATTTTCACAGTATTGCTTCTTTCTACCCAGGGACAAGGAATATCTCTCCATCCATATATGTCATCTTTGCTTTTCTTCATTAGTGCCTTATAATTTTCTGTGTACAGTTATTTTGTCTCCTTAGGTAAGTTTATTCCTAGATATTTAATTCTCTTTGCTGCAATGGTGAATGGGATTGGTTCCTTAATTGCTCTTTCTGATTTTTCATTTTTACTATATAGAAATTCAAGTCACTTCTGTGTATTGATATTGTATCCTGCAACTTTGCTAAATTCACTGATTCACTTCAGTNTAGTATAGTCATTTTCATAGTATTGCTTCTTTCTACCCAGGGACAAGGAATATCTCTCCATCCATATATGTCATCTTTGCTTTTCTTCATTAGTGCCTTATAATTTTCTGTGTACAGTTATTTTGTCTCCTTAGGTAAGTTTATTCCTAGATATTTAATTCTCTTTGCTGCAATGGTGAATGAGTTTGGTTCCTTAATTGCTCTTTCTGATTTTTCACTTTTACTATATAGAAATTCAAGTCACTTCTGTGTATTGATATTGTATCCTGCAACTTTGCTAAATTCACTGATTCACTTCAGTTCAGTTCAGTTCAGTCGCTCAGTCGTGTCTAATTCTTTGCGACTCCATGAATCACAGCACGCCAGGCCTGCCTGTTCATCACCAGTAATTTGTTGATAATCTCTTCAAGGTTTTCTATGCACAGTATCATGTCATCTGCAAACAGTGAGAGCTTTACTTCTTCTTTTCTGACCTGGATTCCTTTCATTTCTTTTTCCTCTCTGATTGTTGTAGCTGGGACTTCCAGAACTATGCTGAATAATAGTGGTGAAAGTGGACACCCTTGTCTTGTTCCTGATCTTAAGGGGAATTGCTTTCAGTTTTTCACCACTGAGAGTAATGTTTGTTGTAGGCTTATCATGTATGGCCTTTACTATGCTGAGGTAGGTTCCTTCTATGCTCATTGTTTGAAGAGTTTTAATCATAAATAGGTGCTGACTTTTGCCAAAGGCTTTCTCTACATCTATTGAGATGATCCTGTGGTTTTTATCTTTCAGTTTGTTAATATGGTGTATCACATCGATTGATTTTCATATATTGTAGAATCCTTGCATCCCTGGAATAAACCCAACTGGATCATGGTGTATGAGCTTTTAGAAATGTAGCTGAAGCCTGTTTGCTAAAATTGTGTTTAGGATTTTTGAATCTATGTTCATCAGTGATACTGGCCTGTAGTTTTCTTTTTTGTGTGTTGTCTTTGTCTGGTTTTGGTATCAGAGTGATGGTGGCCTCGTAGAATGAGTTTGGAAGTGTTCCTTCCTCTGCAAGTTTTGGAAAGAGTTTTAGAAGGATACACATTAGCTCTTCTCTAAATGTTTGATAGAATTCTCCTGTGAAGCCATCTCGTGCTGGGCTTTTGTTTCGGGGGAGTTGTTTTTTATCACCACTTCAATTTCAGTGCTTGTAATTGGGTTGTTCACAATTCCTATTTCTTCCTGTTTCAGTCTTGGAAAACTGAACGTTTCTACAAATCTGTCCATTTCGTCCAGGTTATCTATTGTATTGCCATATGGTTGTTTTTATAATCCTTTGTATTTCTGCATTGTCTGTTGTAACCTCTCCTTTTTCATTTCTAGTTTTGTTGATTTAATTCTTCTCTCTTTTTTTCTTGAGGAGACTAGGTGTTTGTCAATTTTGTTTATCTTCTCAAAGAATCAGCTTTTCGTTTTATTAATCTTCCCTACTGCTTCTCCTTTCATTTCTTTTTCTTTTATTTCTGCTAGGCTATTTATGATTTCTTTCGTTCTACTATTTTTTTTCTTCTTCTTCTTCTTTTTTAAGTAGCTTTAGGTACGCAGTGAGGTTGTCTGTTCGATGTTTATCTTGTTTCTTGAGGTAAGATTGTATTGCTATAAACTTCCCTCTTAGAACTGGTTTTGCTGAATCCCATAGATTTTGAGTTGTCGTGTTTTCATTGTCATTTTTTTCTAAGATTCTTTTTTATTTCCCTTTTGATTTCTTCAGTAAACTGTTAGTTATTTAGAAACTTGTTGTTTGACCTCCATAGGTTTGTGTTTCTTACAGGTTTTTTTTTTCTTATATTTGATATCGAGTCTCATAGCACTGTGATCAGAGAAGATGTTTGATACAATTTCATTTTCTTAAGTTTACTGAGGTTTGATTTGTGACCCAGGATATGGTATTCCTGGAAAATGTTCCATGTGCACTTGAGAAGAAGGTGTGTTCTTCTGAATTTGGATGGATGTCCTATAGATATCAATGAGATCCATCTCATCTAACATATCATTTAAGACTTGTGTTTCCTTATTAATTTTCTGTTTTGATGATCTGTCCATTGGTGCGAGTACAGTGTTAAAGTATCCTACCATTATTGTGTTACTGTCAATTTCTCACTATGTGATACTCCCTAGGGTTAATTCTCTTGTAGCCTAGGGTCCTGGAGTCAGTCCTCCCACTCCAAAGGCTCAGGGTTTGATCTCTGGTTAGGAACAAAGATTTCAGAAGTGGTTTGCTATGGCATTAAAGGAGAGTAAAACAAATATCCAAAAACGAGAAACCAAAGATGAACCCCAGACAAATAGCAGTTGCAAAATTAGGCAAATAATAATTAAAATCATGGAATATGCGCATATACATATACACCCATGAGCAAAGTGAAAACAGTCCACCGAAAATAAAGTACAGTAGATTGATCTGGTGGACAAAGGAAATAAAAAAGTATATTTACAGTTAAGAACAAAACTAACTTAAGCACAAACTGGAAAACAAAACTAAAACAGGGTGCCAAGTGGGGAATAAAGCATTGAAAACAAAACTAACAAATATGTTGTGAGGAAAGGAAAGAAAGAAAGAATAGATATGCAAAGTTAAATAGAGGTAGATGAAGAAGATTCATATACATTAAAGATTAACTGCAAGGGACAAAGTACAGTAGGAAAGGCAAAAGAAGGAATAAATGCAGAAAAAAATATAATAGGTTTTAAAAAAGTAAAAATTAAAATTATACAAAAGAGTAAAGCAAATAGAATGGAAGAAGAAAGACAAAAGGGAGTGGAGGAAAGAACACTCCATAAAACTGCAAAAGCCCAATGGAAAGGCAGAGGTTCATACCATAATATAACATAGCTTTCTATTTTGAAAGTGTGGCTGAATATACACATATACATATACACCTATAAGCAAAATCAAACAGTTAAACGAAAATTAAGTATAATAGATTAACCGGGCGAACACAGGACACCAAAAATTATATCTGTACCAGCTGCCCTGGAAGGCTTGGATTTGCCCCTGTGAGGGCCAGGTGTGGAAATGGTGCAGCTGCTTGAGTCGCACGGTTTCTGGCAACACCAGTTTCTCAGGGGGCTTGGCGGCTAGGGTAGCAGGAAACATAGTGCTCTAGAAGGGCATGGCAACCAGTATTGGCCAATGCACTCTAGTATTCTCGCCTGGAGAACCCCCTCTCTGACAGAGAAGCCTGGCAGGCCACAGTCTTCAGGGCTTCAAAGAGTCAGACAGGACCGAAGCGACCCTGCACACATAAATATAAGACTTTTTATTATTTTTGCTGGTGGCAGCTCTGCGCCAATGAGAGTTGAGCGTGAAGTGGTGCAGCTGCTTGGCTTGCAGTGACCCTGGCAGTGCCAAGTGTTCAGGGACACAGACTGCCTCCACATAGGGAGTTATGGCCCTATCAGAGTCTTTTTTTGAGCCTCTTGTAGCTGGCGATCAGAAGCCTCTTTGGCCAGTCTTTCTCTGTAGCTCCTCGCGTTCAGGCACTTAGAGGGATCCCTTGCCTGGGGTCCTACCCTTGTTGTTCGGCACATCAGACACATAGAGGGGACCCCCCTGACTGGGGTCCTACTCTGCAGATCAGCACATCACGCATTTAAAGGGGCACCCTGTGTGGGATCCTACTCTGTAGTTCAGTGGATCATTTGTCTCGCCTTAATGTCGTCTTTTGAATTTCACTCCTCCAACCAGTATAAAAAGTTAAAATAAAAATTCCACTCTAAAAGTACCTTTTATTGTAACACAACAGGAGACGACATTAATCCTCCTTGGTAACTTTACAATTGGTCAGAAAATGGAGAGTACGACTCTACCCTAAACGACGAATCCTTTGATAAAACTTTTAAAGATAAACAAAGGTACTCTAACATTAAGGTCGAGATGTTGAAGGAATTTACGCAAATTGAGTCACACCGAAATCACAATATAAAATGGTCCACGTTGGTACGATATACCATTAACTTAAACACTTTGTCTAAAAGGAATTTCATTTGTTTATCTGACGTAACTTTAAGGAATTATACGTTCAAGGGAGGGAAACAGAACGAGGGAGAGGAAGAAACAGAAAAGGACCAAACCACAAGGATGAACCATGAAAAAAAGAAAAGGAAAGTTTTACTGATCTAATGGTATTTGTAAACGGTGGTGGGGGGGGGTGTGTGTGTGTGTCTGTGTGTCTGTGTGTCTGTGTGTCTGTGTGTCTGTGTGGATATTGTGAGTAGGTCAAAACAGACGATGACTAACCGAAGGAGGTTTTTCCTGTTTCCCAGTCAATCTCCTCGGTAGGAAGTCAAACGTCACCTCTAGGTCGTTTTAACGATTTAGACCATCTTCGTTGACGGGAATGTTGAGACGTCTGTTAATTCATTAACCTAGGTATACACAACCGAATGTTTTAAAAATTTTCTTTAATCACACTCTGAAACGAAAGTCTTTCGTTTCCCTGTCCTCATTTTTCTCTGTGTCAATAGGGGGATCAAATCAAGAACCATTCAATCATAATGTAGAAGGTGTCTCTAAACACGAATATAATGTCTCATTCATCTACAGAATTTCGTCAAGTGTTCTTTCATTATAGGATTGAATTTAATAATTTACAGAGACTCGTGTATACAACATCGGTGCACAAGGCCCTTTGTTTGAGTGAGTCTTCCTGTTGCGTCTATCACCTCACGTCAAGTAATGTAGCCGTCCGGGTTCCGTCTCAGAGGAGAATCGGTTCCTGGGACCGGTCAAAAAGACTTTTGAAATATATGGGATTCACACGCACGGGTTTGGGTGGAGGGGTTTAAGGGACTTTGATCAGACTTGTTTCCTTTTCTTTCTATGTTAGTTTCAATTGGGTACTAAGTATACGGAATTCGGATCCATCAATTGTCACCTGTTAATAGTTATTCTGACACCAGTATAGGGTTATTCGTATTATCGTAAATACTTAGATAAGCCAATGTGTCTATTAACCCCATAAGAAAGTCCGTTGTCTCTCAGATCGATGCTCGGAACCCCAAGGTAGGTCCCCCGGATCGAAAGGTCAACCATACAGCAAAGGTATCTATGACCCGTATATAGAGTCTCAGGTGTCAGGCCGGGTTCTACCTCAGGACGAAAGTTCTACCTCGGACAAGACAGACAAAGGAGGAAGTAAGGGGGGAGAACTACGAGAATTGCGTATCATACCCGTAGTAAGAATCCCTATATGACGTGGGACTGAGAGGCTGGAGGTAAAACCCTCTTGCTGTAGTTGGAAACCCAACCAATGTTTCAAATATTATGTGACACTTTATTCACAAGTGTTTCATCTGGATAGTCCCGTTGATATTGTTACCATTTATATCGAAAGGTGGTTAGTGGGAAATGGGTTCTATCCTGGTTTCAGGTTTTTCCTTTTAATAGTAGTCTGTATTGAAAATGGACTGGAAAGTACAGTAGATTCCACCGACTATATATCGGTCTATTTAGTCCTAATTTATGTATTGTAAGTTGAAATTAATATCGTGTCCGGGCAGAAACATGACTTTGATACCAATCAGAGTTCTACTGTGGTCGTTCAGGAACATCGTCGTCAACTAACATCTCGAAGTAGAGATAAAGAAGAAATTCTACTAGAACCAAAGTGCCCCGGGTCACCCCAGGAAAGGACACCAGGCGAGCCGCAGGAGGCCCAGACGTACCATACGAGAGGAGTGGAAGCACACCACCTAGGTCCTTCACTGTGGACGTTGATATTGACGTAAGCCCGACCAATCTTGTTGTCATATACCTGGGAAGGTTAGTGTGATCCTGGTGTCGGAACCAGCTTGAGTTACTTTGATTCGATACGGGCACCCCTTTGGGTTCTACCCGCCCAGTACCACCTCTCCAGACTGTCTTACACCAGGTGACCTCTTCCCTTACCGTTTGGTGAAGTCATAAGAACGGAACTCTTGGGGTACTTGTCATACTTTTCCGTTTCACTATCCTATGACTTTCTCCTTGAGGGGTCCAGTCATCCACGGGTTATACGATACCCTCTAGTCACCTCTTTATTGAGGTCTTTCTTACTTCCCTACCTCGGTTTCGTTTTTGTTATGGGTCGACACCTACACCGACCACTATCTTTGTTCCAGGCTACGACACTTCTCGTTATAACGTATCCTTGGACCTTACAGTCCGGGTACTTGGTTCCGTTTAACCGTCTTCTTTTCAATACTGGTTGGATCTATCGTATAAGTTTTCGTCTCTGTAATGTAGTGGCTGATTCCAGGCAGATCAGTACCGATACCAAAAAGGACACCAGTACATGCCTACACTCTCAACCTGACACTTCTTCCGACTCGCGGCTTCTTAACTAAGAAACCTTGACACCACAACCTCTTCTGAGAACTCTCAGGGAACCTGACGTTCCTTTAGGTTGGTCGGGTAAGACTTCCTCTAGTCGCGACCCTAAAGAAACCTTCCTTACTACGATTTCGACTTCGAGGTCATGAAACCGGTGGAGTACGCTTCTCAACTCAGTGACCTTTTCTGAGACGACGACCCTCCCTAATCCCCGTCCTCCTCTTCCCCTGTTGTCTCCTACTCTACCGACCTACCGTAGTGACTGAGCTACCTGCACTCAGACTCACTTGAGATCCTCAACCACTACCTGTCCCTCCGGACCACACGACGCTATGTACTCCAACGTTTCTCAGCCTGTGGTGACTCACTGACTTGACTTACACCTCGGTTCCTCAGTACAAAGGTCAGGAACTGGTGTGGACTAGGGGTCCGTGTTTAAACACTTAGACAAGGGGTTCCCCCTTACCGTGGGAAAGAACATGTTTGAATCAATGGACTAAATAATGGAATGGTCCAAGAAGGTAGACGACACTTTAGAGTAGAGGGGAATGAACTCCGTTTAAACAACTATGGGCAAAATAAACCCCTCCCCCAGAGGGTATATGTTAAAACATACCTCTTCTCGGTACCCTGACATCCCAGTAGGACTCAGACTCGTCTCGACAGTCTTTGTTCAGGTGGGTCCTTGTCAGTCAGAGATTCTAGGTGAACCTCTCACAGAGAAATTCACAGACCAACCAAGGAAGGTGGTAGGGTCTTGAGACCCCGGATATTTCCCATACATTAAAGGTGAACTACAAATTTAAAACGAATGAACAATGTGATTTAGTCGATGTTTTCGGCCCGGTAACAGGCTAGGTTACGACCATCCTTTAGGTTTAGACCCCTGATAGCGGGATTCGTCCGTGGCCCGATGAAAACTACGAGAAAGTCAGACCCATCCCTTTGGAAGATGGGTAGGGCTCTTGCATGTATGATACTGGTCGTCCATTACCATCACAACTCCTCCAAAGTAAAGTCACTTCAGGTTAAGGCCCACAAGTTTCCCGTCGCACGGAAAATGGACTTAGGGACCTCCAAAGACAGACACGGCTCTCCGTCGTAACTGGACACTCGTACGTCACGTCAAGACTCTAAAACAGGAAAACTGTCGACCTTCCGGACCTAATCTCGTATATCAAGCCGGACAACTCACCTGGTCACACTATAGTCTCTCGATCGAAGTTGCTACCAAAGAAGGTACTGATGACGCATAGGGTTGTCGGTAACAGGAACAAAGTGGTCCGACCACGGTAACCACATGTCCTGGTTTAGACCCAGGCCCTAACCGACCAGAGAGTTCAGTCCGGACGACCGTATAAAGGAACGTTAGTACACTCCCGGGTGGAAGAGGGT
Source organism: Capra ibex (assembly GCA_006410555.1). Lineage (NCBI taxonomy): Eukaryota > Metazoa > Chordata > Mammalia > Artiodactyla > Bovidae > Capra > Capra ibex. The sequence continues at coordinate 337,604 of SJYO01041852.1, read as the reverse complement.
GTTCTTTCTCTCACCGGTCTAAGTCCCGGACTGTTCCGAGTCATCATTATACCCCCAAAAGTGTATTGTCAGGGACCATAACTCATTAGACCCTACAACTGTCGGTAAATACCCCCAGGGGAGCGACCTCTCACAACTGGAGTACGTCCTGAAAATACTTGTTTAGAACCGGGTTTCAGTCGAGCCAACGGAGGGTCTGGTCATTTCGTTGACGTCGTTGACGGGTATTCGTAGGGTCGGTGGGTCACAGTTGTGACAGGTCGACTAATCTCTGTTCGGTGACAAGACAGGGTACAGGGGTATTAGACCCTGTTGTAAGGGTATCGGTGGAACAGGAAAAGTCAGTGTATTTCTCATGTACCGAATCGTTCCAGACCGCCCGGGTTCCTCCCACGACTGCATTAACATGGTCCAAATTCAAAACAATGGTCACCCTGAACAAAACGTTCGAACTCCGCCCCGTCCCCCCACCCCACGCCCCCCGCCACACCTCTAACAGAAGGTGGGTCTGGAGTCCCTTAATAACTCAATTGAGAGAAAGAACTGACAAAGCGACCAGACCAAAGGAACGGTCCTCTGATACGTTGGAGGTAAGTAGAACTCCCCAATGACTCTCCTTCTCATTCATCCACCACCTCGGACGAACTTGTCACCCAGAAAGCACCCCCCTTTCCAGTGAACACGGGGGTTAAATCTATCGTTCAAAGACGGATTGTTTCCAGGACCCGTAAGCCCCTACATATTTTAAAGTACTTAGTGAACCACAGGGTGGTAGACTGTAAAAGTCCCATCCGATCTCTGTGTCTCCGACGTAAAGAATGGTAGACTCTGGGTCGTCGGAGACCGACCCAGATAACCGTATATTTCAGATATCCGGAGCGTGATAGAAAGCGTCTTGAGTCTCCCACTAAACGAAAGGGAAACTTAGTGAAACCTCCCAAAACGTCATGAGTATCGAAAAACCCGGGGGGAGCACTCTGGAGTATTTTATCGGTGGGTTATAGAGGGGTACACCAGGAAGAGAAGGAGACACAATGTCAGGGTTAACCCGGAGAGTAGGCCCCACCGATCAAGACGGGTGGTGACTCCCAAACGTCATGGGAGTCCACGGTAAAGAGAATTGGTAAAAGATCGGAGTCCTAGGACACAGAAAGGAGTCACGACTTTTCCCTCTGATCATCAACCTAATACAGTAGGATACATCCCGCCACCCAAGCTTTTTATCAGAGGTAATCGGATTAGTACCGAACACCGAGGGCGTTCATACCACCTCGCACAGAGACGGTCAAATTATATAGACATCTCCTTTTACCGACCATTATTATCCCCCGACTACCATCACGGGGTACGCAGGACTTGACCTCCGACAACATCGAGAGACTCCCCGTAGATATCACCCCAAGAAAGGGGGACAAGGAACCACCTCGTGTCGGAGACAGAGTAACGACACAAAAGAAGGGGGAACGGTAGTCATGAGTGGCCCTCTCCACCTTTGTTAGATCTTCCAGGTCGACTCCACCTTAAGACCCCCGTAACTAGTCTCCAGAGGTAACGACCCTAACCTCGGACGGTTTTGCCGCCGAGATGTTTGAGGCCGTCTCGACCACCTTCTCATCACCGACGACGTCCTTGAAGTGGACCGGGACCTAACCCGTAATTCCGCCGGAGGCCAGGACCACCTCGTGACCCTCCGTCCGCGTAGTAATAGGTCAGACCCCCTCACCAGTCCAGTAGGAGTAGGTTTAGGACATCTTAAATGAAGAAATAGTAGTCAGTTAAAAACACGGTAATTATGAAAAAAGGGAAAGGGAAGACCTATGTCTTGGAACAAGTTCATCCTCCCAGAACTCGATTGGGATCGGTACTCAGTTATATACCTATAACTAGGTCCACAGGACCGAGAGGACACTGATGACATATCTGTCTGACGAAGGTGATAAAAATTCAAGTACCACAAGAGAGGTACTTGAGAGTAGGATGAGGGTGTCCCCCGGTAAGCTGGAGTGTCACATACACCTCCGTCAATCCGAAGTATAAGTGGGGTAGTCAAGTCAAGTCAAGTCAAGTCAGTGAGTCGGCAAAGACTGATAAACGCTGGGGTACTTAGTGTCGTTCGGTCCGGAAGGACAGGTAGTGGTCAAGGACCTCAAGTGAGTCTAAGTGTAGGTAGCACAGTCACTACGGTAGGTCGGTAGAGTAGGAGACAGCAGGGGAGGAGGACGTATCAGAGGAGCTTTAGGGAAGAAATTTAAAAATTAGTCCGTGTGGTTATGTCAACGGAATCTAAGTGAAAGGGGGTAGAACGAATGTTAGAGCCTGGAAGAAGATGAAAAAGAAAAGCAAGACAGATGCTTCAAGAGTCATGGGATACATGAAGACTATAAAGGTGACTTACTGGGAATTTAACAGTAAGACGAAGGAAGGATTAACTCCACTCTTCTCGGAATGGAAGGTCTAGGGTCTCCCTCTTTCCCCTAGACGTACGGAAGTAGACGGTCAGTCGTGTCGGTTTGGTCTTACAGTGCACCAGGTTCTGACAAAGAGGGAATTCAAAATTTCGGGTAAGACGGAACCACCCGAACTAGTCCACGTCTGTTTTTATGTCTACCCCATTTATAGGGTGCAGGGTCGGCAGAGGCCTTTTCGGTTAAGTATGAGTGAAGACATAGGGGGAGGAAGATCGGACTGTTAAGACTCTCCCAGTTCTTAAAGTATCATCTACTCTGTGGAGGAACTACGCTCGTCTTATACTCGTGTGTTTTTGGTTCAAAGAAGAGGATTTTTAGGGAACCGTTAAGGAACCATTATTAAAAGGGGTTCTACCATACCTGTGGTGGAGGATTTACTGGAAGTGTTTAAAGGAAGGATTTGGGATTGTGCGAACGGTTGGACACATGGTTCGTTTGCAAAGGTGGACGGATTAGGTCCGAGGACGCCCAGACACGGGGAAGAATAGGGAGGGTCCCCCCTACTAGTCCGGGGGAGAAGGTGGGATGGCTCACCCAAGGAGGAGTGGACTCTCGAGTCAAGGGAACGACGACAGGTGATGGACGATTTCACTTTCCAGGTCCGTAACTCTTCATCTTAGGAAGGTCTTCTCTCTCCGCGGAAGGAGGGAGATCTTCTAAACTCGGTGTTCCGGAACCTCATCAGAGTTTACCCTGAACAGAGGAGTTTCACTCCTCAAAGGGCCGGCTACGTGGTTTACAACATCGGTGCGCAAGGTCCTTTGTTTGAGTGAGTCTTCCTGTTATGTGTATCACCTCACGTCAAGTAATGTAGCCGTCCGGGTTCCGTCTCAGAGGAGAATCGGTTCCTGGGACTGGTCAAAAAGACTTTTGAAATATATGGGATTCACATGCACGGGTTCGGGTGGAGGGGTTTAAGGGACTTTGATCAGATTTGTTTCCTTTTCTTTCTATGTTAGTTTCAATTGGGCACTAAGTATACGGAATTCGGATCCATCAATTGTCACCCGTTAATAGTTATTCTGACACCAGTATAGGGTTATTCGTATTATCGTGAATACTGAGATAAGTCAATACGTCTATTAACACCATAAGAAAATCTGTTGTCTCTCGGATCGATGTTTGGAACCCCAAGGTAGGTCCCCCGGACCAAAAGGTCAACCATACAGCAAAGGTAGCTATGAGCCGTATATCGAGTTTCAGGTGTCAGGCCGGGTTCTACCTCAGGACGAAAGTTCTACCTCGGACAAGACAGACAAAGGAGGAAGTGTATGTATGTACGTATGTACAAAATGATGATATTAGTAAAAAATAAAGACTTTTTATTATAAACTGGTCCTCAAGTAGTCAGTCTTTAGATTATACTAAACAAGTAAACTTCTGTTCTATACTTATTTTGAATTTTAAGTTTATTTCAGAATAATTTTTATATTTTATTAAAAGTGACATTTATAATTCCTTTCGGGGTGTTTTAATTTGTGTAATTTCCTAACAAAATCAGGACGTCGACACCGCTCTATTGACCGTTGAGTCTTCTCCCTGAGACTACAGAGTGACAGACTCAAGTTTGTAAAATAACAAAGTTAGGACTGGAAATAAAGACAGGGATCATTGTAAGACGTTCTATAATAAAGAGAAAGGGTCTCTTAGGTCAGACTCAAGATCAATACATGCGAACCTTTTGACAAAGAGATATGGATTAAACATTTTGTCTGTATTCAACCAACAACACTCCTAATTTAATCAATTAAGTTCATTTTTCAAGAATGTTATTACAAACCGTGTATCTTCCACTATCTCTCTTCGAATTACCCTATCTATGTAATTTCAACACAGATCGTTCGTGGTAATACCACGTACAAACGAGAGAGTAATTGAACAAAACTGGAAGACTTTCGGAAAATTACGGTCAAAAGAGAAAACATACTTCATTCTCTAACTTAAAGTAAAGGTTGTAAGGTCAAGTCAAGTCAACGAGTCAGCACAGGCTGAGAAACATTGGCGGACCTGACGTCGTGTGGTCCGAAGGGACAGGTAGTGGTTGAGAGTCTCGAACGCGTTTGAGTACAGGTAACTCAGTCACTACCGTAGGTTGGTAGAGTATGGAACAGCAGGGGTTATCGTTATCTTATAAATATAAAGATCCTAGAAATAACCTGAAGTTATCATATATTTAATCAAACTTATAACAACACACACTATACCCGAATTGTTTAGACTTTATCAGTGTTATTAACTCACTAGTGTTTGTAAAGATTAAGTCCACGGTTCAAACCCCTTACCTCTCCATCGTGGTATTATTTATTATTATTTTAATAGGAAGGTCGACCCAGTTCTCTGTACTGTCTGTTGACATTTGTCCTAGGAACAGTTTATCGAATACACCCATAAGTGACATCTTTTCTCTCTCAACTTTTAAGAAGAACTAATCAATAACCCTTCTCTCAGTCCGTTTTACGTCGTTACGATCTCTGGAGTGGTTGGTGGGACCCTATTGCAATTTACGTCACCTAAGAGACGTTTTCTATTTACTTTAAAACGTCCGACAATGATCCCTCACTTTATTTCCAGTCCTGATTTTCCTACTTTACGAACCTTTGACTAGTTGTTTAAAAAGACATGAAGTAGTTGATGTGTAGTTAATCACACATTGGAGACTCTTCAGTTGAATTCTGTACCTACGGAACCCGAATGTAAAAAGAAAGAACATTTTACGTTGTTTTAGGGACTTATATTGTTGGTAAGTGAAGTAGAAATAATTTAGTCAATTACTTGGGAGATTTTAAAGGTCGGTTTCCTTTGACTTCATCTCGGTTTGTAATCCCAAAGTCTCTTGAATCTTAAACATTTAAATTTCTGATTTATGAAGTATAAATATTTTTCTTGACTACTTTATTGAACTAGTTTTGGTATACTGAATCACTGTCCTCAATCCTGATTTTAAAGTTAATAGAATCGGACTGAGGGTTTTATTAGGATAAGGGTAGTGTGGTTTAATAGAAGTGAAAACCACTACTTGTTTTAGTAGTGTTCGGTTCTAAGTTTATAGTTCAAAGACAAGATAGTCAACTTACAATTTTAGATCTGGTAAACTCGAGACACCAAGTTTTCTCTAAGTTTTAAGGCTAAGAGTTTTAGAATTTATGTGGAATTTCATATGTTTGTTTTAAATAATCGTCGAAATATAATATGTATCAAGTGGGTTACTTTTTGTAGTGACAACAGAACCGCAGTAAACCTAAATAAGACTTTAAAGAACTCTGATAAAAACTGATTTTTTTTGTATATTTGTTCTTCCCCACTCTGCCATTTAGGTTTTTTACAGAGTGAAGAAAGAAAAAAATTTCTTTTTATAATGATTAACCCTAAAAAGGATACGTTAACTGACTAAAAATGGATTAAATAAGAAGTAATGTTTTTGTATATTTCTAGTGGATATATTGAAAAATTGGACGACGTTACTGTTTTAAAAAGAACTACGGTATACCAGTTGTTAAAATTGGGTCATCGAACTCATTGTTAACGGTGTTACATCACCACAGACTTACAAGCTGTGTACAACGATGGAGATAATAAAAACAAGGTTTATTTTTACTTAGACGACACGAATCGGTGAGTCAACACAGACTGAGAAGGACTGGGTCCTTACCTTCGTCCTAGAGGACGTAACGTCCGCCTAAGAAATGGTCGACTCGATGGTCCCTTCGGGTTAACTCTCAAATCTCGTTTATTGACAAGGGGGGATGGGGGGTGGTGTCAAAAAGTCCGTATACTCCCGATCCTTCTATACGTATGAGAGTCATCACACACGGAAAAACCTCAATACCAAAGAACACTTTTGCACACACAACCGAGTCTATAATCGAACTACGTCGTAAATACTAACCACTACAAAAAGGTCGATCGGTGTACATCGGTTCTTCTACGATCTCTTTAAAAACTCCTCGTAACATGACTTATGTATGAAATCGTGTGAGTCACAAAATTGAAACATGTAAACTATAGAGATTGTACAGATTAAGTGGTAAAGGAGATTCATCTTTCTTACATTTAAAAACAGTGTGTACGAAAGTCTTAGTTAGTTTAAAAATAAACGATCCAAAGACAAAAGATGTTGAAGAAATTAATCAAAATAAGAAGTCGTAATTAAACCCTGGGTTCTTATCGTCATCTATTAATTCCCTCGGGATCCTCTCGATTATGTCCTTTACTTTTGATTTTCCGTACCTCAATCACATCTGAGTCTTCACCAGTTTTCTCTTGATTCCTAGTTTTCGGTCTCCATCCAGTCACATGACCACACTTTAAGTCTCAGTCTTTCGTCTCTTTATCTTCCTTTACTCCGGTGTCCGTCAATTTATTTCAGTCTCGTTCTGACCCTTACCCTTTATTGTAGTAGATGGATTCGTTAGTCCTTAGTTTCTTCTTTGTGAGAAGCCTTCCCTCGAAGATTTAATTCGTCATAAGACAGAGGTGGTCCTAATCAAAATTTACAAGGGTAGATACCCGTCCTCGATTAGGGTGGTGTTTCTCTCTCTACCAATTGGTCTTTAGTTCTCGTCTAGGACCATTATAATTGTAGATGAAAGGATCCTATCTCACCTTAAAATAAGTTGTCTTTCAATCTATTACTTATATATTATTACTTCTATTGTATTTTAAAGGATGTTCAAAACCTCTTATCAATGTCTTATATAGAAGGGTCTAAACTTACCGTTGGATTAAAGATAGAAACAGTTCCAGTTTTAGGTATTTATCGATAGGATCATAAACTAGATTAAGGACTAAAAGAGAAAAAGGGGGGATAAATAGAAAAGATCTTAAAAAAAAGTGTATAATTAAAAGAAATAAGGATATTAGTAAAGACGAAGGGAGTATCGAGTCGACCACTTCTTAGGTGGATGTTAAATTAAAGACCAAACCCTTCAAGGAGACCTCTTCCCTATTCGATAGGTGAGGTCATAAGAACCCGAAAGGATCACCGAGTCTATAATTCCTTAGGTGGACGTTATGTCCTCTGGACCCAAACTAGAAACCCAAACCTTCTGGACCTCCTTCTGTACCGTTAGGTGGGTTCATAAGAACGGTCCTCTTGGGGTACCCATCTCCTCGGACCGTCCGATGTCAGGTACCCCAGTGTTTCTCAGTCTGTACCTGTGCTGACTCACTGATTTGTGTATTAGTGAAGATCTCAGTGAGAACAAAATTCAAGAGTAAGAAAAAAAAAATTATAGAGTACTAAAGGTTTAAGTTCAGTTGTACTTAAGTTATAAAGATCCGAGGTCTCTTGTGTAGTTTTTCTCTTTCCCTTTCAGAGAGGTGAGTCCCTCAAAATAAAGACGTCCTCAGGTACACAGGAGTTCTTTGACAGTCTGGTCCTACAACCTACCGTGTGTTACCTCCGTGATTCACGACACCAACACTTTTCCGATACTATTGTCTCCTGTAAAAGGTCTAAGGATCTTGTCTTAACTTTAGTACAAATCAACCGTTCTTAGTTCTTTACGAATATCTCCTTTAGATCACTTAAATATTCTTTTAATTTAATCTATTTCAAATTACTCATTTGTAACTTAAGTTCTCATTCTTGGTACGCACTAAGGAGTAAAATAAGTATACATCATGGATCTCGGTCTGAGACCTTATACCGTTATGAAATTCCTGTGTTGTTTATAAACAACTTGACTAGAACTCACTAACCTAATTTGGGACTTGTTGATCATCCTAAAGTCAATTCTTTTTAACCCTATTTGTCTCGTTCAGAAAAGTTTCTTCTCTTTGTGTACCGTAATCGTTTTGATTTATTCTTTTATACTCGACTCTCATCGGATTAAACCTACCAATTTTCACAAATGTCTTTTTCGGATAAACTCTCAAATTACAATAAAATATGTTTTGTGAAACCAAAGTCCTAAGTCCACTTTCACACTCGGGGTATGACTCCTGTTCCATCGTATCTCATGTTGTTGGTCCGTCTGAGACAAAATTCTATAGACTGTTTTCCCCTGACTTATTCTTCGTCGGGTCCTCTCTCCGACGTTCGACCTCTCATGTGATAGCATCCCTCTCTCGATGTCCTCGTTTTTCCCACTACACTCACCTCCGCTTCCATTCCGTCTACCCCATCTTGACGTTCTGTTTGCCCATGTCCTGGTTTTTGTCCTCCTTTTTCGTGACTCGACCCACTTCTGTCCGGAGTGGAACCGAAACGGTAGTCGATAAATTAAAGTCGTTCAGTGAAGAGACTCAAACAAGAGAACAGACATTTTACCTCTACTTCGAGTAGTATAATAGTACAGATTTATTCTGTAAACACTTTATGGACTGTATATCTCGTATGGTGGTATGTTTTATTCACACAAATATATCTTAATATATGTCTTATATAAATAAATATCTTTTATACTTATAATTTTCATATAACTAAAGGATCCCGACGACATTGTTTCATGGTGTTTGACGATTAAATTTTGTTGTTTTTGACGTAATAGAGTAGTTAGGTCCCCCGTCTTCCGATTTTAGTTCACAATCGTCCCAACTAAAAAAGAATCTCCTAGTCTCTATCAGAAAGGAGAAAGAATTGAAGACCACCAACGACCGCTAGAACCCATAGAACACGAACATCGACGGATTGAGGTTGGAGGTCGAGACAACAGTACACCGTAAGAGGGACAAACAGGAACATACAGGGGTACAAAGAGGAAAAGAGTATTCTTACGGTCAGTAAAACCTAACTCCCGGGTCAGATGGGGTGATACTAACCCTTCCAGGGAACCTCCTTCTACACCCTTTTAATTGTTCTACCGTGGTCATTCCGAAAGATCGGGGTACGAGAGTGTGAGAGAGTGGGGCACAGGACATTTGTCACTGAGACGTGCCAATACATTATCGACTCTAGTGAATAACGTGACACGTCCGTATAGTCCTCCATGGGTAAACGAGTGTCCGATGAACCACGCCAAGAAGACATACTCGAAGTGGTACTTTCGGGACCGATGACGACGTGACCCCGATGTGACCTCGTTGTAGTACCAATACAATATACTCCAATACAAAACCGACCATACCGATACAATACCAATACAATACAGACGACGATACCGACGACGTGGTCAGTCCTCTCTTATTTACGTAGACGTCAAGGATGTCGAGGAGTGTAAAAGAAGGTCGGAGAGTCGAACGTAGAACGGGTGGTACCCAAGTCACTTGTCACGCGTGTCACTCTATGTCGTTCTGTCAACCGTGACACTCGTTCTAGTCGTTCTCTCTCCGGTACTTTGGGTGAGGTCATATGAACGGACCTCTTAAGGGTACCTGTCTCTTCGAACCACCCGATGTTAGGCACCCCAGTGTTTCTTAGTCTATGATAACTTTGTTGAATCGTACGTGTGTGATGGGGTAATACTGGAGTAGAAAATAATGTAGATGTTTCTTAGGTAAAGGTTTACTCCAGTGAAAGAGTCCAAGGTCCGACTTTACTTAGACCCCTCCCGTGAGAACTTGGGTCGTATTTTTCATATAAAATTTGTATGGGTATAAAAAGGTTATCGAAGTTATCCGATAATAATATTCTTGATCTTAAACCGAGAATCTTACCTCCTCTTGGTTTGCTAATTGTCAGATCCATTCCCTTAAACTTAAGGTGGATAAGAAGAAAGACAAATACATCGGAATCTCCGACATGAGAGAAATCATCAACGAGAAGAGTCGTCTAGTTGTCCCTCGACTCACAAACCCCTCCTGATTCTTGTCATTAGACATGTTACACGAACCGTGTCATGACCGGGCTTCCCTACCACGAGTGGATAGGTGAGGTTCTGGTTGAAGACGCTACACACACAAACACCACCCCTACCACTCCACCCCGTGTACCTCTCCAGACCAGACGAGTTCACTTACTCTGCTGAGTGATAAAGTAGGTCGGTGTCCGATTTACTTGACGGACGTCTCGGTGAACGTGGAAATGTTAAATGGGGAGACGGTGATTCTGAAGGGGTCCGATCGAACAAGTCATGTTAGGACTTACTAAACGTGTCGATAACTGGGTGTAGGGTGTCTTTACAACCAGTGAATAGTGACAAGGTACAGATCGTAAAGTCAAACGGGTAGTCAAAATATGTATTATAACTTCACTTTCACTTTTAACAAAGTAGCATAGGATGAGAAACTCTGGGGTACCTGACACGTCAGGTACCTTAAGAGGTCCGGTCTTACGACCTCACCCATCGGTAAGGGAAGCGATCCCCTAGAAGGGTTGGGTTCCTAGCTTGGGTCCAGAGGGTGTCACGTCCGTCTAAGAAATGGTCGACTCGGTGTTCCCTTCGGGTTCTTATGACCTCACCCATCGGATAGGGAAGAGGACGACTAGAAGGGTAGGGTCCTTAGCTTGTTTCCAGAGGACGTAACGTCCACCTAAGAAACGGTTGACTCGATACTCCCTTCGGATACGTACTATAAAATTATGACACTTTTAGTTGACGAAGTAGTAGTAGTAGTAGTAGTAGTAGTAGAAGAAGAAGAAGGATTCAATAAAAACCTTTCTTATGAAATTTTATCCGAAACATTTATCCATTAATACATGTATTCATTACGGAATTGAAAGTATTTACACATTGTGTAATAGAACGATTAGGAAATCTACCTTTTGTTCCTAAAAATAGAGTCAATTTTTTTTACTCTTACAACTACAAGTTTGACCAATGTACTGAATTTATGTCGTCAAACGACATAGGACTGATCACCTTATAGAAGGTGTCATGAACAAATATAGGATCCTCAATTGACCACCAGTGGACCATTACTTTGTATTTTTAAAGTTAGTCATATGTGTCAAACACCATCAGTGATATAATAGGTATCTCTTCCGACTGATGAAATAGAAACTCATCTGGATTCTGAACCGGACCTCAATATAACAGTTTTAGATATAACTGGACAACGAGCTATATTGTGAATTTAAATATAAACGAGTTAAATTGTGAGAAAAAGGTCGAACGTCAAAAGGTCAGACAACACGACTCTTCGAACCCCCCTTCCCCACCTCTTAGGTTTGTTATAGAAACAATAAATACTCCGTCAAAATATAGTACTTAGGTACGAGAACATAAGTTGACTATAATATCTCAGTACATGTTTACGTCGTGTCCATGTACCACGGGAAATTGGGGTATGAAAGTCAGAGGTCTACCCGTTTATAAGAGTTTTACAATTCTTTTACTAAAAAATTTAAAGACATACAAGAACGAACAACACCATTTCTTAGGTGGACGGTTACTCCTCCGCGTTCCCTGTGTTAAAACTAGGGACCCAACCCTTCTAGAGGACTTCCTTCTTTACCACTGGGTGAGGTCATAGGAACGGACCTCATAAGGTACCTGTCTCCCTCGGACCGCCCGATATCAGGTGTCCTGGTACTTCTCAGCCTGTACTGACTCACTGACTCGTGTTTGTACGAACAACACTTCACGAACGTGTTCGTCCATCCGTTCTTAAGGATGTTTGACTACAACTTTTATTCGTTTAATACGTAATTATAGTTTGAAGTCCTTTGGGTTCCAATTCATCGTTCACGGACTTAGATCTTTTCACTTTACGTTGTTTTAAGGATCCTTAAGTATTAAACGAATACGAAATTAAAACCATAAACCCTAGATGGACATAAGTTCACATAGAAGTGATGGTAAAGTCAAACGAAATAGTATTCATGTCAGTAAAAGTAAAAATTGTCGATATATGTTGTCCGTTATTTATTTTGATGTCCACTAGAACCTCGTACACACTTTTTCTACTGTCCTCTACGAAAACAGAAGACTCGAGTAAATATTAATGATACAGACTTTATATAGTTGATGGTATACATTTAGAATTGTCTTAGGTCTAAAGTACTCAAATACCGAACGGACTTGAAGGAAAAAATAAATAAAAATTTTAAAAAATTTAAAAATAAAAATGAAATAAAACGAAATGTTATGACATAACAAAAAAATTTTGGGACCCACATGACGTCTACTTTTGATAGACGTAATGAAATCTTTGACGTGAAATATCTGATTTTTTTTAAGGCTAAATAAAGTCTTCTAAGATTTAAGATCCTTACAAATAACTACATTTGGGTGTAACTAATTCTATAAAACTCTGAACCCCATTTGTCAGTGGTGAAACGTTATCCAAACCTTTTCTATTTCATAAAGCCGTGAACGAAATGGTGTTTCGTAAGCTGCCAGATTTAATCTCGAAGTATTACGAAAGACTTTTCTTTTTGGTCGAAGGACAGTAAGGAGACCCAAAGACCTATACCGTGGTTACACGTGTTACGCTTCACATTTGTCTACATTTATCACTCCCTCCTCCGGTTCGGTCACACAATCAGGTGTGTGAGGGGTGTCGGACTAGTCTGAGTCTGTCGGAGAGGGTTCCCGACCGTCGACTGTAAAGGTGGGTTTAGGACCTGAAAACCGCAGTGGTTATAAATGAATACCTTTATTTCCCCGCACCGGAACCGCCCTCTCCGCCCTCCTCCTCCCCAGACCCCGGATTCCCCGAGACTGACGGAGTGTCGTGGTCTTTGGAACAGACGACACTAGTAATTGGAAAGACCTTTTGCGTCGATCGACAAGAGACTCCAGACAGAAATCTTACACTCCTCTCGGTGTGTCTATGACGTGTCTGATAAGTCTCTCCCCAAGGGAACACTCGAAATCGAGGTGACACCTCACCGTCTTTTTACTCTAAAGTGGCCAAGAAAGAAGATAAACAGTACAAATACTACTCAGAAGATGAATAAGTACCTGTTTCTTTTCCATCCCGAAAAGGGTAAACATTGCCTCATTGAACTAAAGTATAGACAAACACACTTACCCGAAGACTCGGACTGACACAAAGACAACTTTTACCAGACACGAACAACCCCGTCCCTCACGCCACCCCTACCTCGCCCCCGCCCATCCCAGCCACCAACTTCCCCCAACCCTCACTCACACATCTTCATGTCTTTATACAAAAGATAAGGCAGTCCAGACAATAAACCTATAAATTTTTTTATCGTTTACTACTATTTATAGGATGGTAACGAAAAGATTTAAGTTTCTTTTAGCTAGGGTTTTGATAGTATCAATGTAACAGGAATATTCTTTTTTCTCAACAATAAAGATCTATTTATCAATCTACACAGTGAAATTTTTCACGGTAAAAAAATAATACGAATATCTCGGTTTTATTTTTTCAGTTTTTAGACATACCAGTCCTATTATAATTTAATGAACTGTGTAAAAAGTTCCTAGTATAGACAAGACAACAAGAATTATCCTTGAATCATTTGTTTCAATAAAATTTCACAAAAATGAAGTTTTGATTTGTAGATCCTCAAGTTTCGTGACCGTTCAATTTTTTTTTAATCAAAAAAATTCCCTTTTTCGGTTCGGATTAAATTTATCTCTCTATTGTAAAGATAGATTTATACAATCTAATCAAGGAACTTTCATATGAATAGGTAAATGTTGTCTTTTACCACGTAGATTGATTCATTTGTAAGTCAAAGACGGAAAATCAATTGGTCTTCAAACTAGTGACTCTAATCAAGTTTACTCCAGAGGACTAGACGGGAAAAATGTATTTATTCTTTTTACAAAATTTAATCGTTGAGACTTTCGTCTACTAAGGAAGAATGACAAATATCGTTAACTTAACGATAAGTTTGACAAAGAGGAGATTTTAATGTCTTGTTGAACCTTTTATAAGAACACTTTATAAACATGAATTAAGTGTTGCATTTGATTTTCCAGATCCTCATAAATCTTTCTTCAGTACATCCTCCTCTTAAAATGATAATCTAGGGTCGTAGTTATATTTGACAATCCTTATGAACGGTACGTAAATGTAGGGTAATTAAAAAATATAGTGTTAGTATAGACTTGTCTATCGTCTATTAGTGTCATATTAAACCTAGATCTTATAAGGGAGTGTTAGAAGTCTAATTTGTCGTTGATTAAAAGACATTTACGAGATTATAAAAGGAGGGGGGGGGGGGGTCGATTAAACCGTTACTCTTCTTTTAACGTGTCTGTGTTGCCGGAATTCTCCTCTGCATAAGGAGAGGTAAGTGCTCACGGGAAGGGGACTCCATAAAGACTACCTTTTACCAAAACCGTTACAAATGTAAAACCGTTACAAGGTCCAGTCGACATGGACTCTTACAAACAAGTATAAAACTTATACACTATTACTGAAATGACACTACAGGGAACTTCATTACGTATGATACCAAACGTATGATTGTCTCTTTACTTTACTATAGACCCTTAACGAGATTATTAAACTACCCTATCTACTCCTTTTACATCCTTTTAGAACTATTGATAACTTAAACTCACTATCAATATACTCCTAATTATGATAAAACAAACAAACTTTTAAATGTATTAATTTTTTAGTCCGTGGTCTTCTTAAATTAATTATTATCTACATAGACATTGATCACAAAACTTTTTTAGACTTATATAGGGATACAATAAGTCTTATTCGTGTAAAGTGTACTTGTGGTAAGATCCGAACTTTTATAAGTCTGTTTTAAAGGGTCGAGGTGATTTACCTACTACATAATTGGAGTTATAAATCATCATATAAGAAGGACTTTTACAAATAAAAGTCTATATTTTAGTTGAATTACTGTATCGTCAAAAGGTCGAAGTGATTATCTTAATTATAACTACCAACGTAGGAATTCCTATATGAGACTTATCTTAAAACAAGGACTAAAATGTGGTCGTGGTAGTGGTCATCACAACGAACTTAGTCAATTGAAGTTTATAGTGAGTTCAAATTTATTGAATTATGTTTTTATTCTTTAACTGTAAGGTAACATTAATAAAATTCGAGAAGTTAAGATTACTTCATATAGAAGGAAAATTTTTTCAGTATCTTTAAAGGGAGTCGGACCACTTGTATTGTCTCCGTTAACGATTTAATCAGATAAGAAAACCGGACACCTGACCTCGTAAATACCGTGATAAGTAAGTCCCCTTATTATCAACGACAAGTCAAGTCAGTGAGTCAGCACAGGTTGAGAAACGTTGGGGTACCTGACGTCGTGCGGTCCGGAAGGACAGGTAGTGGTTGAGGGTCTCGAATGAGTTTGCGTAGAGGTAACTCACCCACTACGGTAGGTTGGTAGAGTAAGAGACAGCAGGGGAAGAAGAGGGTGGAAGTTAGAAAGGATCGTAATACTAGAAAAGTTTACTCAGTCGAGAAGTGTAGTCCACCGGTTTTATGACCTCAAGGCAAAGTTGTAGTCGGGAAGATTACTTATAAGTCCTGACTAGAGGAAATCCTACCGGACCAACCTAGAGGAACGTCAGGTTCCTTGAGAGTTCTCAGAAGAGGTTGTGGTGTCAATTTTTCGTAGTTAAGAAACCGGGAGTCGAAAGAATTATCTGGTTGAGAGTGTAGGTATGTACTGATGACCTTTTTGGTGTCGGAACTGATCTGTCTGGAAACAACCGTTTCATTACACAGACGAAAAATTATACGACAGATCCAACCAGTATTGAAAGGAAGTTTCCTCATTCGTAGAAAATTAAAGTACCGACGTCAGTGGTAGACGTCACTAAAACCTCGGATTTTATTTATTTATTTACCGACGACATCGACTATAAATTATGTACGAAAAGTTTGGTCACTTCTGGCATTATCTCGTAATGTATTTCTTTCTCGTCAAGTCATTATTCGTAAATAGTTCTCCCGACTCTATTTTTCGGTTTAAGAGATGTGGACGTAGACCTTGTTCAATGAGAAATGATAGTTTTATACTTTTTATTTAAACCCCCGTTTTAGGTCTTTTTACGTTCTTCAAGAACTAGTCGGTTAATAATCTCTGATTTTCTACGAAATTTTCAAGAAAAAAAATATATAATTTTTTAGGAAACCACACACAATTATTACTTAAAGTCAGAGTTTATTTATTACCATTTTAGTCACGAATCTTCCTTACCTTCAAGTTCTAAAAAGGTCCTGAAAAACTTCCATTGTTCTCCGTAGAGTTCATCGGTCCTTTAAGGACGTAAAAGTCCTTTTCTACGGAGTGTTTACGTTTGTTTTTGGGAAATCAGTCAGTGTCCAACATAACCGAAAGAGGTGTTTGGTGGACGGATTCTGGATCCCGACATTCATTTGTTCTATCTCATCACTTTAAACTTGACAGTTTCAATTCCTTCTAAAACTGGACATTTGGTTTAAACATTTGGTTTCCCTTTGAATTCAACTTTCGGTATATTTCGTAAGTTATTACCGTTAAGAAATGTTTTCCGTCCATTAGGAAAATTTCTTGACGAGTCCAATGTCGTAAGTAAAAGAGTCACAAATCCGATCAGGACGTAAGGTCGATATCAAGAAACTGCTTACACATTTTCAGTGTAAAACCTTAGGTCACTATCATATTGTCGGTTACTTTCTCTTTGTAATTCTATTAAAGGGACACCCTTTGATATAAGTTATAGGTCACTTGGTATTACCTTTTATTACACTTGTCCTTATATACATATATATAAGGAATATATATACTTATATAAGGACTCAGTGCAACGATATGTCGTCTTTAATTTTTGTAATATTTAGTTGATACGAAGTTATTAAAAAAACATTTTTACTTTTTCTTTTTTTTTTCTATGAAAGGGTTCTAGAACGGTTTGGTCACGAGATTCACAACAGAAGTCCAAAGTATCGGACTAAAAGTGATAGGACTTATAAACGTATAAAAAGTATACAGATCGTTGGTTCTATGAAACTGTCGACCTATTTTACGACATTTATAAACATCACCTTGAGACTCCGACTTGAAAGGAAGTAAACAGGTGAAACAAAAGATGTTCGAAATCTATTTTAGTGGACAGAACTGAACTAAACCAATCCCAATTCCTTCTAACATTTTCCTGTCCAGTGGATTTGTCAACTGAGACTTAAAAATGTTTAATTGGGAAATCTCACCAAATCTGAAAGTCGAGCAAACTACCCTTTCGGTACAATAGAAGTGAGGTAAAAAGGAAGAGGGTCTCAGAAAAAGTTTCTAGGGGTCACTCTAAAGGATTATCAAGTCGATTAATTTATTTTTTTATTAATTATATCAATTAATTTATATTTATCAATTAATTTCATCAATGAAGTTATATTTTAAATAAAAGAACTATGAGAAAAAAGAATTTTTATGAAACCGTTGTGAAAGTCGACATTCACTTAATCTCACTTCCTTTCGTTTTCTTCCCACAGTCCTTTAGGTTTAAGTTTCCAACTACACTTTCGATGTTTCACTTTTACTCCATCCCCGAAACCTGAGAGAACTATAGTTGAAGGTTGTCACAGTAGGACGATATCCGGATTAAAATAACCATCATATACGATAGATGTGTAGGACAATTGTGTATGAAAAAGATCGAAAGATTATTATTAATATTATGTACAAGTACCATGTTATAAAAAAAGATTATCAGACCTTCTTATAGTTCAGTTTTCATTTTATGAAAGTGTGAGGGGATTTCAGGTACGAGAAAAGAGTCTCCATTACCGATACTTTTATCAAAACCATTTCGATTTAATTGTGTAATTTCCATTTAATTGTGTGATTAAATTTGACTCTGGGAACTAACGGTAGGTTTATGTTCACAAATATCAAGACATAAAAATTATTTTGTTAATTATTTTGACGAAAATTTATTTTGTTAAAATAACTTAACATCAACTAAATGTTATCATACAAACAAAGTCCACATATCGGTTCGCTAAGTCAATATTTAAAAAAAGTCTAAGAAAAGGTAACATCTAATAATATTCGATGACCTATATCAAGGAGCAACGAATACATAGAATACATATCATCCACAAAGACAATTAGGAGTAAGAGGAGTAAACAGGGGGTAAACATTGGTATGTAAACAAAAGATAGACACTCAGATAGAATATATATATCCAAGTAAACATAATAAAGTAAGGTGATGGTGTCACCCCGAAAAATACGAAAGAGGTGTGGGTTTGTGAGAACACACACTAGTCGAAACCAAGACAGACGGAATAAGAATTACTGAATTTCAGTGTCCGAAGACTAGTCGGTAGTGGAGATGGTTTAGAGACGAGACGGAGGTTTGAGAAAGACAGGATAACACCGGGAAGAGTCAAAAACCGAATAGGTTTTCGGTTGAAGACGGAAATTATGTCTTAGAGGTAAAGTTACCTCGTAAAACAGAGGTTGGAATCGTCCCGAGAGACCTTTATTGAGAAGAATGAAAACCCATAGAGAGTTAGGGCAAGCCAATATAAAGTTTGGAAATTACTGGAGATAGATCAAGGGAAATTGAAAAACTTTAGGAATAGGTTGAGTGTCGTTCTCTATTAAGGAGAAGGGTCTCTTTTACCTCTATTAGTTCCAAGTTTGACCTGGACGGGAGTTTGATGTACGTAGATGTAGACAAATTACAGGAGACAAAAGGGAAGGACCGTAAAGTAATTCTCTAAAGAGAGAACCAATACCCATTAGAGAGGTATAGAGTCCTTGGAACTAGGTTGTTAATGAGGGAAAGAAGGGGTCGTCTAAGTTATACAATTTTGACTAGATAAAGTAGAAATTTTTTTTTTTTTCTTTCTTTCTTTCTTTTTTTTCCACACGGTAAATAGGGTACCACGAGAAATCACTGGTTGGGTCCAAGAAAAGACGTCAGTCTAAAGAACTTTTTTCACCATGAAGGAAAAAAGGGTAAATCAAAGTTACGTGACGAGGACATCGTAAGACCCTTTCCAGAGATCACTGAAGGAAGAAGAACTTAGGTTACTTATGTAGTCGACAGAGACACCCAGTTTATCATCCTACTTGAAAGGAACCAAAGTTACTATGGTATGAGGAAAAACTGGTAGAGACCTTATTTAGTGATACGAAAAGTCCTGGACATGTCCCATAGGTTGACGGATAGACCTCAGTGGAGTCGACGGGACGTCTTTGAACTTCGGGTCCCGGTATCATCTATATATCTATATTCGGTGTCGAAGACGTGTCGATAAGGATATTGAGTCGAGAGATAAGGTTATGGTAAGTACAGTAGTCCTTCCTAAAGGGACTACTAGAAAATACATTTTTTCTTTATGGTTTTATTTTAGAATTTTGTCAAAAAGTGGGATGGGTTCTATGAAGACAAAAGGGAAATAACCTATCAAAAAGAGGTATTTTGGATTACGGTACACTGTATGTATTGTATATAAATGAAACAACAAACTAATCATAGAAGGAGGGAACAACCTTACATTCAAAGTACTCTTGTCCTTAAACGAGACCAGTATCTATATATGGACCATTGACAGGAGTTGAGAAGTCTTTATAAACTACTCAATAACTTACTTATCGATTTTTATCCAAGAAATTAAGAAGAGTGAGTTTATAAAGAGGACACAAGAGGTTTAACGGTACATAATCCTTGACACGACACTTTATATGTTGAAGACTCGTGTCACGGGATCACAAGTCAAGATACACTAACGGGTCCGAAAGTAAAGATGAACTATTGGACGAAGGAGGAAATAGAGATACTGATAGAGTTACGGAGAATATCGAGAGGTCGTACTGGAGGTGTGGAATTGATGAGTGAGGTCGAAGGTCCACAGAAAGACCTTTCAGCAAAAAATAAAATAGTATACCAGAAAAATTGGACATTATAGTGTGGAACTAATTTACTCGAACTAATTTCACAGTGTGGAACTAATTTTAGGAATTGACAGACATCGGAAGTCCTCCGATTTCACTCTTGAAGGTATTAAATCGTTCGTAGTGAAATGTTTTCCATAGAAAGGTCCTCGCGGAGAAGAGGGAACAGGAGGGAGTTTCACCCATTCACAATTCTTCCCTGACGGACTCAAGATCGAGACCGGTGTGTCGAGTAGGGAACACTCGGAGGGAAGTAAAAGTCCGGACATTTTAACTCGATCATTTCCGTACATGGAATAGTATTGGTATGGATGATGTATCATTCACAATTTGTCTATTATCGATCTTAACAATGGTAATGAAATTTCAGTCAGGTAAAAAATGCAGAATGAAATATCGATGTGAAGACAAGTAAATAAGAAAAGGAATGATAGTTCAGTAGGAAACTCTGTGGAAGCGACCAAAACTATGGAGGATGACTAAAATAATTCACGGGTGAAAAACGAGAGTCGTGATAAGCATATGAAAACAGTTTCATGACCTGAGTGACGTAACATTATTACACAATTGACTGAACCGAGGAAGGGAGGGGGTGGTGGGGTACCACCTTTAAGAGACTTCCGTCACACCCATAAGACTGAAACAATTTAATTGTAAACAATTCACCCCGTATCATGTCTTATCACTCGAAATAAATTTGTCGACTGGTGTCTATACAACTTTATCTCTTCAAATAATGAATGTCCAGACTTCCTTCGTGGGTCGTACGGAGTTCCCCGGTGTACCCTTCCATTAACCGTCTCACGTCTGTCTCTCTTCCTGGTAGTACGTACGCACACCACCAAACGAAACCTAAGGATCCGTTACTCAGTTTAACTGGCTAGTTAAGTCTTGTTCTAACCCCAAAACCAGACGGTGTCACCCAGAATAGATTCTCCGTGTATCCATTTGTCTGGAATCCCCGTCCCTCCCACAACCAGTGTTCCCAATAACCCTTCAGTGGAGTCCTTGAAGGTAGACGAACACTGGAAAGTGACGATAGGTCCCGTACGTGAAGTAAGTCTCAGACTATGACCAAATTCCGGGGGTGTGTCTTACGTAAGGACCGTCGTTATGGTACCCAGATCGAAACGATCTGAGAGTTGTAAGTCAAGTCAAGTCAGTGTGTCTCCACAGGCTGAGAAACACTAGGGTACCTGATATCGTGCAGTCCGAAGGGACAGTTAGTGGTTGAGGGTCTCGAATGAGTTTGAGTACGAGTAACTCAACCACTACGGTGTGTTGGTAGAGTAGAAGACAACAGGGGAAGAGAAGGACGGGAGTTAGAAAGGGTCGTAGTCCCAGAAAAGGTTACTCAGTCAAGAAACGTAGTCCACCGGTTTCATAGTCTCAAAGTCGAAGTCGTAGTCAGGTAGGTTACTTATAAGTCCTGACTAAAGGAAATCCTACTTCACCAACCTAGAGGCACGTCAGGTTCCCTGAGAGTTCTTAGAAGAGGTTGTGGTGTCAAGTTTTCGTAGTTAAGGTACCGGGAGTCGAAAGAAATATCAGGTTGAGAGTGTAGGAATGTAGTGATGACCTTTTTAGTGTCGAAACTGATCTACCTTAACACATCCGTTTCATTATAGAGACGAAAAATTATACGACAGATCCAAACGGTATCGAAAAGAAGGGTCCTCGTTCACAGAAAATTAAAGTGTCGACGTCAGTGGTAGACGTTACTAAAACCTCGGGTTCTCTTATTTCAGACAGTGACAAAGGTAACAAAGGGGTAGATAAACGGTACTGTATTTCCCTGAACTACGGTACTAGTATCAAAAAACTTACAACTCAAAATTCGGTTGAAAAAGTGAGACAAGAAAGTGAAAATAGTTCTACGAGAAATCAAGAAGAAGTGAAAGACGACATTACCATCATAGTAGACGTATAGATTCCAATGACTATAAAGAGGGTCGTTAGCACTAAGGTCAAACACGAAGTAGGACGAACCGAAAAGTGTACTACATGAGACGTATATTCAATTTATTCGTCACACTGTTATATGTCGGAACTAAATGAGGAAAGGGATAAACCTTGGTAAGACAACAAGGTACAGTTCAAGATTGACAACGAAGAACTGGACGTATGTCTAAAGAGTCCTCCGTCCATTCTACCAGACCATAAGGGTAGATAACTTCTTAAAAGGTATCAAAGAACACCAGATGTGTCAGTTTCCGAAACCGTATTGGTTATTTCGTCTTCATCTGTAAAAAGACCTTAAATGAACGAAAAAGATACTAGGTTGTCTACAACCGTTAAACTAGAGACGAAGGAGACGGAAAAGATTTTGGTCGACCTTGTAGACCTTCAAGTACCGAGTGTATGACAACTTCGTACAGAACCTCCTAAAACTTGAAATGAAACGGTCGCATACTCTACTCACGTCAACACGTCATCAAACTAGTAAGAAACCACGACGGAAAGAAACCCTAACCTTACTTTTGACTGGAAAAGGTCAGGACACCGGTGACGACTCAAAAAGTTTAAACGACCGTATAACTCACGTAATGAAATTGTCATAGTAGAAAATCCTAAACTTTATCGAGTTGACCTTAAGCTAGTGAAGGTGATCGAAACAAACATCGTTACGAAGGATTCCGGGTAAACTGAAACGTAAGGTTCTACAAACCGAGAACCACACTAGTGTGGTAACACTAATAGACCCGGTACTTCTTGAAAAAAAAAAAAAAAATATCAAGATACAAAAGAACGGTGGAGAAGAATTATAGAAGACGAAGACAATCCAGGTATGACAAAGACAGAAAACAACAAGGGTAGAAACGTACTTTACGGTTCGACTTGAAAACGAAGGGATGTAGATACGACATTCACAGACGTGAAGGTCCATAACGAGGGAGTAGAATGGTCCAAGTTTGAGACGGAGAGAGGGGGTCCTAAGAGAAGGTTGAGATAAAAGACATACTCCGAGTGGGACTAGGTTTACCAAATTTATTAAAAGGTGAGAGTTGTTAGTGATATAAAAATGGTCATCAATAAATTTCCTTAAATAGTATAAGATGGAATAAATTAGTTTAGTAATTATGACCTTATATTCGAGGAACTGTTATTCTGAACCGGGGATTGCAAATCTGATATTTGAACATATCACACCCTTATCGGACTTCTATGGAAAGTCAAGTCAAGTCAAGTCAGCGAGTCAGTACAGACTGAGAAACGTTGGGGTACTTAGTGTCATGCGGTCCGGAGGGACAGGTAGTGGTAGAGGGCCTCAAGTGAGTCTAAGCGTAAGTAGCTCAGTCACTACGGTAGGTCGGTAGAGTAGGAGCCAGCAGGGGAAGAGGAGGGCGGGGGTTAGGGAGGGTCGTAGTTTCAGAAAAGGTTACTCAGTTGAGAAGTGTACTCCACCGGTTTCATGACCTCAAAGTCGAAATCGTAGTAAGGAAGGTTTCTTTAGGGTCCCGACTAGAAATCTTACCTGACCAACCTAAAGGAACGTCAGGTTCCCTGAGAGTTCTCAGAAGAGGTTGTGGTGTCAAGTTTTCGTAGTCAAGAAACCACAAGTCGAAAAAAGTGTCAGGTTGGGAGTGTAGGTATGTACTGATGACCTTTTTGGTATCGGAACTGATCTGCCTGGAATCAGTCGTTTCATTACAGAGACGAAAACTTATACGACAGAATCAACCAGTATTGAAAATAAGGTCCCTCATTCGTAGAAAATTAAAGTTCATATCCCTTAAGAACGTACCGCATATTATAGACATCTTACAGGACGTGGTTTGATTTATATTATATCTTTTAATAACATAAGAATCAGTATCGGGTCAACTTTGACAAATGGAGTCTAACCCCGAACTTAGGTACACGACCATGAACTTAGGTCGAACCCTGAGTTTGGGTACACCGGTACTGAACTTGAATCGGTTTTGGGTGTCGTGGAGTAAAGGAAATAATCCTTCGAGTCCAAGAACTACAGAGTAGTGTCTTTCTTAAGTCACTCTCTTTTTCACTATGTACTCTTCTAAATAAGTCTAAGTCTCTCTTCGTTTGAGGTGTCTGGAGACACGGTAACATCTCCTGTTCACGTCGACTTTTTACATCGTACACCGTACACCAATCAAACATACCCGACTCATTAAATTATACGATTACTTGTTCTCCTAATAAGGTTGATAAAACCCCTTCTCCACCTCTAAAGGTCCTTAACCCGATAGTGGGTAAGGAACCAGAAAACTGTCACAGAACCCAGACAGCACCACGGAGACTTACACAGTAAATCGAAAGATCAACTCTTAGTTTCAGATCAGTTTCAACTTAACAGACGGTAGAACCTGGGGAACTGAGATTAGACAAATACAACACAGGAACCCGATACAGTAAGAAGTCTTTCAATACGGGACAGGGAAAGGGAGGACAATGTGTCACAGGTTCTTAGTACAGTCTCTTTTAGAAATTTCAAGGATTAAATGACTACTATAGTTCGAGAAAATGTTTCTGGGACTACGGAATTACTATTACGTATGCTACATGACTTAAATATTTATATATTTTATATCATCAATACATACAAATAATAATATTATTTACAAATAAGGATATATACTTTTTTATATATACATATATATACTATCTGATTTCGGATTAAAGTCTCAAAAGAAGTGAAACGTTTGACTAAGGAGTAATGTTTCTGACATTATTAAGAAAAACGTCTATAAATCAATTTCATCGATAATATCCCTGAAGGAACCATCAGGTCACCAATTCTGACGTGAAAATTACGTTTCCCACTCCCAACGTTGGGACCAGTTCCTTGCTCCTGGGATGTACAGAGTACCACGTCGGTTTTTTAATTTTATTTTTTTTTTTATTTATCTCATGGACAAGAGATAGTACAAGTCCTTAGATTTTACAGAAACATCGTATTGAAAAAACAAGACAATAAGTTAATCACTATAGTTAATTTGAAATAATAATGTATCGTCATTATATAAACTTTTTATATGACAAGAATTATCGTTTTCTCATAAATTCACTGAACTCTTTTTGTTTTAGTGAAAAATAATTGAAGAAGTTGTGTAAAGTGAAAACCTACATAAAACTTTAAAAATTAACACAACATACAATAATTTACGGTGTCAAGAGAACTGTAATAGTAATTATAGTTTTACAATATACTTAAGATTTGAAAGAACTAGAATTTTAATATTCGTCAATAGTTATCTTTGACGTCGGACAGAACGACGTTAGGAACCCCAACGTTTCTCAGTCTGTACTGGCTCACTGACTTGACTGACTGTCTAGTTTTCTTTACAAGTTTTAGAAAAGTCACATAGATGTCAAGAAGTCTTATAACGATTAAATATTTATTTTGGGGACTATTATAAAATTAATATTTAATTTAGGACAATGGTGAGTTTTATTTTATTGTTACATTTGGTGTATAGAAGACGAAACGAAACAATTTTAAGATGATCTCTTCTTTTTATTCGTCTTATATGTCAGAAAGGGTTCCCAAGGAGATGACTAAAGTCGGGACGTGTGGACAACAGTATAGGTGTCGAAACAGTCTGTGACGGTGATAAGGTTGGAGTAAGGTTACTTCGTTACTGGTAACTGACCAGGGAAAGAAAACGATTCTAACATATTAAGTAATAAAGGTATTAACGACGGTCATAATGTACAAAAGGACTACGAGACAGAAGTAGAGTAACAAAACCTTCTTAAGACTTCAGAAGTCTGTCTGTATAATAACGACAACCTCTTATGTGTTCGTCAGTCTAACCTTTACGAAGTTTAAGAAGTAGGTCAGGGTTTAACAGACCTTTTTGGACGTAAAGACAGCAGTTGAACGTCGTGACGTGAGGTGTTATTGACAAAGGTTGGAAAAGATGAGTAAAATTCAAAATCTGGTAATAAAATTTCTTCTACCGGAACGGAGTATAGTATCTCTTTTCCCTTCAGGCGTGTACAGTCGAAGGTTCATATTTTGTTCTGAGGGTGGATTAGGTCAAGGGTGAGATGGGTGTGGTTGGGAGGAAAAGGAGATACACAGTACCTTCCATAACGGAGGTAGATACGTACCTAGGGAAAGGAAGACTGAAAGAGTCCTTGGATTGACCGTCTAGTAGAGTTACTCTTATTCTTTTTTAATAAATAAAGCTTGAACGATATCGTTCCCTAAGTCGATGACAATGAGAAACAGATAATACTTATTAAGACAAGACCTGTAAGTACGTGTTCAAAAACAAACATGTATACAAAAGTCCAGAAAACCCATATATGGGTTCTCACTCTAACGACCTAATATATCAAAAAGACACAAATTGAATATCTCCTTGACGGTGTTACCAACGTCGTTAAATATAGGGAATGTCGTAATATATTCTCAAGGTTAAAAAGATATAAGAATGGTTATGAACAATAATATCGGTATCATCACCTACAATTTACCATAGAATGTCACTAAAACTAATGTAAAGAGATTACTGATTAGTATAACTCGTAGAAAAGTACATGAGTAACTGGTACATAGATAGAAGAAATCTCTTGACAGATAGGTTTAAGAAACGTGAAAAAAAAAAAGTTAATTGAATGAACAGAAAATTATCAATTCTACATTTCAAGTCAAGTGAACGAGTCAACACAGGTTGAGTTACGTAGTGGTACCTGACGTCGTACGGTCCGGTGGGACAGGTAGTGATAGAGGACCTGGAAAGAGTTTGAGTACAGGTAGCTCAGTCACTATGGAGACAACAGTAGACAGTAGGAGACAGTAGGGGAAGAGGAGGACGGAAGTTAGAAAGGGTCGTAGTCCCAGTAAAGGTTACTCAGTAATGAAGTGTAGTACACCGGTTTCATCGGAGTCGTAGTCAGGAAGGTTACTTATAAGTCATGACTAAAGAAAATCCTAACTTACCGAACTAGAGGATGCCAGGTTCTCTGAGAGTTCTCAGAAGAGGTTATGGTGTCAAGTTTTCGTAGTTAAGAAGCCGTGAGTCGAAAGAAATACCAGGTCGAAAGTGTAGGTATGAAAATATATAAACTTATGTATCGGCAGTAGTCTATGTACTAAACTTTCAATCAAAGAAGGTAGGATAATCAACAGGAAAGTGAAAGAGTCACAACAGAAAACTCGTGTTTTAAAAATCAAAACCATTTCAAGTTAAGCAGAGGGGGGGGGGGTGAAACCAACGAACACGAAATATACAACATAATTTTTATGGTAACTGATTAGGCTCCAGTGTTTATGAAATATAAATGTAAATATAAAGGAAGGTTCTCAAAATATCAAAACAGAAAATATAAATACTGACATTATAAATCTCAATTTAAAACACATACCACACTCCTTCCCCAAGTTGAAGAAAACGTACTCCTATAGATTTAAGAGATTATGGTAAACAACTTTAATGATAAAAAGCGGGTGACTTAATGGAAT
The DNA here is from genome assembly GCA_006410555.1 of Capra ibex. Classification (NCBI taxonomy): domain Eukaryota; kingdom Metazoa; phylum Chordata; class Mammalia; order Artiodactyla; family Bovidae; genus Capra; species Capra ibex. The sequence goes on along the minus strand of SJYO01041852.1, from coordinate 310,030 downwards.
CGTGATGACCGTGATGACAGTTTTTAGACATCTGGTGTTTACATTCTTAAATAAAGACCTGAAAGTCAAGACAAAGTAACTAGACATACAGTGACGAACTTAATTAGGATATTCTCAGGATAACTAATAACATTATAACATCGTACAAAAGTTAAGTCTTACGTACTCAGGAGGTTAAGACATCAGTAAGTTCCAAAACAACCAATAAGATCAAGGGAACTTAAGGGTATGTCTAAAATTGTAATCGAACATCAAAGACGTTTTTTCAGTCGACACTGAACCTATCGTCATACAAATTAGACCTCTAGTTACACTTTTCATAACGGAAAAAAAAAAATTAATTACTTAATCAAAAACTTGATACAACCGATAAACAACGACGTCCACTCGAAAGAGATCAATACTACTCACTTGAAGAGTAACGTCACTGAAGAGAACTCCTCGTACTTAAGATCCACACGTCCGAAGTCATTTACACCGAACGTCCGAGTCAACAACACCGTGTCCCGAAGTAACATGGATAGTATGCGATTCAGTGTTGTTGTTGTTGTCTTTAGTTATTAAATTTTTCTGACTTTAGTAGTTCGTTGAAAAGGTTGGTGTTACAATACTCTGTTCTTTAGTTGGTGTTCATTTTTTTTTTTTTTTTTTTTTTTTTTGGGTTCTTTGATATTAACGGAAGAGACTATTCGTATACATCCGATTTATTATATACTGATTCGTTGGTGACAAATCATTGACAACTTTAGTTTCTCCTTTAAAATTTTAAGGAACTCTGTCTCTTCCACCTTAACATTAATAGGTTTAAGACACCCTGTATCGTTTTCGTCAAGTTTCTCACTTCAAATATCACTATGTTCGGAAGGAGTCTTGGTTCTTTTTAGAGTTCATTTGTTAGATTGTAATATGGACTTCCTAAATCTTATTTTAACTTTGGGTTTTAATCAACTTTTTTTTTTACTTCTTATTTTCATCTTATTTCTAATCCCGTCTTTATTTACTTTGTCTCTGTTTTTATAAATTTATTTTTTCTATTCACTTTGTATAAAAAAATTAATTATTTGTAAATCGGTCTGAGTATTCATTTTTTGTTTTTTTAATTTCTCCCGGGTTTATTTATGTTAATCTTTACTTTTCCCTCGTCTATGTTGGTTGTCGTGTCTGTCTTTATGTTTCTGAGTATTCTTTAATGATACATGTTACTATGAGGTTATTTTACTTATTGCACTTTCTTTACATATTTATGGATCTTTACATGTCAGAGGACTCTGATTGATTTATTCCTTTTTATCTTTTGTACTTGTTTGATTAATGGTCATTAGTTTAAATAGTCATTAGTTTTTTGAGGATTGTTTGTTTTCAGATCCTGGTCTCCGGAAGTGTCCATTTAAGATGCGTTGTCAACTTCTTCTCAATTGTGGAAAGAAGAGTATCATTAGATTTTTTTGACTTCCTCCTTGTGACTTTTAGGAAGATACTTCGGTAACATAGTAGTCAAGTCAAGTCAAGTCGGTGAGTCAGCACAGGCTAAGATACACTGGGGTACTTATCGTCGTGCGGTCCGGAGGGACAGGTTGTGGTTGAGGGCCTCGAGTAAGTTTGAGTCCAGGTAGTTCAGCCACTACGGTAGGTCGGTAGAGTAGGAGACAGTAGGGGAAGAGGAGGACGGGGTTAGGGAGGGTCGTTGTCTCAGAAAAGGTTACTCAGTTGAGAAGCATACTTCACCGGTTTCATAACCTCAAAGTCGAAGTCGTAGTCAGGAAGGTTACTTGTGGGTCCTGACTAGAGGAAATCCTACCTGACCAACCTAGAGGAACGTCAGGTTCCCTGAGAGTTCTCAGAAGAGGTTGTTTCGTAGTTAAGAAGCCACGAGTCGAAAGCAGTGTCAGGTTGAGAGTGTGGGTATGTACTGGTGACCTTTTTGGTATCGGAACTGATCTGTCTGGAAACGACCGTTTCATTACAGAGACGAAAACTTATACGATAGATGCATCCAGTATTGAAAGGAAGGTTCCTCATTGACAGAAAATTAAAGTACCGACGTTAGTGGTAGACGTCACTAAAACCTCGGGGGTTTTTATTTCAGACTGTGACAAAGGGGTAGATAAATGATTTCAGTCTTTTTCTGAGGTTTTTATTTTATTAATATCCGGCCGGTTATAGTGATTACGTGTATCTACGTTTTCAAACGTTGTATTATAATCGTTAGGTTTAAGTTGTCAGATAATTTTCCTATTGTGTAGTACTAGTTCACCCTAAATAGTGTCTCTACCAAGGTATAGGTGTTTATTTAGTTATACTATCTTGACGTAATTGTATAACTTAATTTTTTACATAGGGAAAGAGTTATCCACCTCGTTCTCAAAAACTGTCACGTCACAGATAAAAGCTAATTTTCAAAGTTTTCTCACCCTTATCCCTCTTGTATGGATTCGTATTATTTCTAGTGTATACTGTCTTCATCTCGGTTGTAGTAGGAATTGTCACTTTTCGACTTTAGTAAAGAAGGTTCTAGTCCTTGTTCTTTATAAACGGGTTAGAACGATTACATTAGTTTGTATCATAATTTTCATGAACGGTGTTGTGAGTCCGTTCTTTTCCTTTATTTTCATAAGATTAAGTCTTTCTTTATTTACTTTGACAATGACGAACACCTACTCTACTACGATATATATCCATCTGGGGTCGGTAACACCGTGTACCCTACCCAAAACACCTTCTCTTAAAAAGGTACCTGAAGCTCACCCGTCAAAGTTTTACTAAGTTCACGTAATGTAAATAACACGTGAAATAAAGATAGTAATAATACATATTTTTATTTCGAGGTGGAGTCTATTAGTCCTTAATTCAGGGTCTCCAACCCCTGGGTACGATATACGTCTTAAGATTCCTATAGTATTTTTGATGATCTTGAGTAGTTACTTAAGTTATTTCATCGTCCTATGTTTAATGTGTCTTTAGATAACGTAAATATGCCCAATCATCTTTCTCTTTAATTCCTATGTTAGGATAAATGTTAAGGTAGTTCTTACTTTATGGATCCTTATTTACGTTCATTCCTCCACTTTATATAAGTATTTTGATAATCTGTAACTATTTTTCATTTCTAATTATGTTTACTTTCTATATGGTACAAGTACTTGACCTTCTTAATTATAACAATTTCAATGGTGTAATGGATTCCCTTAGATGTCTCAGTTACGTTAAGGGTAGTTTTATGGTTACCGTAAAAAGAGTGCTTATTAAGATTTTTAAGATACCTTTACACTCTTTGGGATTTATTGGTTTTGTTAGAACTCTTTCTTCTTTTTTGAAAGTCCAGTACCAGGGACTAAAGTTTGACATAATACTTCTGTGTCATTAGTTTTGTCATATGATGACCGTATTTTTGTCTGTGTATCTGGTTATCTTGACTTATGACTCCGGTCTTTATTTGAGTACGTTCCTACCGGTCAATTAGATGTTACTTCCTCCGTTCCCAGATGTTACCCCATCTCTCAGTGAAGTTGTTAAATCCTCTTGACCTGTCGATATACGTTTTTTTATATGATGAAAAATTTATATGATGTCAGTCTTTTTCCTTATATGATTAGAGTTTTTTTTTTTGGGATGAAAACTGTAGTATATTTTTTAATTGAATTCACATTTCGAACTTTGGTATTTTAAGGATCTTCTCTTTTTATCTACCATACGAGAAACTGTAGTCAGCTTCGTTATAAAAAAAAAAAACTAGACAGAGTCCTTTTACGTCGTTTTACTTTTTATTTGTTTACCCTGGTATAGTTTGATTTTTTTTAACGTGTAACATCCTTTGATAGTTGTTCAGCTTTTATATCGACTCAGTTACCCCCTTCTATAAAAAGTTTCCTATTACGTTATTCTCCATTATAAGTTTTATATGTTTCTTGAGTATGTTGAGTTTTGTCTGACCAAGGTTTATCCTTTTCCTCATACAGTTCCGACATATAACAGTGGGACGAATAAATTGAATATACGTCTTATGTAGTGCTCTTTGCGACCCGACCTCCTTCGTGTTCGACCTTAGTTCTAACGTCGTGTTCGACCTTAGTTCTAACGGTCCTCTTTATAGTCATTGGAGTCTATACGTATACTGTGGTGGAAATACCGTCTTTCACTTCTCTTAGATTTCTAGGAGAATTACTTTCACTTTTTCCTCTCACTTTTCAACAGAATTTCGAGTTGTAAGTCTTTTGCTTCTAGTACCGTAGGCCCGGGTAGTAAAGTACCGTTTATCTACCCCTTTGTCACCTTTGTCACCGACTGAAATAAAAACCCTCAAGGTTTTAGTGACGTCTACCACTAACGTCGGTACTTTAATTTTCTGTAAATGAGGAACCTTCCTTTCAATACTGGTTAGATCTGTCGTATAATTTTTCGACTCTGTAATGAAACGGTTGTTTCCAGGTAGATCAGTTCCGATACCAAAAAGTTCATCAGTACATACCTACACTCTCAACCTAATATTTCTGTCGACTCACGTCTTGTTAACTACGAAAACTTGACACTATAACCTCTTCTGAGAGGTCTCAGGGAACCTGACGTTCCTCTAGGTTGGTCAGGTAGGATTTCCTCTAGTCAGGACCTACAAGTAATCTTCCTGACTACAACTTCGACTTTGAGGTTATAAAACCGATGGACTACCCTTCTCGACTAAGTAAACTTTTCTGGAACTACAACCCTTTCTAACTTCCGTCCTCCTCTTCACCTACTGTCTCCTACTCTACCAATTTACCGTAGTGGCTGAGTTACCTGTAATCAAACCCATTTGAGACCCTCAACTACTATCTGTCCCTCCGGACCACACGACGTCAAGTACCCCAGCGTTTCTCAGTTTGTGCTGACTCGTTGACTTGACTTGACTTGACTTGTATGTTGAGTTGTAGTTTTTGTTTCTTTCTGTTTTTATTGAACTAATTTTTTATCCGTCTCCTGGACTTATCTGTAAAAAGTCTTCTATATCGGTGTATGTATACTTTACTAAGAGTTGTCAGAGGTTAGTAGTCCTTTTACGTTTAGGTTTGGTATTACTTTAAAACGAGGATGCACTTTTAATCAATATAAAACGAGATGGTATATAAATTTTACGTAACGAAAACAACAGTAAGTCAGTGAGTCGACACAGACTGAGAAACACTGGGTTACCTGACATCTTACGGTCCCATGATAGAGGACCTTAAACGAGTTTGAGTTAGGGTAACTCAGTTACTACGGTAGGTTGGTAGAGTAGGAGACAACGGGGAAGAGAAGGACGGGAGTTAGAAAGGGTCGTAGACCTATAAAAGTTTACTCAGTCGAAAAACGTAGTACACCGGTTTCATAAATTCGAAGTCGGAGTTGTAGTCAACAAGGTTACTTATAAGTCCTAACTAAGGGAAATCCCAACTGACCAAACTAGAGTAACGATAGGTTCCCTGAGACTTCTCAGAAGAGGTCGTAGTGTCAAGTTTTCGTAGTTAAGAAACCAGGAGTCGGAAAAAAAAAAGTAACAGATCAAGAGTGTAGAAACTAGGGACCCAACCCTTCTAGGGGACCTCTTTCCTTACCGATAGGTGAGGTCATAAGACCGAACCTCTTAAGGTATCTGACAGATCTGGTACCCTAACGTTTCTCAGTCCGTGTTGACTCGCTGAAAGTGAAAGCGTAGACATGTACTGATGATCTTTTTGTTATCGAAACTGATATACATGAAACATCTGTTTCATTAAAGAGACGAAAAGAAGGTTCCTTGTTCGTAGAAAATTAAAGTACCGACGTCTGTGGTAGGTGCCAATAAAACCTCGGGTTCTTTTATTTTAGACAGTGATAAAGGTAACAAAGGGGTAGATAAACGGTACTTCACTACCCTGGTCTACGGTACTAGAAGCAAAAGACTTACAACTCGAAAAAGTGAGAGAAAGTGAAAGTAGTTCTCCGAAAAATCAAGGAGAAGTGAAAGACGGGATTCCCACCACAGTAGACGTATACACTCCAATAACTATAAAGAGGGTCGTTAGAACTAAGGTCGAATACGAAGAAGGTCGGGTCGCAAAGAGTACTACATGAGACGTATCTTCAATTTATTCGTCCCACTGTTATATGTCGGAACTACATGATGTAAGAGACAAACGTTGGTCAGACAACAAGGTACAGGTCAAGATTGACAACGAAAAACTAGACGTATATCTAAAGAGTCCTCCGTTCATTCTAGTAGAACATAAGGGTAGAGAACTTCTTAAAAGGTGTCAAACAACACCAGATGTGTCAGTTTTCGAAATCGTATCACTTACTTCGTCTTCATCTACAAATAAAAAAGACCATAAGAGATCGAAAAAGATACTAGGTTGTCTATAACTGTTAAACTAGAGACCAAGGAGACGGAAAAGATTTAGATTGAACAGGTAGACCTTCAAGAGTCAAGTGTATGACAACTTTGGACTGAACTTCTTAAAACTCGTAACGATCGTACACTTTACTCACGTTAACACGTCATCAAACTTGTAAGAACCTGTAACGGGAAGAAACTTAACCTTACTTTTGACTGAAAAAGATCAGGACACCGGTAACGACTCACAAGGTTTAAACGACCGTAAAACTCACGTCGTGAAATTGTCGTAGTAGAAAATCCTAAACTTTAGCGAAAAACTGGACGTATGTCCAAAGGATCCTCCGTCCATTCCACCGGACCATAATTCTTAAAAAAGTATCAAACAACACTAGGTGTGTTAGTTTCCGAAATCGGAAGTTACTTCGTCTTCATCTACAAAAAGAATTTTAGCAAACGAAAAAGATACTAGGTCACCTACGACCGTTAAACTAGAGACCAAGGAGACGGAAAAGATTCAGGTAACGTAAGATTCAGATTACGTAATGATTAATGATTCGTTATCAGATTATCATGATTCTAATCATGATAAGATCATGACTTAACAGAATATCATGATTCTAAGGAGTCCTGATAAAATTTTTTAACTTGATATATTTATCTTTTGGGTCTCTATTTAGGTATATGGATACCTGTGGTATAGAAACTGTTTCCTCCGTTCTTATATGTTACCTCTTTTCTGTTCAGAGAAATTGTTCACCACGACCCTTTTGACCAGGTGGTGAACATTTTCTTACTTTGATCTTGTGAAAGATTATGGTATCTGTTTTTATTTAAGTTTTAACTAATTTCTAGATTTACATTCTGGTCTTTGATATTTTGAAGATCTCCTTTTGTATCCGTTTTATGAGAGACTACATTTAGTATCGTGCTAGGAGATACTGGGTGGAGGGTCTTATTATTATTTTCGTTTTTATTTGTTTAACCTGGATTAATTTGAATTTTCGAAAACGTCTTGCTTCCTTTGATTTTCGGTCCACTTTTCTGTCGGAAGTCTTACCCTCTTTTATTATCGTTTACTTTTTGACTGTTTCTTAATTAGAGTTTTTATATGTTCGTTGAGGACGTCGGTTTAAGGTCTTTTTATTCACTATGTTTGTTTCGTATCCGGCTTCTGGATTTGTCTACAAAGAGGTTTCTTCTGTATGTCTACCGATTGTTTGTGTACTTTTCTACGAGTTGTAGTGAGTAATAGTCTCTTTACGTTTAGTTTTGGTGTTACTCCATGGTAGAGTGCAGCCAGTCTTACCGACGATAGGTTTTCAGATGTTTGTTATTTACCACATCTCCCACACCTCTTTTCCCTTGAGAGAATGTGACAACTACCCTTACGTTTGATCATGTCGGTGATACCTCTTGTCACACCTCTAAGGAATTTTTTGACCTTTATCTTAGCAGTATGTTGGGTCGTTAGGGTGAAGACCCGTATGTGTGACTCCTTTGTTCTTAACTTTCTCTGTACACATGGGGTTACAGGTAGTGTTGTGACAAATGTTATCGATCCTGTACCTTCGATGGATCCACAGGTAACCGTCTGCTCACCTATTCTTTCACCACCATGTATATGAACTGAGGAATAGAGGTGGAACGGGAAGAGACGAAGGGACAGGAGTGACCATTAGTGATCAAACCAGAGAAATAAGTACACAAACCAAACAACAACAATATAAGTGATCAAACAACATAAAAAATCCAACATGTATATTCACTATAGTATGTTTCTTTTCTTTCTTTTTGTGGTTATGTTATATGATTGTGTATATGTACCTGAAATCTTTCTACCGTTACTACTGGGACATACGCTCTGTCGTTTTCTCTGTGTCTACACATCTCACCTGAAAACCTGAGACTCCCTCTCCCTCTCCCACCCTACTAAACCCTCTTACCGTAACTTTGTACATATGATAGTACATTCTTTGCTTAGCGGTCAGATACAGGCTACGTCCTATGTCCTACGAACCCCGACCACGTGCCCCTACTGGGTCTTTCTACAATACCCCTCCCTCCACCCTCCCCTCCAAGTACAAACTCTTGCGTACATGTGGACACCACCTAAGTACAGTTACATACCGTTTTGGTTATGTCATAACATTTCATTTTATTTCATTTTTTTTTTTTTTTCTGTTTCACAAACAGAAAAAATCCCTGTTAAAACAATCAATCTATTTTATGTGGTTTAATTCTAAACCCAGGACTATAGAAACTAAACTAGTCATTGAAAGAATCGTCCACGTTCATAGTCCCAGTTATAGGTTTTACTAAAATTTTTATCAATTCTGATGGTCACACCCAGTGACTCGTTTCTTCCAAATAATCTACTTTTTATTAAATTGTATTTTGGGAGAAATTATCGTATTTAAGTCTGGTAATTTCTTTATGTTACGACATAAATATAACTTTCCATTCATTTATACTTCAATTAAAGTCGTGGTTTTTTGGGATCATTGAAAAGTATTAATTAAACGATATTATTCTTTAATTCTTACTCATGTAACCAAACAACCTATTGTTAAGAATATACAAAGAAAGAGGAAACGAAGGTTTATATCCAGAAGAGATAGATTGAAGTGACTCAGACAGTCTTCTTCTGACTTCCTTTTCTATGGGCCGGTGTATTATGACACTAACAAATCTTCAGGGAGATAGTTTTCCTCAACAAACTTTCGTGGACCATCAAATAATCAAAGTGGACCTAAGAGAAGAAGGACCAAGAGAACATCCCTCTTTTATCGTTTAAGTTTACGTTAAGCTCAGACTTCATAGCAATGAACGAACGTCTCGTTTTAATAAAATAGAAAAAGACGTGTAACAATAAGAATGAGCCAAATTCTTCTTTTTGGTAAATTACAAAATCTTGAAATATTATTATTTTATATGTGCACAAATTTTAACAAGAAAGGATCAGAATATTTATAAGTTTCCATAATCTTAATGAAACATATACATACAAAAAAAAATTTAGGATTTAAACTCTAGTTAACGTAACTGATAGACCAAAACGTCTTATTCCTCTTTTATTAATCAATTAATAAATATATCTTTGTGATTCTTTATTTGACAATTAACGACGGTCAAAATATATTATCCGAAATTACAAATGCTTACATCAAAAAATGAAACTTATATTATAGGTAAATTTGAACATTTTCTTTCAGACTTTATGATTAACATCAAGTAAAATATAATGTTGGTTTCACAAGTAAAGACTTGGACAAGAAGTTGTACAGTAGTATTCTTAGACCACAAACAAAATAAAAAGAGAATTTTCAAGAAACGTTAAAGATTGTAAAAGTCTTCTGTTTTTCTTTTAAATATGTCAAATTAGTTCTACCGATTCCTCTAGTCTTCATTGACACGGTGGAGTTAAATGCCAGTACCCATTGAGTCACTTCACCTCGTCTATCTCTCATCACATTCTTTCTTCTCAACATTTACAATTAGAGAAGAAAGAACCAAGTCAGGAAAGATTTGAGATACTTTAGTCACTTCCAAAACCAGGAAAGTAGTAAAAGCGAGAGGAAATGTCTCGGTCACTAGTGTACAGTGTACAGGTGTCACAGGTCCCACTGGGGTGGAGGGTCTGGGTCATGGACCCGAGTGTACAGTTCAGAGGTCCCAATGGGAGAGGGTCTGGAACATGGATCCCAGTGTACAGGTGTCAGACGTGCCACAGTGAGTGGGGTGGGACTTATAACCAGTGTACCGGTGTAAGAGTTCCCACTGTGGGGAGGGTCTGTGACATGGACCTAAGATTACAGACGTCATAGGTCCCACTGGGGGTTCTGGCATATGTACCCTAGTGTCAGAGGTCCCAGTTGGAAAAGGGTCTGTGACGTGAAACCCAGTGTTCAGGTATCAGGGGTCCCACTGAGGAGGGAGGGTCTTGGACATGGACCACAGTGTACAGGTTTTAGAGGTCCCACAGGGTGTAGGGTCCGGTACCGGAACCCCAGTAAACAGGTCCAAGGTCCCATTTGGGTAGAGGGTTGGGACATGGACACCAACGTGTAGGTGTGAGGGATTCCACTGGGGTCGAGAGTCTGGGACGTGGACCAAGAGTGTAGGTTAGAGGTCCCACTGAGGGGAAGAGTCTGGGATGTGGACCCCTGTGTCCAGGTGTCTGGGATCCGACTTAGAGAGGGTCTGGGACATGTACCACAGTGTGTAAGTACAGAGGTCCTACTCCTCGACCGAAGTGTATAGGTTGCAGAGGGTGTACTGGGTGTAGGTCAGGGACATGTATCCCAGTGTATAGGTGTCAGAGGTCCTACTACGGGGGAAAGACCGGGACGTGGACCCTAGTGTACAGGTGTCAACCGTCCCACGGGGTATAGTGGTTTGGCACGTGGACCTCAGTATACGGTTATCAGAGGTCTCACTCGGGAGAGGGATTTGGGACGTGGGTCCCAGTGTGTAGGTGTCAGAGGTCCCACTGGGGGGAGGGTCCGGAAACTGGACTATAGTGTGAAGGTGTCCGAGGTCCCACTGGGGAGAGGGTCCGGAAACTGGACTCTAGTGTGAAGGTGTCCGAGGTCCCATTTGAGTAGGGTCTGGTAGGGGGACTCCAATATACAGGTGTCATAGGATCCGCCGTGGGGAGTGTGTTTTACAAAGACCCCAGTGTACAGGTGTCAAAGGTCCCGTTGAGGGGGAGAGGGTGGGATCTGGACCCCACTGTACGGGTATCCGAGATCCAACTCGGGGGGAATGGTCTGGAAAATGGAGACCAGTGTACACACGTAAAAGGTACCACTGGTGGCGAGGGTCTGGGACTTGGACCCTAGGGCAGTTTTTAGAGTTCACACTGTGGGGCGTTCTGGGACATAGACTCCAGTGTGTAGGTGGTAGAGGTCCCACTGTGGAAGGGTCTCGTACAAGACTCCAGTATACAGATGTCAGGGGTAACACTAGAGAGGGTCCGTGACATAGTCCACAGTGTGCAGGTGGTAGGAGTCCCACTGGTTGCGGAGTGTCTGGGAAGTGGACTCCAAAGTAGAAGTTTCAGAGGTCCCATTGTTTGTAGGGTCTGTGACGTAGACCAGAGTGTACAGGTGCCATAGGTCACGGATGGAGTGTTCTTGAACATGGACCACATTGACCAGGTGTTACAGATCCAATGGTGTAGAGTGATCTGGAATATTCACACCAGTGTACAGGTATCAGAGGTCCCACGGGTGACGAGGGTCCAGGACTTAGACTCCAGTGTCCAGGTCAAAGGTACAACTGTGGGGGTCTAGGACATTTACCCCAGTGTGCAGATGTCAGAAGTGCCACTGGGGTGGTTTGGTCTGGGACTTTGACCTCAGTGTTCAGGTGTTACAGGGACAACTGTGGGAGGGTCTGGGACATGGACGTCAGTGTACAGATCTCAGGGGTCCCACTGGAGAGGGTCCGTGACGTGGACCCCAGTGACATGGTGTCATGCGTCCCACTGAAGGTAGTCTGGGACGTGGACCCCAATGTAAAGGTGTCATGGGACCCACTGTGGAGAGGGGTCTGGGAAATGGACCCCAGTGTGCCCGTGTCAGAGGTGTCACTGGTGGGTGTTTGGGACATGGAGCCCAATTTCCAGACGTCATAGGTCCCACTGGGGGAGGTTCTGGTATATGTACCCCAGTGTACAGGTGTCAGAGGTCCCAGTCGGAGATGGGATCTGTGACGTAAAACCCAGTGTGCAGGTAAAAGAGGTCCCTTTTTCGTGGAGCGTCTGGGTCGTGGACCCCAGTGTGAAAACGTCAGAGACCCCTCTGCGGAGGGGTTTTGACGTGGACACCAGTGTAAAGGTGTCATATATCTCACCGTGTCAGGGGGAACTGATACATGGACCTTAGTGTTAATACCTTAGAGGTCACACTGTGGGGATGGGTCCAGGACGTGGACCATAGTGTACAGGTGTCAGAGGTCGTACTGGAGGAAGTGTCTGGGACGTGGAACCCATTGCATAGGTAAGAGATACACTGGAGTGGAAGGTCTACTATATGGACTCCAGTCTACAGTGTCAAAGGTCCCACTGAAGTAAGGGGTCTGGTACATAGACCCTAGTGTAAAGGTCAAAGGTCTGATTCGGGGGAGGGTCTAGGATGTGGACCCCAGTGTACAGGTCAGAGGTACCACTTGGGAAGGGTCTTGGATATGGACCCCTTGTACAAGTGTCAGAGGTCCCACTGGGTGGAGGGTCTGAGACGTGGGCCCCAGTGCACAGGTATCAGAGGTGCCACTTGGAGAGGGTTGAGACATGAGTCCCAACCTACAGGTGATCGAGGTCCCACTGTGGTAGGGTCTGGGACCTGACTCCGGTGTACAGATGTACGACTTCGTACTGAGGTAGAGGGACTGGGACGTGGACCCCAGTGTGAATTCGTCAAAAGTCCCACTTGTGGAGGACTGGGACGTGAACCACAGTGTAAAGATGTCAGGTGACCCACTGAAGTAGGAGAAGTAGCAGAAGATGGACCCCTATGTACACGAATCAGGAGAACCACTAGGGGGAGGGTCTGGGACATGGACCCCAACGTACAGGTGAGAGAGGTCCCACTGGGAGAGGGTCTGGGACGTGGAACCATAGTACAAGTCACAGATGTCCCACTGTTTGGAAGAGTCCGTGAAATGAACCCCAGTGTACAGGTCAGAGGACCTACTCGGGTGGAGGTCCGTTTCATTGACTCCAGTGTATTGGTGTCACATGTTCCACTGTGGTGGAGGGTCTGAGACGTGGATCCCAGTGTGCAGGTGTATGAGGTTCCAAACAGAAACGGTCTGGTACGTAGATACCATTGGACAGTTGTTAGGGTTCTCACTGGAGTGAAGGTTATGGGACTGGTCTCCAGTATACAGGTGTCAGAGGTACCACTGGGGGAGGGTCTAGTATATGTAACCCTGTGTGTAAGTGTGAAACGTCCCAGTTGGAGAAGAGGTCTGTGACGTAAAACACAGAGTACGGGTGTCAGGGGTCCCACTGAGGTGTAGGGTCTTTGACATGGACATGACGTCCGGGACATATGTGTCAGAGGTCCCTCTGGGATGGAGTGTCTGGGACGTAGACCCCAAAGTGTCGGTTTCAGAGGTCCCACTTGGGTGGAAGATCTGGGATGTGGACCCAGTGTCATAGGTCTCACTGGGGGAGAACCGGGACTTGGACCTCAGTGTAAAGGTGTCACTGGACCCACTGTGAGGTGTCTGTGTAGGTGTAAGAGGTCGCACTAGGTTGGGAGGGTCTGGCTCGTTGATCCTAGTGTACAGGTGTTAGATCCCATTGAGGTGGAGGGTCTGCGATATGGACCTCAGTGTGTAGGTGTCAGAGGTACCACTAGGGAAGAGACTGGTCAGTGGACCTTAGTGTGGTGGTGATAGAGGTGCTTCTCGGGGGAGGGGTTTGGGACGTGAAAATAATCTGTAGGCGTCAGGGTCTCACTGGGGTGGAGCGTCAAAGACATGGACCCCAGTGTATAGGTGTCAGAAGTCACTCTCTGGAGAGGGGTCTTGGACGTGGACCCCAGTGTACAGGTGTCAGAGGTCCCACTGTTAATAGAGGTCTAGGATATGAACCCCGGTGTGCAGGTGTAAGAGGTCACACTAGGTTGAAGGGACTGGTTCATGACCTCATAGTCCTGGTGTCAGAGGTCCCAGTGGTTTGAAGGGTTGGGACGTGGACCCAAGAGTGTAGGTGCCAGAGGTCCCACTTTGGGAGGGTACGGGACGTGGACTCCCTTGTACAGGTGTTAGAGGTCCCACTGGGATGGAGGGTCAGTACATGGACCCCAGTAAACAGGTGTCAGAGGACCCACTCTTGGGAGGGGTCTTAGACGGTCCCCCAGTGTACAGGTGTCAGGGGTTCACTAGGGTTGAGGGTCTGGGACATGGACCCCAGTGTACAGGTCAGAGGTTCCACTGAGGTCAAGGGGTCTGGAACATGGACTCCAGTCACAGGTGAGAAAGGTCCCTGTTGTGTGAAACGTATGGTATGTGGACACCAGTGTGGAAGTGTCAGAGGTACCACTGGGGGGGAGGTGAAGACATGGACCTAATGTAATGGTGTCAGATATCCCACTTTGTGGAGAGACCTGGTACATGGACCTTAGTGTGTAGGTCTTAGAGGTCCCACTTGGTGAAGGTCTTGGACGTGGAACCCATTGTACAGCTTTCAGGTCCGACTGTGGGGAGAGATCTGGGACGTGGATCCCAGTGTACCGGTGTCAGAGATCCCACTACGTTGTACGATCTGGGAGGTGGACCCCAGTGTCCCGGTGTCATAAGTCCCACTGTGGGAGAGCTGGGACCTGGTCCCCTGTGTAAAGGTGTCACAGATCATACTGTGAGGAGGCGTTTTTGACATGGACCCGAATGTATATGTCTCAGAGGTCACACTGGGACGGGAGGTCTGACTCATTGTTCCTAGTGTACAAGTGTCAGGTCCCATTATTGGTAGAGGTTTTTGAATATGTACCTAAGTATGCAGGTGTCAGAGGTACCACTGGAGCAGGGTCTGGTACGTGGACCCTAGTGTGCAGGTGTCACAATCCCACTGGGATGGAGGTTCTGTGATGTGAACCCCAGTGTACAGGTATCAGGAGTCCCAAATGAGTCTGGGACATGTCCCCCAATGTACAGGTGTCAGAGGTTCCACCGAGATAGGTCTTGTACGTGGGACCCATTTGATAGTTGTTAGAGTTCTCATTGGGGTGAAAAGTTTGGGACGTAGAGTCCAGTGTACAAGTGTCAGAGGTACCACTGGCGGAGGGTCTGGTACGTGTGACCCTGTGTACAGGTGTGAAAGGTCCCAGTCAGACAAAGGGTCTGTGACGTGAAACACAGAGTGTACGTGTCATGGGTCCCACTAGGGTGTAGGGTCTTGGACATGATCCCCTGTTCGTATGTGTCAGAGGTCACTATAGGGTGGAGTGTCTGGGACGTAGACACCAACGTGTAGGTTTCTGTGGTCCCACTGGAGTGGAAAATCTGGGACGTGGACCCCAGTATACAGGTGTCATAGGTCCCACTGGGGGAGAGCTGGGACTTGGACCCCTGTGTAAAAGTGTCACAGGACCCACTGTGGGGAGGTGTCTGGTATATGGATCCCAGTGTGTAGGTGTCAGAGGTACCACTGGGGGAGGGTCTGGTAAGTGGACCCTAATATGCTAGAGGAATAGGTCTTTCTCGGGATAAGGGTTTGGGACGTGAACATCAGTGTACAGGTGTCAGGAGTCGCACTGGAGTGGAGGTTGTGGGTCATTGACCCCAGTGTACAGGTGTCAGCGGTACTACTAGGGTGGAAGGTCTGGGACGTGGACCTCAGTGTACATAACAGAGGACCCAATGGGGGAGGGTCTGGTATATGTACAACAGTGTTCGGGTGGTAGAGGACTCAGTCGGAGAATGGGTCTGTGACGTGAAACCCAGTGTGTAGGTGTCAGGGGGTTTACTTGGGTGGAGGGTCTTGGACATTACCCCCTGTACATATGAGTCAGAGGTCTCTCTGGGGTGGAGTGTCTGGGTCGTCGGTCCCATGGTGTGGGTTTCAGGGGTCCCACTGTTGTGGAGGATATGGGAGGTGTACCTCAGTGCACAGGTGCCAAAGAACCCACTGGAGGAAAACTGGGACCTGGACCCCAGTGTAAAAGTATCACGGATCCCACTGTGGGGAGACGTCTGTGACATGTACCCCAGTGTGTAGGTGTTAGAGGTCCCACTGACACGGGGGATCTGGCTCGTTGATCCTAGTGTATAGGTGTAATGTCCCAATGGGGTGGAGGATCTCGGATTTGGACCTCAGTGTGTAGGTACCAGAGGTACCACTGAGGGAGTATCTGGTACGTGGACCCTAGTATACTGGTGACAGAAGTCCAACTGAGTGTGGGTTGGGACGTGGACCCCAGTGTAAAGGTTTTAGTGATCCTACTGTGAAGAGGAGTCTAGGACATGGATCCCAGTGTGGACTTGTTAGAGGTGTCACTGGGGTGTAGGGTCTGGGACGTGGACCCCAGTGTACAGGTGTTAGTCGTCACATTGGGGTTCGGGATGTGTGATATAGACCTAAGTGTCCAGGTGTCAGAGATGCCACTGGAGTAGGTTATGGTACGTGGAACCTAGTGTACAGGTGTCAAACGTCCCTCTCTTGGAAGGGGTTTGACACGTGAAACTTAGTGTGTAGGTGTCAGGAGTCCCCCTGGTATGGAAGGTCTGGGACATGGATCCCAGTGTACATGTCAGAGACCCCCTGTGCTGGAGTGTCTTGGACGTGAGCCCCAGTGTACAGGCGTCACAGGTCACACTTGGGGGGAGGGTGTGGGACATGGACTCTGTGTACAGGTGTCAGAAATCCCACTGGGGAGAGGGTCTGGGACATGGACCCTTCTTTATAGAAGTCGGAGGGTTCACTGTGGGAGGGTCTGGGACATTGACCCCAGTGTGAAGGTGTTACAGGATACACTGTCGGGATGGATCTAGGACTTGGACCACAGTGTACAGGTCAAAGGTCGTACTGGAGGTAGGGTCTGGGACATGTACTCCAATGTACAGGTGTCAGAGGTCCCACTGTCATGAGGGGTATAAAACATGTACCACAATGTAGGTGTAAGAGGTCCCACTGGGTTGGAGGGACAGGGACATGACCCCAGAATGTTGGTGTCAGATGTCCCTTGGAAGGGAGAGTCTGGGATGTGGACCCCAGTGTACAGGTAATAGAGGTCCTACTGGGGTGTAGGGTCTGGTACAAGAACCCCGGTATATAGATTGTCAGACGGTCCACTCGAAGAAGGGTCTTGGACGTGGACCCCAGTGTACAGTTGTTAGAGGTTCCACTGGACAGAGGTATGTGGGTCGTGGACCCCAGTTTGCACGTGTGAGAGGTCCCACTGTTGGGAGGGTCTGGAACAAGGACCCAAATATGTAGGTGTCAGAGGTAACACTGTGGGTGGATGGGCTGGGACGTGGACACCAGTGGATGGGTGTCAGAGGTCCCACTGTTATGGGGGGTCTAACATATGTACCCCGGTGTGCAGGTGTAAGAGGTCCCACTGGATTGGAGGGACTGGGACACGACCCCATGGTTTTGGTGTCAAAAGGTCTACTGGTAGGAGGGTCTGGGACGTTGACCGAAGAGTGTAGGTGTCAGAGGTCCCATTTAGGAAGGGTCTGGGAAGTGGACCTCAGTGTGTATCTACCCGAGGTCCAACTTGAAAATCTTCATGGACGTGGACCCCAGTGTACAGGTGTCAGAAGTCCCATTGGAAGGGAATGTTTGGGATGTGGACTACAGTGTGCAGGTGTCAAAGGTCCCACTGTTGAAGAGTATGGAACATGAACTCCCGTGTACAGAGGTTCTACTGGGGAGGGTTCGTGACAGAAACCTAAGTGTCCAGGTGTCAGAGAAGACACTGGAAGGAGAGTATACGACATGGGTCCCAGTGTGTAGGTGTTAGAGGTCCCACTATGGGAAAGGGTATATGACACGCACCCAGTGTGCAGGTGTCAGAGGTCCCACTGTTGGGAGGGTCTGGGACATGGACAACAGTATGAAGGGGTTAGGTCCCACTAAGGGATGGGTCTATGACGTGGACCACAGTGTACAGGTGTCAGAGGTCGTACTGAGTGGAGTGTCTGGGACGTGGATCCCATTGTACATGTGGTAAAGGTCCACTGGAGTGGAGGGTCTACTACATGGAACCCAGTCTACAGTGACTGAGACCCCACTCATTGGAGAGTTCAGGGACGTGGATTCCAATGTGAAGGTGTGAGGAGTCTTACTGGGATGGAGGTTCTGGGATGTGTACCCAAGTTTCCAGGTGTCAGAGGTCCCACTTGGGTGGAGGGTCTGGTGCATGGACCCTAATGTAAAGGTCAAAGGTCTCATTTGGGTGGAGGGTGTGGTATGTGGACCCAAGTGTACAGGTGTCCGAGGTACTACTTTGGGAAGGTTGGGACATGGACCCAACGTACAGGTGTTCGAGGTCCCACTGTAGTAGGGTCTGGGACCTGACCCCAGTGTACGGATGTCAGACTTCCCACTGGGGTGGAAGGTCTGGGACGTGGACCGAGTGTGAATATGTCAGAGGTCACACTGACGAGGACTAGGACGTGGACCACAGTGTAAAGATATCAGGGGACCTACTGTGGAGAGGGTCCAGGACATGGACCCCAGGGTACACGTATCAGAAGTACTACTCGGGGGAACGTCTAGAACAGGGACCCCAGTTTATAGACGTCATAGGTCACATTGAGGGGGGTCTGGTACTTGTACCCCAGTGTGGAGGTGTCAAAGGTCTGGGAGATGGTTCCCAGTGTACAGGTGTCAAACGTCCCATTGGGGTTGAGGATCCGGGATATGGACTTCAGTGTTCAGGTGTCAGAGGAACCACTAGGGGAAGGTCTGGTACGTGGAACCTAGTGTGTAGTCTCAGAGGTCCCTCTCGACGGAGTGGTTTAGGAAGTGAAAATCAGTGTGCAGGTATCAGGGACCCCACTGGGGTGGAAAGTCTGACATGGACACCAGTGTACAGATGTCAGATGACACACTGGGGTGGAAGTTATGGATCATGGACCCCAGGGTGCAAGTGTGTGTCAGAGGTCCCACTGGGGTGGAGAGTCTGGGACGTGGCCCTCAGCGTACAGATGTCATAAGTCACACTGTGGGAGATCTGGGACCTGGACCCCCAGTGTAAAGGTGTCACAGTTCACACTATGGGGAGGTGTTTGTGACATAGACCCGAGTGTGCAGGTGTCAGAGGTTACACTGGGGTGAAGGGTGTGACTTATTGACCCTAGTGTACATGTGTCAGGTCCCATTGGGGTGGAGGGTCCGGTATATGAACCTTAGTTGGTGTCAGAGGTACCACTGGAGGAGGGTCCGGTGCGTGGACCCTAGTGTACAGGTGTCAGAGTTCCACTGGGGTGGAGACTCAGGGATGTGGACCTCAGTATACAGGTGTCAGGGGTCCCAAATGGGGAGGGTCTGGGACATGGACCCCAATGTGTAGGTATAAGAGGTGCTACTGGGGGAGGGTCTGGAACGTGTAACCATTGTACAGGTCTCAGATGTCCCACTGTTTGGTGTGGTCTGTGAAATGGACCCCAGTGTACAGTTGTCAGCGGACCTATTCGGGTGGAGGTCTGGGACATGGACCCTAGTGTACTGGTATCAAACGTCCCACTATCGTGGAAGGACTGGAACGTGGATTCTAACGTTCAGGTACCAGATGTTCCACTGAGAAAGGGTGTGGTACGTGGACCCATTGGACAGTCGTTAGAGTTCTCACTAGGGTGAAGGGTTTGGGACGTGGACCAGAGTGTGTAGGTGTCAGAGGTCCCACTGGGGGAGGGTCTGGGATATGGATCCCAATGTACAGGTATCAGAGGTACCACTGAGGGGGAGGGTCTGGGACTTGGACCCAGTGTATAGGTGTCAGAAGTCCCTCTCCTGAGAGTTTGTCACGTGCCCCAAGTGTATAGGTTTCAGAGGATACACTTGGGAGAGGTCTGGGACGTGGACCCCAGTATACAGGTGTCAGAGGTAACACTGTGGGGACGGTTTTGGACGTAGATCCCAATGTATAGGTGTCAGGTGGTACCTGTCAGAAGGGGTCTAAACATGTATCCCAGTGTACAGGTGTAAGAGGTCCACTGGGTCGTAGGGACTGGGACGTGACACCATAGTACTGGTGTCACTGGTTTGGAGTGTCTGGACCGTGGACCCAAGAGTCCAGATACCGGAGGTACCATTTGACGAGGGTCTGGGACGTGGACTCCATTGTATAAGTGTCAGAGGTCCCAATGGGGTAGAGGGTCTTGTCCAGGGACCCATGTATACAAGTGTCACAGAGACTACTCGGGGGAGGGGTCTGAGACGTGTACCGCAGTGTATAGGTGTCAGGGACTCTCTGGAGTGAAGGGTCAGGAACATGGACCCTATTATACAGGTCAGAGGTCCCACTGGGGTGAAGGGGTTTGAGACATGGACCCCAGTGTGAAGGTGTCAGAGGTCCCGTTAGAGGAGGGTTTGGACAACCGTAGAGACGGGTCTGTGACATGGACACGGTGTACAGGTGACAGAAGTCCCACTCCTGAGGGTTAGTGACGTAGACCCAAGTGTATAGGGTTTCAGAGGATGTTCTGGGGTAGGACAGGGACATGTACTCCAGTGCACATGTACTCCAGATGTCCCCCCTGGGACTGAAGGTCTGGGAAATGGACCCTAATGTACAGGTGTCCGAGGTCTCACTTGGGTGGAGTAGTCTTGAAAATGGACACCAGTGTGTAGGTATCAGAGGTCTCATTGTGGGGGGACGGTCTGAGACATATAGGTGTCTGAAGTTCCACTAGGGTGGTGTGGTTGGGCTCGTGACCCCTAGTGTACAGATGTTAGAAGTACCATTAGTGAGGATTGTCTGGATATGGACCCCAGTGTACAAGTCAAAGGTCCAACTGTGGGAGGGTCTGGGAAAAGACCTTTTCCGTTACTGTTGGGTGAGGTCATAAGGACGGACCTTTTAGGATACCTGCCTCCTCGGATCACCCGACGTCAGGTACCCAGTGATGCTCAGTCTGTGATGACTCGTTGAAGTGAAAGTGAAAAGTGAAAGTACGTAACCTTTTCCTTTACCGTTGGGTGAGGTCACAAGAACGGACCTCTTAGGGTCCCTACCCCCTCGGACCACTCGACGGTAGATATCGCAGTGTGTCTCAGCCTGTGCTGATTTCGCTGAATCGTCGTCGTCGTCTGGGAAAAGGACTCTAGTGTGCAGAAGTTTAGGGTTCCACAGGAAAGGGTCCGTGACATGAATTCCAGTATGTAGGTTCCAAAGGTGACACTAATAGGAGGGTCTGTCACTTTAATCCAAGTGTACAGGTGTTAAAGGTCCGAATGTGGAAAAGGGTCTGGAACATGGACCAAGTGTGTAGGTGTCAGAGGTCGAATTACAACAAAGGGTTTGGGACACGGACGAAGTGTGTAGACGTCAAAGGTCCGACTGTAGTAAAAATCTGGGACATGGACCCAGTGTACAGGTGTCAGAGGTCAGACTGTGGGAAAGGGTCTGAGACATGGACCTCAACGTGAAAGTATTATAGGTACCACTGTGGGGACGGGTTAGGACGTAGACCACAGTGTAAAGGTGTCAGAGGTCGTAATAGAGGGAGGGTCTGGGAAATGGACCCTAGTATGAAGGTGTCAGAGATCACACTGGGGGTGGGTCTGAGACATGGACCCGAGTTTATAGACGTCAGAGACCACACCGTGGGGAATGTCTGGGACGTGTACATCCCACGTCAGAAGTTCCACTAGGTGGAGGTTTGTGTGACGTGGACCCCAGTTTACACGTGTCAAAGGTCCCGCTTTGGGAAGGGTCTAGAACTTGGACTCCAGTGTATAGGTGTCAAGTCCCACTTCTGAGGGTTTGTGTCGTGAACCCAAGGGTATAGGTTTTAGAGGATACACTGGGGGGTGGTTTAGGACGTGACCCAAGTGTACAGGTGTCAAAGGACCCTGTGTGAGAGTCTGGGACATGGACTTCAGTGTACAGAAGTCAGGGGTCCCCCTGGGGAGGATCCGTCACATGAACCCCAGTGTACAGTGGTCAGAGAAGAAACTGGTAGGAGGGTCTGAGACATGAACCCCAGTGTACAGGTGTCAGAGGTTCACTGGGGTGGAAGGTCTAGGACACGGACCTCAGTGTGCAGGTGACAGAGGTCCCTCTGTTGTGGTGAGTCTGGTACGTGGACCCCAGTGCAAGTGTCAGAGGTCCCACTGGGGAAGGACTTGGACGTGGATCCCAGTGTAAAGGTGACAGATATCCCATTGTGTACATGGGTCTCCAACATGAACCTTATTCTACAGGTCTTAGGGGTCCACTGGAGGAAGATCTTGGACGTGGACCCCATTGTATAGGTCACAGAAGTCCGACTGTGGGATGGGATCTGGGACATGAACCCCAGTGTACCGGTGTCAGTGGTGTCACTTGTGGGAGCGTCTGGGACATGGACTCGGGTGTAGAGGTGGTAGAGGTCCACTGAGGAAAGGTTCTGGTGTATATACCCTAGAGTATAGGTCAGAGGTCGGACTGAGGTGGAAGGTCTGAGATATGGTCCCAGGTATCAGATGTCCCGCCTGGGGCTGAAGATATGGGAAATGGACCCTAATGTACAGGTGTCCGAGGTCCCACTTGGGTGGAGTAGTCTTGAAAATCAACACCAGTGTGTAGGTATCAGAGGTCTCATTAACCTCCCAAGTTTTTAACGTCAGACGTCATACTGGGGTGGAGGGTATGTGATATGGACCCCAGTGTGTAGTCGTTTGGAACGTGGACCCCAGTGTACAGTCAGAGGCCCCTCTTAGAAGAACGGTCTAGGACTTGGACCCTAGTGTGTAGGTGTCAGAGGTCCCACTGGGGTGGAGGGTCTGGGAAGTGGATTCCAGTGTCCAGGTGTCCGAGGTCCCACTGGGGAAGCTTTATAGACGTGGACCCACTGTACAGGCATCAGAGGAACCACTGTGGGGTTGTACTGGACCACAGTGTAAAGATCAAAGGTGTCATTTGAGAGGAGGGTCTGGGACGTGGACTCCAGTGTGGAGGTCCCAGAGACCCCACTGTTTGGAGGGTCTGGGACGTGGACCTCAGTGTGGTGGTGTCGGAGGTCCCACTGACTTGGAGTGGTCATGAACATGGAACCCAATGTACAGGTGTCAGAGATCCCACTGGGGTGGAGTAGTCTTGAAAATGGATACCAGTGTGGAGGTGTCAGAGGTCTCACTGGTGGTGAGTGTCTGTCACTTGTAGACCAGTGTGTAGGTATCAGAGGTCCCACTGTGACGGGTCTTGTGACTTAGGTACCAGTGTGTAGGTGTCTGAAGTCCCACTGGGGTGTTGATGTCAGACTCACGGACCCTAGTGTGTAGGCGTCAGAGGTCCCATTGGAAGGGAGTGTCTGTGATGTGGACCCCAATGTAAAGATGTCAGAGATAACACTGGTAGGAGGGTCTGGAACATGGACCCAAGTGTTCAGGTGTCAGAGGTCCTACTGTGATAGGTCCTGTGACTTGGACACCAGTGTACAAGTGTCTGACGTTACACTGGGGTGTTAATGTCAAGTTCGTGGACCCTAGTGTGTAGGTGTCAGAGGTCCCATTGGAAGGGAGTGTCGATGATGTGGACCCAAGTTTAAAGGTCAGAGATGACACTGGTACGAGGGTCTGGGACATACACCCCACTATGAAGTAGTTTCTACGACTTGGATACCAGTGTGTAGGTACCCAAAGTCCCACTAGGGTGTCGTGACCAAGTTCGTGGACCCTAGTGTACAGGTATCTGAGGTCCCATTGGAGGACGAGTCAGTGATGTGTGCCCCAGTGTGTAGGTGGTAAATGTCCTGCTGTCGGAGGGTCTGGGACATGGACTCCAGTGTACAGAAGTCAAGGGGTCCCCTGGGGAGGGTCCGTGACATAAACCCTAGTGTATAGGTGTCAGAGATGACACTGGTAGGAGGGTCTGTAACATGGACCCCAGTACGTAGGTGTCAAAGGTAGTACTACGGGAAAGGGTGTGGGATATGGACCCAGTGTGCAGGTGTAAGAGGTCCCACTGAGGGAAGGGTCTGGGACATGGACCCAAGAGTGTAGGTACCGGGTCCCATCTGGGGAGGGTCTGTGACGTGGACTCTATTGTACAGGTGTCAGAGTTCCCACTGGGGTGGAGGAGGTAGGACGTGAACCCCAGTGTTCAGGTGACCGGGGTTCACTAGGATGAAGGGTCTGCGACCTGGACCCCAGTGTACAGGTGTCAAAGTTCCCATTGGGACTAAGGATCTGGGTTAATGACATCAACGTTCAGGTGTCAGAGGAGCTACTAGGGGAGAGTCTAGTGAGTGGAACCTAGTGTACACGTCTCAGAGGTCCCTCTCAGGCGAGGGGTTTACGACATGAAACTCAGTGTGCAGGTGTCAGGGGTCCCACTGGGGTGGAGGGTCTGGGACGTGGACGCCAGCGTAATATCAGAGGTCCCAATGGGGTGGAGGTTCTGGGTCATGACCCAAGTGTACAGGAGTCAGAGGTCCCACTAGGGGAGGGTCTGGGACGTAGATCACAGTGTACAGGTGTCAGAAGTCCCACTGGGAAAAGTTTATGACGTAGACCCCAGTGTGTAGGTGTCACGGGTCCTACTGTTAGGAGGGGTCTGGGACATGAACCCAGTGTACCGGTGTCAGAGGTAACTCTGGGGGGCGGGTCCGGGATATAGACCACAATTTACAGACGTCATTGGTGTTACTGGGGGAAGGTCTGGTATATGTGTCCAGTGTGTAGGTGTCAGAGGTCTCAGTCGGAGAAGGGGTCTGTGACGTGAAACCCAGTGGACAAGTGTCAGGGGTCCCACTGGGGTGGTGGTTCTGGGATATGGACTCAAGGGTACAGGTGTCAGAGGTCCCAATGAGGTCGAGAGTCTGGGTCGTGAACCCAAGTATAGGTGTCACAGTTCCACTGTGGGGTAGGTCTGGGCTGTGGACACCAGTATACATGTATCAGAGGTCCTAATGGGGGAGGGTCCGGTATATGTACAACAGTGTTCAGTTGTCAGAGGTCCCAGTCGGAGAAGGGGTCTGTCACGTGAAATTCAGTGTACAAGTGACAGGGTCTTTACTTGGGTGGAGGGTCTTGGACATTACCCCCTGTGCACATGTGTCAGAGGATCCTATAGGGTGGAGTGTTTGGGACATAGACCACAACGTGTAGGTTTCAGAGATCCTATGAGGTGGAGGATCTGGGATGTAGATCCCAGTTACAGGTGTCATAGATCACACTGGGGGAGAACTGGGACCTAGAACCCAGTGTAAAGGTGTCACAGATAACCACTGTGGGGAGACGTCTGTGACATGGACCCCAGTGTGTAGATGTCAGAGGTCCTACTGGGGTGGGTGGTCTGACTCGTTGATCCTAGTACATAGGCGTCAGGTCCCATTGGGGTGTAGGGTCTGGGATATGGACCTCAGTGTTCAGTTATTAGAGGTACAACTGAGGGAGGGTCTGGAACGTGTATCCAAGTGTATTGGTGGTAAAAGGTCGCACTAGGGGAGGGTTGGGACGTGGACCCCAGTATAAAGGTATCAAAGATCGCACTGTGAAAAGAGGTTTGGGACATGGATCCCAGTGTGGATGTGGTGTGGGGTCTGGGACGTGGACCTCAGTGTACAAGGTAAACTCTACGACGTCTCCTTAGTCTGGAATAGAACTCAACTCCCCTTGAGTCACAACAAAACTGAACACCACCCTTTCAGTCCCAAGGAGAGCTCAACGTTATCCCTAGAGACCTAAGTAGAGTTCACCGTTGTCCCCTCAGTGCTGAGGAGATCTCAACTCCACCCCTTGAACACAAAGGAGAGCTCAACGTCGTCCCCTCAGCCTGGAGGAGACTCAACGTCGTCTTTGAGCCTCAAGGAGAGATCAAAACGACCTTTGAACCCCAAAGGAGATCTCAACAGGGTCCCCTGAGTCTCGAGGAGAGGTTAATGTCGTCCCTTAGTCACAAGGAGACCTCAAGGTCACGCCCTACGTCTAAGATGACATCAGTACCACCCTTTGAATCTCAAGAAGAGTTCGAAGCAATCATGAGTCTCAAGGAGAACTGAGCACTACCCTGGAGGATAGTTTAAGGGAAGGAAATCCCGTTGAACAGAGATCGTCCCCACACGTCCTACCGAGGATAGAACAACGTTACTACCCACCGACGAGTGATCAAGACCGTTCCCTTATGAGAGAGGAACACCAGACCCAGTTGAGACATCAACGTCCCCAAAGTTAAAAGAGATTACCAACATAAGTTCGAGAAGAGAGGAACACCACAATCCAAGCAGATATAACCGTCTTGTCCCCAAGAAGAGAGACACACTACAGGTCACCGGAGGAGAGTTCAACACCATCTCCCGAGTAGGACTCCCCACTCCGACACAGGAGAGGCCAACCCCACACGTACAGAGGTGTCCCCTCCAGGACAGATGAAAACCGAGAAATCCAAGGAGTGATTATAATCACCCTAACGATAAGAGATCGACACTCCCGGAGTTGATCTGAAGGAAATCCCTCGAGTAGAGGTAACCTCCGTCTTCTAGAAGAGAGAGTCACACTATAGGACCCCCTGTGGTGAAATCAACACGGACCCCTTAGACGAAGTCAAAACCGGACCCTCGGTGAGGCAGTAAACTAGGTCACCGGGGAAAAGAACAATGTCGGATCCCTAGGACACTTTAAAGTCGCCCCTTGGACCCCACGGAGAACTCAACGTCGTACACTGAGCCCCAAGGAAATCTTAACACCACCGCTGAGGAGACCTCGACGTCACCCTGTCTAGGAGAGATCATCGTTACACGTCCGACCAGGGACAGATTCACGTTACACACCCTCCGATGTGAGATCTACGTCGTACCCAGGTGAGATTAACGTCACCCCCACGTGAGAAATAAACGACACCCAGCCGAGCAGAAATCAACAAACGTCGGTGGAGAGATCAACACCGTCCCCTTGAGGAGAAATTAACACCATTAACCCGACGAGAGATCTACACCATCTCACGAGAAGAGTTTAACCCTCACCCACTGAGAAGATACCAACATTACTCTTCCCTGTGAAAAAGATCAACACTACACGTCCTTTGAGGATAGAAAAACACCGTCCCACACGGAGGACGAATCAACACCAGACTCCGAAGGAGAGAACACCACCATCTTACGAGGAGAGTTTAACACCACCCCATTCAAAGAGAACACCTCTTTCGTTACCGTGGGGTGAGGTTATGTGAACGAACCTTTTAGGGTACTTACCTCCTCGGTCCACCCAATGTCAGGGACCCCAGCGGTTCTCAACCTGTGCTGACTCTCTAAAGTGAAAGTGAAAAGTGAAAGTACGTAACCTCTTCCTTTACCGTTGGGTGAGGTCACAAGAACGGACCTCTTAGGGTCCCTACCCTCTCGGACCACCCGACGGTAGATACCCAAGTGTGTCTCAGTCTGTGATGACTTCACTAAATCGTCGTCGTGGTTCGAGGAGAACCCTTAGGAGACCTCAACGTAGTTACCCGATTATAGAGATGAACACAACACTACCTTTTAACCCCAAAGGGAACACAGTGACGTCCACTTAACCCGGAGTACAGTACAACTCCACCACTTCAGTCCCATGAAGAACTCAACACCACCCTTTGAATCCCAAGAGAGTTCAACGTTGTCTCCTCAGACCGGAGGAACGTTCAACTCCGTCCATTGAGCCCCAAGGAGAACTCAACACAGTCCCTAGAGTCCAAAGGAGACTTCAATGTCGACCCTTCAACCCGGAGGAGAACTTGACGTCCCCGTTTGAACCCCAAGGTGAACTCAGAGTCGTTCCTGAGTCTCCATGAGATTTCAACATTACTCTTTAGTCACAAGAAGAACTCAACGTCACACCCTTGATACCAAGGTGACATCGGTACCGTCACTTGAGCCCCAAAGAGAGTTGAACCCCCAATGAAGGAGACTTGAACGTAACCCCGGAGGAGAGATCAAGAGAACCGCGTTGAACAGAGATCGTCCCTACACGTCCCACCGAGGACAGAACGACGTTACAACCTACCGGAGCGATCAAAACTGTAGTATGAAGAGATAATAAGACCAGTCCCAGTTGAGACATCAACACTACCAAAGCTAAGAGAGATCAACGTCCCAGGTTGGAGAAAAGATGAAGACCACACTCCAAACAGAGAAAATCGTCGTCTCCCCGAGGATAGATACACAGTACAGGTCGTCCGAGGAGAACTCAACACCACCACCCGAGGAGAGGTCAAAGTCCCGACACAGGAGAGACTGACCCCACACCAGTAGAGGTACCCCCTCCAGGAGAGATGAAAACCATGATCCCCAAGGAGTGGTTATAATTACCCTAACGACGAGATCCACACTCCCTGAGGTGAGCTGAATGAAGTACCTCGAGTAGACGTAACGTCCGTCTTCCAGATCCACACTATAGGACCCCCTGTGGTGAGATCAATTAGACCCCCTTATACGAAGTCAAAACTGGTCCCTCAGGGAGGCAGTGTAACCGGTCTCCATGGAAAATAACAATGTCGGATCCAGAGGACAGTTTAACGGAGAACTCATCATCGTCGACTGAGTCCCAAGGAATCTGAATACCACCTCGGAGAAGAGTTCGATGTCACCCCTTCTGGGAGAGATCATCAATACACGTCCGACCGGGGAGAGATCAACGTTACACGACCTCCGATGAGAGATCAACACCGTATTTCGAGGTGAGATCAACGTCACTCCCATGTGGGAAATAAACACCACCCTACCGATAAGAGATCGACAACAGACATCTGAGAAGAGATCAACACCATTACCCCCGAGGAAAATCAACACCATCACACTACCACACTGAGGAGAGATCATCGTTACAAATCCCACCGAAGACAGATCAACACTACACACCTACCGATTTGTTGGACACCGTATCACGAGGAGAGATCAACCACATCCCCCAGTTGAGAATGAACACAACCTACTCGGGGAGATATCAAACCACACGTCATAGGAGAGCTCAAAAAATCCCCTAAGAAGAGATCAATACTACACACTGACCGTGGAGATCTCAACGTCACCTCACAAGGAGAGTTTAACACCTCCCCGAAAGGAAAGACCATCGTTACACGTGTCCGTGAGAAAGGTCCACACTATAAACACTCGGACGAAAGATTAAAACCGTGTCGGGGAGGAGAAATCAACACCGTACCCTCGGAGGAGAGATCAACTCCTTCCTCCGAAGACACATTAACACAACATACCCTTACGAGGAGAGTTCACCACTACAAGTTTCCCGACAAGACATGAACACGTCTCAAATGAGAAGAGACTACCACCACCCCCCAGATGAGATGACCGTGTCCACCATGCAGAGATAAGCCCCCACCTCCCCTGGGAGAACTCCACGCTACAGGTCGCAAAGGAGAGGTCAACAACCACCACCCAGTGAGAGATCATAACAGTCCACCCGAGGAGAGAGGAACACCGGTACCCCAAGAGAACTCAATACCGTATTCGGAGGAGAGTTCAAGTCTTGCCCTGAGCACCGAGGAAAGATCAACGACAGAACGGAGGAGACCCTCAAGAGACACCACTCCTACAAGATAAACACCGTAAACCCAGAGGAGTGATCAAAAGTACCGAGGTGAGATCAGCACTCTTAGAACAGAATACAATGAAATTTTGAAATCTGTTCTTGTGGTTTCTTACCTTTCTCTTGTAAGGAGTAGGAATTGTCTTAACTATAAATCCCCTTAATGACTATTCAGACCCATATTTCACTGGGACAATTAGTAGAAAAACAACAAATAGAGTAATTGTAAGACTATTTAGAACCTTACTAATAAAATTAATCCTACCTAGGGATCGACGTATATGGGAACACGAAAAAGGAGTCAGTGGAGAGGAAGAGACTGGAGACGATAAGGTGTCGGTAACCGGGTTTCTACGACCACCTGGATAAAAGGTCAAGTCAAGTCAAGTCAGTGAGTCAGTACAGACTGAGAAACTCTGGGGTACCTGACGTCGTATGGTCCGGAGGGACAGGTAGTGGTTGAGGGTTTCCGTACTGGTAGCTCAGTCACTATGGTAGGTTGGTAAAGTAGGAGAGAGTAGGGGAAGAGGAGACCGGAAGTTAGAAAGGGTCGTAGTCTCAGAAAAGGTTACTCAGTCAAGAAGTGTAGTCTACCTGTTTCATAACCTCAAAGTCGAAGTCGTAGTCAGGAAGGTACTTGTGAGTCCTGACTAGAGGAAATCCTGTCTGACCAACCTAGAGGAACGTCAGGTTCCCTGAGAGTTCTCAGAAGAGGTTGTGGTGTCAATTTTTGTAGTTAAGAAACCACGAGTAGAAAGAAATATTAGGTTGAGAGTGTAGGTATGTACTGATGACCTTTTTGGTATCGGAACTGATATACCTGGAAACAACCGTTTCATTACAGAGACAAAAAATTATACGACAGATCCAACCAGTATCAAAAAGAAGGTTCCTCGTTCGCAGAAAATTAAAGAACCGACATCAGTGGCAGACGTGACTAAAACCTTCGGGGTTTTTATTTCAGTCGGTGACAATGGTGACAAAGGGATAGATAAACGGTACTTCACTACCCCGACCTACAGTACTAGAATCAAAAGACTTACAACTCGCAATTCGGTTGAAAAAGTGAGAGAAGAAAGTGAAAGGAGTTCTCCGATACATCAAGAAGAAGTGAAAGACGGTATTCCCACCACAGTATACACTCCAATAACTATAAAGAGGGATGAACGGTTCTTGTTCAGTTAGAGAAAGGTACCAACACGAGACATTAAGAACTAGTAAACATAGAAACGGTTAAGACTCACAGAGGACGACCGTCACTACCGGATACTGGTCATGTTCCGGTAGTCGTAGGGGAACGACATACGTCAGTCGTACAGGTCGTCCCACACGAGGGACGAGCACCGATCCCAAAGGGACCACCTCTATCGTCTACGAGACTATGTGTGTCGTAATTGTAAAGTAAATACAAAGACACCCAGTTTACATTAATTGGTAAAAAAGACACTAAATGGAGGCGAACAAACAAACAAACAAAAGGACAAGACGATTCTATGTCTCCAGTTACTCAATCGCTATAAGTGACGAAACCCAAGATAACTTGACTAATGATAAAGTCCTCAGGAACGAGAATAAAAATATAGTAGAAAGGTCAGTACTTCTAGGTGAGACGTGTCCCCTCTCAGTTCCGAAAATGGTGGACGTGGAAGGTGAATTGACGTCACAGTTAAAAGGTCCCTCGATATGAGAAATACATAAAGTCCGGTTCAAGGAGGATGAGAGATCTACTTCTGTTTTACTTGAAAAACAAAATGTGGGAACACTAAGGGAACGATTTAGGAGACTATAAATCGGATACCTTGTTCCTACATTTTCTCCGGAATCATTTTAACTTTCGATTTGATGTAAAAATTTATAAACATAATACGTATACACGTGTGTTGGTGTGTGTATATCATTAACACATTAATTTTAATATACCGTACTGTGTACTCTTTGTTAAAAGAGTTCAACGATTCACTTATTAATAAACATAATTTGAGGTAATAATTCTGACCTTCTCCTTTACCGTTGGGTGAGTTTATAAGAACGGACCTCTTAGGGATATCTATCTTCTCGGAACACCCGATGTTAAGTACCCTAGTGTTCCACAGTCTGTACTGACTCACTGATTCGTGTCGAAGTGACGATTCTTTATAACGTCCAAAGGAGTCTATACTACGAATCATACACCCGTCCCAAATATATACCGTGAATGTTAAAAACTTTTTGCAAAACTGAAAAGATGAATACGATTAAAAACAAGTAAAAAGTAAGTTTCTAATAAAGTCAGAGTGATTTTGTAATACGTTTACAGAATTTCCAAAACAGTATTTCATTTAGTTTCTAAATGACTCACTAGAAAGTCCTGAGTCCGAAAAATATAAAATATCATGTAGAATATCTAAGATATGATTACTTAAATTCGATTATGACCATCATCTGTAATGATTTGATTTGACAAATCATTATTTACTCGGTGTTTTAGTAGTTCTCTATTTTTTGAATTCCCGTAAACACTCTGTAATACCGTACAATCCTTTTGAAAAGTAACACCTTTTTCGATGTTTGTATTTTAATAATAAAATATATTTTCTACGTATCCAAAGATAAAGATGGTGTAAAATAGTTAAGTGTTTTGAGAAAACCTTGACAACGAGTATTTTCCTTTGAATTGACTTTTATAACAAACTTTTAATTTCAGATTCAGTTTGTCCCGTAGTCACCTAACCGTCTATAACAAGTCATTTATTTGTACATTAGATCAATTAAACAGAGGTAAGTTTACAGTCTACATATAATGTCGTAAATTTCTGACTAAACTTGATGTGTAACCAGTTAAAATAACCTTAATTATTTATACTATATTTTTTTCTTTTTATTTATTCGAGTAATTTACCTTCAGTTTTTATCATAACGTCGTCTTTTGTAAACTAATTTTATACGAAGGAACAAATCTTAACCTATTGAATTTCTTCTTGATTCACAAAAAATCCTTTAAGTGTCAAGTTTAGGTTTAACACCATTACCGTACTTCTATGCGACGTTAAGGTACTTTTAAGAACTTTAAAGTGTTTTTATCACTTGTCGCATAGTTTTCTGACTACATAAGATCCGACAGATGAAGTCAGGAGTAGTAATTGAAAGGAAGAAGAAAGATATCGTGTAGGGAGAATGTGTAGTAACTACTGACTACCTTTTATAGACATTACAGTCGACAATGAAGAGTAGAAAGGAAAGATTAAAATAACTGAACTCAGAAGAGAAACGAAGAGAACTACTGAGACTGACTTCCAAATAGTTGACGTATAAGAGTTTCTTGGTCGAAAATCAAAGTGCCTAGAAACAATAATAAAAGAAATATAAAAAGTAAATAAAAACGAGACTAGAAATACAAAACCATGGAAGATAAATGAAGTTCAAAACAAATAAGAAAGAGATTTCTTCTCTCACTTTTTCAACCGAATTTCGAGTTGTAAGTCTTTTGATTCTAGTACCATAGACCAGGGTACTGAAGTACCGTTTGTCTACCCCTTTGTCACCCGTGTCACCGACCGAAATAAAAAGACCCGAGGTTTTAGTGACGTCTACCACTAACGTCGGTACTTTAATTTTCTACGAATGAGGAACCTTCCTTTCAATACTGGTTGGATCTATCGTATAAGTTTTCGTCTCTGTAATGAAACGGTTGTTTCCAGACAGATCAGTTCCGATACCAAAAAAGTCACCAGTACATACCTACAGTCTCAACCTGACACTTCTTTCGACTCGTGACTTCTTAACTACGAAAATTTGACACCACGAAATTTTAAATTTTTTATTTTTTTTTAATTTTTTTTTCTTATACTTTTTTTTTTTTTTGGTTTTTTTTTGTGTTTTAAAATTTGAGTCAGTAGGTTTTCTTTGTCTATTATTGATTGTTTATTATTTTCATTTCCAAATAAAGATTTTTTTTTTTATTTTTTATTTATTTTTTTTTATTTGACACCACGACCTCTTCTGACAACTCTCAGGGAACCTGACGTTCCTCTAGGTTGGTCAGGTAGGATTTCCTCTAGTCAGGACCCACAAGTAACCTTCCTGACTACAACTTCGACTTTGAGGTTATGAAACTGGTGGACTACCTATCTCGACGGAGTAAACTTTTCTGGGACTACGACCCTCCCTAACCCCCGTCCTCTTCTTCCCCTGCTGTCTCCTACTCTACCGACCTACCGTAGTGACTAAGTTACCTGTACCCAAACCCACCTGAGGTTCTCAACCACTACCTGTCCCTCCGGACCACACGACACCAAGTACCCCAACGTCTCAGCCTGTGCTGATTCACTGACTTAACTTGACGAAATCCACATTACATCCCAACAAATAAACACTAAAAAGAACAAAGGACTCCATTCTAACATAACGTTATTCCAAGGAAGAATCTTGACAAAAACGACTCGTGGAATCCAAAACCTAACAGTACAAAAACAACAGTAAACTGAGATCCATAAAAAAATAAAGGAGAAACAAAAGAAGTCACTGTAACCAACAAATCATTGTATAATAACTCGGAAGTATACAAACATTAAAAATGTCGAAATAAAACATTACCTAAAGAGTATAACAGTAACCTTTGTCTACAAACAATGATAAAGTCAAAAATTTTTAAATGGTTCAGAACCAAACACTAGGTATACTAGATAACACCTTTTACAAGGTACAAATGAACTATACTTTCACATAAGACGAAGAAAGTCTACCTTACAGGATATTTATCGTTTAGATAGACCAGATAACACAGTAAATTCTTAACCAAATGAATAATTAAAAGACGGACCCACTAGGTAGGTAACCATATTAAACTCACAATTTCAAGGGGTGATAACAACACAATGACGGTCAAAGGAGGAAATATCTATAATCGTGAACAGAATATATAACTTCACAAGGACACAACCCACGTCTATATAAATGTTAACAATACAGAAGTACCTAACTAGGGAACCAGTAACACATCACAGAAAGGAACAGAGAATTAAAGTCTAGTCATCCGTCTACAGGAGACTCACCGTTACGTCTCTGAATTCGAACAAGAGTTAATACCGAATACTATTACACTGACCCACGTACACAAAATTCAGTGAAATCCCCACAGACGAAGACACTCTCCCATACCTGACTTCGGACGGTCCGAGGAGACAGGTACCCTAAGAGGTCCGTCTTAAGACCTCACCCAACGTCAAGAGGGGAGGTCCCATAGCAGGGTCGTGTCCCTAGTTTGGACAGAGAGAGTCTAATGGTGATCGTGGTGGACCCTTCAAGTTGTTACCCTAATAATACCATATTAACATTACATCACTCTCTTTATTATTGAACGAAATTTTTTTATGATGTGAAAAAACGTAACGGTGACACGTATTATAAAAAAAGACGAATAAATCAAAAGTAATTCGAAAACAGTTCGTATAATTCTCACAGGAAGTGTACAACTCTATGAACTTTTTACTGGTTCTATAAACGATTAGTTATTTTATTGTTATCCTGAAACTTGAAACTCAGTTTGATATCACAATCCTATCTAACTTCCCTATTCTTTTTTTTTTTGGTTTTCTGTAAAATTCGTCTCTTCTCTCATACTTGGTTCCATCCTCAACTTACAAGTTTAAAAAAAGTTAATCTTCATCTCAAATGTGTCCTGTTTGAAACCTTCTACCACTCCCTGTCCCTTCGGACCGTACGATGTCCTATACCCCAACGTTTTTCAGAATACACTGACGCTCTAACTTGTTGTTGTTTTTCATACTCTCTGCTAGTCTTCTGGTCTCTTAGATTTAACACATTTCTTACGTTAATTCTAATCATGACTAACGACTTATCTCAACTTTATCTCAAGGTACGGGTGTCCTGTTCATATATCATTACTTCTCTAACACCAACATTTTACCACAGCTGTTACCCTTACTTTAACTGAATCAAAATTATAATATTGGTACCGTCAGTTACACCAACGTAATCATCAACTACATTTGTCTTTCTTCATTGAGGGTAAAAGTAAAACTAAGTCTTTGTTTGTAGTACAAGAACTGTCGTAGAGTGATGACTGATCATTTCCTAAGGACCTTTGATCGTTATTAATACATCCGTGGACGTCATACTTCACCCTCTTCCGTTACCGTGGGGTGAGGTCATGAGAACGGACCTTTTAGGGTACCTACTTCCTCGGACCATCCGACGTCAAGCTCCCCAGCGATTCTCAGCCTGTTCTGACTCGCTGAAGTGAAAGTGAAAAGTGAAAGTACATAACCTCTTCCTTTACCATTGGGTGAGGTCACAAGAACGGACCTCTTAGGGTCCCTGCCGCCTCGGACCACCCGACGACAGATACCCCAGCGTATCTCAGTCTATGCTGACTTCACGTCGTCGTCGTCGTCATACTTCATTATTTGTCACTCCACATTATACCCTCGATCTCGTAGACTATTTGGTTAGTTTCCGGACTTCTGTAGACCTTGTGTCTTCCTTTTGTTTTCCTCTGAGAATTGTGACAGAAGTTTATAAAGTTCCGATGTTATACTTTCTTTGTGACTGGAAAAAAGACGCAGGACTCCTCTCTTTAAACTAAAATTTACTTAATTGAAAATCTTCGGTGTCCTTTGCTTAAAGTCTTGTTGTTGTTATTTTCTTAAAAGAAAGAAAAGAGGTCACAGTTACTCGTCTAATCACACTTGCTGAGCCTCAGAGACCCAAAGGGTCAAAGTCATTTTCATATATTCTTTCCCGAGATCTCTGTGTGTGAAATTACATTTGTTTTCCTTCCCCCTCTAAGAAGTCCTTCTTACGTCTGTTCTATAATTTGAGGTGTCACAGAGAGACGTAAAGGGTATAAGACACTGACCAGGAGTGTAACCGAATCTCGAAAGTGATTCTAGTGAAAAAGGAACCACAAGAGTTTTATGACAAAATTTTAATAGACGTATTAAGAGTTTTAGGTATTAAATGTGTAGACATTGTCCAACTAAATTGATAAGGTAGACTATTTTTTATATAATGATATTCATCATATAAGATTGGTGGAATTGTGTATTCCTGACTCAAGTTATGTTTGAAATAATTAGAAACAGATATTGACTCCTCCCCGAAGGGACCACTGAGTCTACCAATTCTTAGGAGGACGTTACGTCTTCTGGGTCCAAGCTAGGGAACCAACCCTTCTATGGGACCTCCTCCCTTACCGTTGAGTGATGTCATAAAAACGACCCTCTTAAGGGTACCTGTCTCCTCGAACCCCCCGAGATCAGGTACCCCAGCGTTTCTCAGTCCGTGTTGACTCACTGACTCGTGTCGTGTATTGACTCCTCTAGTAAGGATATTCACATACATCCATTTAGTATGAAATTTTTTCATTCTTTAAGTTAAGTTTTATCGGAGGATTTAAATCATACTGTACATTTATGCATTAAAATCTATTTAGGGGACACCGAGTCTACCACTTGTAAACTGGACGCTACCGAAGATAGGAATCTAACCCTTCTAGGAGACCTCTTCCCTTACCGATGAGTGAGGTCATAAGACGGACCTCTTAATGTACTTACCTCTTCGGACCACCCGATATCAGGTACCCTAGTACTTCTCAGTCTGTGTTGTCTCGTTGATTGTGAACGTAAAAAAAGGGTGTACATAAATACACATCTATGAAGACTCTCACCGTTCATACTTCACGTCCGGTAGTGCCCGTGGGACCACAGATCCCAATGAGTCACACGAGTGTCCGTCAAAATAAATAGAAAGAAACTAGACCAGACCCGAA
Source organism: Capra ibex (assembly GCA_006410555.1). Lineage (NCBI taxonomy): Eukaryota > Metazoa > Chordata > Mammalia > Artiodactyla > Bovidae > Capra > Capra ibex. Next base: position 272,761 of record SJYO01041852.1, on the reverse strand, counting down.
GGTCAGACCGTGTGTAAAGTCTTTTCTAATTTCTTAATTTTATTTAGACTGTCAGAGTCAGGTCATAATAAAGAATAATGCGTTCTCCAATAAAAAGGGGGAATTCGAATATATGTCAAATTTATGAGCAAACTGTATTACCCTTCCTTTACGACCAAAATAAAAGGGGGTTGTAAGGGTCAAACTGGGATGTAATAGATAAACACCAGAGTAAGAGTCGTTTTAATGTATCATTAACCATCTTAAAAAAGTATCCTAGATTCTCATATTTCACGATTAACGAGTCAGTACCAACTGAGAAACATTGGGACACCTGACATCGGGTGACCTTAAGACACCGTTCTTACAACCTCTAAGGGAAGAGGTCCCATAGAAGGACTAGGTCTTTAGTTTGGGTCTTAGAAAGTGTAAGATCTACTTAAGAAATGGAAGACTCGGTGTTCATCGTATTTTAGGGAGACGTTTAATCATCGTTTCTCATACTTAAATAGAAAGGTATTGTTCACTACGTTACCGTTGGGTGAGGTCATGAGAACGGACCTTTTAGGGTACCTGCCTCCTTGGACCATCCGACGTCAAGAGCCTCAGTGATTTTTAGACTGTGCTAACTCGCTGAAGTGAAAGTGAAAAGTAAAAGTACGTAACCTCTTCCTTTACCGTTGGGTGAGGCTACAAGAACGGACCTCTGAGGGTCCCTGCCCCCCTCGGACCACCCGACGACAGATACCCCAGCGTGTCTCAGCCTGTGCTGACTTCGCTGAATCGTCGACGTCGTCATTCACTACTTTTATCGTATAGGTGATCTACCGTCTCACTGTGACATTAAATTACATTTCACTTCAGCGAGTGAGCACAGGCTGAGAAACGCTGGGTACCTGACATCGGGTGGTTCAAGCAGGCAGGTACCCTAAGAGGTCCCTTCTTATGACCTCATCCAACGGTAAAAAGAAAAGGTCCCCATTAAATTTAATTCCGTGTTTATTACACATAACTAACGAAATCTCTTTCATCGTCTTTGACTATCTTTCATTCTACAAGCACCAAATTTATATTAAAACTTTTGTAAAATAAGGCACTTCCTTTTTACACTAGACAGTACAGCCGGTTGTCTCCTACGACTCCGGTGGTTCGGTAGTCGTGCCGAGGACGTGGGGGTGGAGGGCGAGTCCGACCACTCGGGACTCCTTGAGACCTAACTTTGTCTCGACGTAGGACTCCCTTGTGTCCTATCTTTTCTTGTTCCATGACCGGGATTCAATTCCACGTCGAGTTTCCTTACGAAAGTTCCTCGGGTCTGATAAAGGAGAAGGGTGCACGTCTTTTCGGGATTTAAGCAATTGTACTCGAAAGACCAAAAGAAAGTAAAGGTTATTAGAAGACTACCAGACTGCTGGACCAAAAAACAACGTTTTACGTATATGTAAGACTGAGGAGGGAAGGGAAAAGTCTCGTCAAAGAGACTTAATTGACTCTGAAACAGAAGGTCCAGACACACACGTACCGGCGAGTTAGTACAGACTGAGAAAAAACTGGGGTACCTGACATCGGTTGGTCCGAGGAGACAGGTACCCTAAGAGGTCCGTTCTCATAACCTCACCCATCGGTTAAAGAGGAGGTCCCCTAGAAGGACTGGATCCCTGACTTGGACCTAGAGGATGTAATGTCCACTTAATAAATAATAGACTCGGTGGTCCCTTCGGGGAATAAAAGATCCAAATTCAGGTGTCTTATTTTTTTATTAAGACAAAAATCCAACACAAAAAAACAAGCAAAAAACCAGGCAACCATTAAAGCACAGAGAAAGTCCTTATTCCTTTGGTCACAAGTTCTACCGTTAAATGATCTAGTGTAAGTTCGTTGTTAAGTGGAAACTAAAAATAGAAAAGAAAAAGATTAAAAACAAAAACTTGATCTTCACTACACAACCGAGAACCAGTGAATGTATTAGTGTATCAAATCCATTACTTCTAACAATTGTGAAGTAGAGTTAATTAAAATATTCTTCATTTATGTGTTTTGTACCAATTATTATACACGTCTATAATTATATTTATAATTTTAGGAATGTCTTCGTTTGTGATAATTATATAATGTTTTTGTTCTTACGTATTCCTTTAATATTACAATAATAGTATATATATATTAAGTTACTGTTTCGTTTTTATAAGTATTCGGTCTTTGATATCCTCTACTCCCTTCTTTATTTGTCTGAGATTTAAGTTTGATTTTTGTTATAATATATATATATATATATATACACTAACACAAAGACAATATTAGGGTTTATTGTGTTAATGTAATATAGTATCTTTAAATGATTATTCCTTATCTTAAAAAAGGTTAGAAAGAATTCATTAAATTTTTTAACTGATACAGAATCGGGTATTCATTTTGTGTTGTTAAAATTATTATTTTAATAGTAAATAACCAATGATCGTTTATGTTCTCATTTATTCCGTTAGGTAAAATTTGACATTTCAGTACGGAAATTTTTTAATGTTTCCTCATCTGATGGTATCGTTGTCAATGATATACTCTATATTAGATCCACTATTAGTTTTATTCGATATACAATATTGTATCACTATAGTTGTTTTAATTTTATCTATTTCGTAAGAAGACCGTTTTAGATATTTTTCCGGAATTCTATGACAATCCTGGATTTTAAATTAGAAGGGTAGGTAGGAGGGTTTTTGAAAAGTCCGGTCCCCTTCGTTTACTTATTTGGTTTGAAAAAGTAGTGCCACCCTTCTATTGACGTACTTTACTTTAAATGGACATTCATTTATTTCCTCACGTTTCTGGAGACCCAGAGTTTAATGGCATTAAGATTCACACATCTTACTTCTTTAGACTTCTGTGTCAAATCTTTTCCCTTTTACTTTCACCTCTAGAATAATCACCCTGTTTTGTCCTTTTTATTTATTATTTCAAGATGAGTGTATTAGTCATTAACTTTCGTCCAGTTTTCAGACTATCCTTCGTCGTGACCGACGTTCTTCTTCCGATCGTTAACATATCCTATACTCCACGTTTGAAGTCCCTTTAAAGAAAGATTCTGTTTCCTCCTTTCCTTTTCCTAATGTTATCTCAATATTTACAATTCTCTTCGTTTTACTCATTTAACACAATTCCTAGAAGGTCTTTGTACTATTTTCTTTGTATGTGTGTTTTTTGACTATTAGTTTTAGAGAGTTGTTGGTACGTAAAATCTATTTCTCCCTATATATATATATATATATATATATATATATATATATACATATACGACTACTACTTCGACTTTAAGATCATGAGATTGGTGTACCACACTTCTTGACTGTACAACCTTTTCTGGAACTACGACCCTTTCTAACTTCCGTTTTCTTCTTCTCTCACCGACTCCTACTCTACCAACCTACCGTAGTGACTGAGTGGTCTGTACTTAAACTCGTTTAAGACTCACTATCACTTCTTGTTCCTTCAGACCGTACGACGTCAGGTACCCCAGAGATTCTCAGTCTGTGCTGAATCGTTGACTCGTTGTTGTTTTATATGTGTAAGTATGTATAAGTACATACATACACAATCATATACATACACACACACATAAGTATATATGAAGTAAAATGATGTGATGTCTTCTTTTCTCGTGATTTGATCTTAGGAATATTCGGTGTCTTTTGGGTTTTAAATGAGGTGATTCATTATTTTTTATTTATTTATTTTCTTTCTTTCTTTCTTTCTTTCTTTTCTTTTTTAAACATAGGTATATTACGATGATGTTTCCCTCTTCTCTTTTCGTATTTTACACAGTTTTGTAAGGTTTGTTACTTATACAGGGACATTATTGTAGTCAAGTTAAGTCAGTGAGTCACCACAGGCTGAGAAACACTGGGGTACTTAGTGTCGTGCGGTCCGGAGGGACAGGTAGTGGTTGAGGGCCTCAAGTGAGTCTGAGTGTAGGTAGCTCAGTCACTACAGTAGGTCGGTAGAATAGGAGCCAGTAAGAGAAGAGGAGGACGGGAGTTAGGGAGGGTCGTAGTCTCAGAAAAGGTTATTCAGTTGAGAAGCGTACTCCACCGGTCTCATGACCTCAAAGTCGAAGTCGTAGTCAGGAAGGTTTCATTAGGGTCTCGACTAGAGGAAGTCTTACGTGACCAACCTAAAGGATGGTCAGGTTCCCTGGGAGTTCTCAGAAGAGGTTGTGGTGTCAAGTTTTCACAGTTAAGAAGCCACGAGACGGAAGAAGTGTCAGGTTGAGAGTATAGGTATGTACTGGTGTCCTTTTTGGTATCGGAACTGATCTGTCTGGAATCAACCGTTTCATTACAGAGACGAAAACTTATACGATAGATCCAACCAGTATTGAAAAGAAGGTTCCTCATTTGTAGAAAATTAAAGTACCGACGTGCGTGGTAGACGTCACTAAAACCTCGGAGGGTTTTATTTCAGACTGTGACAAAAGTGACAAAGGGGTAGATAAAGGGTACTTCACTACCCTGGCCTATGGTACTAGAAACAAAAGACTTATGACTCGAAATCCGGTTGAAAAAGTGAGAGGAGAAAGTGAAAGTAGTTCTCCGAAAAATCAAGGAGAAATGAAAGACCGTATTCTCACCACAGTAGACGTATAGACTCCAATAACTATAAAGATGGCCGTTAGAACTACGGTCGAACACAAAGAAGGTCAGGTCGCAAAGAGTACTACATGAGACGTATCTTCAATTTATTCGTCCCACTGTTATATGTCGGAACTGCATAAGGAAAAGAATAAACGTTGACCAGACAACAAGGTACAGGTCAAGATTGACGACGAAGGACTGGACGTATGTCTAAAGAGTTCTCCGTCCAGTCCACCAGACCATAAGGGTAGAGAAAGTCTTAAAAGGTGTCAAATAACACTAGGTGTGTCAGTTTCGGAAACCGTATCAGTTATTTCGTCTTTATCTACAAAAAGACCTCTAGAGAACGAAAAGGGTACTAGGTCGTCTACAACCGTTAAACTAGAGACCAAAGAGGCGTAAAAGATTTTGGTCGAACTTGTAGTCCTTCAAGTGCCAAGTGAATAACGACTTCGGACCGAACCTCTTACAACTCGTAATGAAATGATCGTACACTCTACTCACGTTAACACACCATCAAACTCGTGAGAAACCGTAACGGAAAGAAACCCTAACCTTACTTTTGACTGGAAAAGGTTAGGACGCCGGTGACGACTCAAAAGGTTTAAACGACCGTATAACTCACGTCGTGAAAGTGTCGTAGTAGAAAGTCCTAAACTTTGTCGAGTTTACCTTAAGGTAGTGGAGGTGATCGAAACAAGTATCCGGGTGAACTGAATTGTAAGGTCCTACAGACCGAGATCTAATCACTAGTGTGGTAGTACTAATAGACCCAACACTTCTAGAAAAAACATGACAAAAAGACACATAAGAACGGTGGAGAAGAATTATAGAAGACGAAGACAATCCAGGTCTGGTAAAGACAGAAATCGCTCGGGTAGAAACGTACTTTACAAGGGAACCATAGAGATTAAAAGAACTTCTCTACAGATCAAAAGGGGTAAGACAAAAAAGGAGATAAAGAAACGTAACTAGTGACTCCTTCCGAAAGAATAGAGAAGAACGATAAGAGACCTTGAGACGTAAGTCTACGAATATAGAAAGGAAAAGAGGAAATGAAAAATGGAGAGAAGAAAAGTGTCGATAAACATTCCGGAGGGGTCCCTCGGTAAAACGAAAAGACGTAAAGAAAAGGTACCTCTACCAGAACTAGGACAGAGGACATGTTACAGTCCTTGGAGTAAGGTATCAAGTAGTCCGTGAGATAGATAGTCTAGACCCGGGAATTTAGATGAAGAGTGAAGGTGACATTTTAGTATTCACTAAACTAAATCCAGTATGGACTTACCAGGTCGCCAAAAGGGATGAAAGAAGTGAAAGTCAGACTTAAACCATTACTCCTCAAGTACTAGACTCGGTGTCAGTCGAGGACCAGAACAAAAACAACTGACATATCTCGAAGAGGTAGAAACCGACGTTTCTCATATAAGTCAGACTAAAACTACAACTGGTAGACCACTACAGGTACCCATCTCAGAAGAGCACAACAACCTTCTTGTAGTGTACATGTGTTTCCGTGTGAGTCTCTTTTGTCTGTTTTTGGTATTGTGAGACTTAACTTGATTTAGAGAAATCTACTAATAAACTTTTATGATTTTTATACAGTAATTATAATTTATTTTGTACTTATCTTTTTTCTCTAATACGGTTTTTCTCAACCAACCTGAGTTCTTTCTCTAACAATTTTGTCTTTTCTTAAAACACTTTTTGGTTCTAATTTAACCTTACATCTTTTTTTCCCTATCCCTTGAAGGAACCATCAAGTCACCAATTCTTAGGTGGAACGTTGTGTCCTTTGCACCGAAGTTAGGGAGCAACCTTTGATTCTAGGGTGGACACCTTCTCGTTGACTGTTGGGGGTGACGTCACTTCTCGGGTCCGTCGTGTTACTCTCTAGGCACACGGTGTCGACTCTGGACTATGTCGGTTTCATTGATTCAATAATTGTTGTTGTTGTTTTTCCTATCCTCGTATTAAAGTGAATGTACTTTACATTCTTCTAAGTGTCCCCGTCTCATATAATTTCCTATAGTCACCGTCTCCCTTTCCTCCTACTTCTCAGTAATGAATTACCCACACTTCGAAGACAAACCTCACTACTTTTACAAAACCTTTATATATCGCTAATGTGTTATAACATTTATGTTCGTTACAATGACTCAACACGTGAATTTCAACAATTCACGGTAAAAATTTTTACATTTGTAAACTCCTTATACCAGAGACCTCGAACTTATTTCACGACAGTCTCTTCTCTTTTATGACAGAGTTTTACAATGACTCTTTATTCTTTTTGCATTCATTGGTATTTTACTGAACCATAACGGAAGGTAATGTCCCTACTCCATATAGTCCCTCGATAAAGCCACTTGACACCTGTCTCTTTAGTTGTCACTTTCTGTAACTCCTTCTTACCTGTTGTCCCACACCATTGAAAAGTTTCACCAAAATAATAATTATCTGATGTCCTCTACGTACGACCTTATCGGTCGTTCGAGGTGTTTGACTTGACTCCATCATAGTTACAAAAGGAAAATGGACGGAGAAGAGAGACTCCACACCCATAATACTCGAAAGAAAGGTCTAGTAATTCAAAAGAGTGTTAACAGGGGTATTATTTTATCTTCGACTAAACATGAATCAAAGGTATATGTGTATCCCTTGTATACCAAACCAACTATATTAATAAAAATCCAGAAACTTATTACAAGTCTTTTCAAGTCGAAGTGAAACCAGTGTAATGTGGTTTCTCTTAAAGGTTTGAGTGTCTCTATGACGTTAGTCAAGTCAAGTCAGCGAGTCAGGACAGACTGAGAAATGCTGGGGTACTTAACGTCGTGCGGTCCGGAGGGAGAGGTAGTGGTTGACGGCCTCGAGTGAGTTTGTTTGTAGGTAGCTCAGTCACTACGGTAGGTCGGTAGAGTAGGAGGCAGTCGGGGAGAGTAGACGGGGGTTAGGGAGGGTCGTAGTCTCAGAAAAGGTTATTCAGTTGAGAAGCGTACCCCACCGGTTTCATGACCTCAAAGTCAAAATCGTAATAAGGAAGGTTTCTCCTGGGTCCTGACTAGATGAAATCTTACCTAACCAACCTAGAGGAACGTCAGGTTCCCTGAGAGTTCTCAGAAGAGGTTGTGGTGTCAAGTTTTCGTAATTAAGAAACCACGAGTCGAAAGAAGTGTCAGGTTGAGAGTGTAGGTATGTACTGGTGACCTTTTTGGTATCAGAACTGATCTGCCTGGAAACGACCGTTTCATTACAGAGACGAAAACTTATACGATGGATCCAACCAGTATTGGGAGGAAGGTTCCTCATTCGTAGAAAATGGGAGTACCGACGTTAGTGGTAGACGTCACTAAAACCTCGGGTTATTTACAGACGTTTAATTTACGGAGGGTCAATTTAAACGAATCTTTAGTCTATCCTTGGAACGCAACAGAAACAAAATTACAAGTGGTATCTTATATTATTTTCACAATAAATTTCTCTTTATTTCTTATCAACGGTTGTATTTACTACCGTGGTAAAACAAGAGAATTTATAATTTTATTTTGACCCTTTTCGCAAAACTTAAACGGATTCTTTTTTCGACCTGTGGAATGGAATCTCTCGTCTATTCAAGATAAAAGTCTAAAAATGTCTTAATAAACATATTACTTTATATAATGATGTATCAGTATCTTAAATGACCAATTAAATATAATAACATGACACTTTATAATGTACATGGACTCTAAATTCGGTTCATAGACCACTTAACCTGTACTTAATTGAAAAGAAATTAGTTAGGTGTTAATTAGTGACAACGATCTAGTTATACAAAAATCTTAAATAATAAATTTATATTAAATTACTAGTAAACGGGGAACCGATTACAAACAATCTTTTGAAATTGGTGTAAAAGTATATCAGTTGTAAACTTTGATAACGAGATATATGGACCATTATGTCTCGTAGAGAAAGTACCGATGTATAAAAAACATGTTAAGTACACACTATTGAATGGGAAGGATACAGTTAACGATTTCATAATTTTTACTGTCACTATTTGTAAAAAAAGTATTCAACCCCTTACAATTTCCCTTCGATCATTTCGTCTTTCGACCACTGAATATAAAGTCATTTCCTGTGTCTTTTAAACAATTTCTTTTTGACTTCTCCATGTTTCATACAATTTAGTGAGACGAGAATGAAAGATAATTAACGGACTTACACGGGATAAACACCGAACTCAAAGAGTGAGGACATAAATTTTTGTGGTGAAAAAGATAATGCTAAACCGGTTCTGTCACAACAGTTAATTTTATCCTCCAATTACTTCTACTAGACTTATTTATAAGTCTTATTTACTTTCTCACCGATTATCACGTAACAGTCTAAATCAAGACGTGTAAAACCTCTGGTCGGTCCAACCTCTTTTGGTCCCAAAATCCCGTTCACTGTCTCAAAATTATATATTCTGATGAGAATTTCCAGATCGGAGGTGTCATTCGGTTTCCTCACTCTTCGCCCCCTTCCAATGTCCCCTCTTAAATACACTGGAATTTTACTAAAAAAAAGATTATCTGATGATCCTTTTTAATCTTTCGTTAAGATTCCACTTGAAAGACTCAGATAGTAAGACTTCATTTAAAATAACATTCGTAAGACACAAAAACAGAGAATTTATATACTGTTTTATTAATATTACTATTACTGTACATTAATTTTACTTAAAAGTAAAGTGAGATAGTTTATGACTTTATTTTAAATAAACTGTTTACGTATGACTTATAAATTTTATTAGTTTCACATCTCACTCCTATATTACCCTTTTGATTGCCTTAATTATTAAATTAAGTACTACTCTATGTCACGGTATATTAACTAATTTACTCCTTACATAACATATTAGATTAAGTAGTTTAGGAAGTATTGAACAGTAATAGGTCAATGTTAGAATAATACCCTCTTGATCTATTGAGTGAATGATTTACTTTTAAAATTATTTCGGAGGATCTACTAAAATCAGAAAAAAGGTGGATCGTGTTAAGGACTGTGTATCATTAACTATTGACCAATTATTGGATAGGGTGTAGGTTTTCTGTAATCAAAATCAAAGGAAAGAAATCCCTAATTTGTTCATTTTACCGAGTCTTTCAAATATATTAAACAAGGTTTCAGTTTGTAAGTGATAAGTTGTATCTAAACTTACCGTATTCAAAACAAACCAAAACAAAAAGTAATACAGGTCCAATCCCTCTTTTACTCCGTGACCGGAATTGAGAGTGGTTCTATTCTAACAAAATCTCTCTATTCGATTTCGTGAATTGCCATAGACCATTATTAATCCCCCTTTTTTTTTTACTTCGTTCCATCTATCAAGATTCTTGGTGTTCTGAATCTTATACACTCATTGATATCGTACCACCCGATATCAATGACTTTAGATGGACCTTCATCATCCTCAAATTATCTGACACTATCATAACTCATTTCTAACCAAACTTTGACGATCAGGTCCAAGTGATGAAGTCCTTTATTAATCCCTGAGGTCTCTTCTTATGAATTCAGACTTGATATCTACTACCTCGGAAGATATATGGACCTAACCTATGTCTATTAAATTTTATAGTCTGATATTTCCTAGTTTCCTTTTCCTTTCGACCACCTCAACACAAAGAAAGACTCTGACCGAGTCAATTAGAATTTCCTTTACTCTGTGTTATTGGACCTCCCCTCAACATTTAATAAACAAACCTTTTATTATCAGTAGTTGTAGGTCGATAACTGAGGAGTTTTAAATACAACCTTACTACCTGTTCGTCAATCCCAGGTCGTCTCTAAAAATTTGTATATCAAATTGAGGGTAACGAATAACTACGGATTTGACTTTATGTTTTTTACTTACACCGTATGAGTGCGGTTGTTTAATCTTTTATCATGTTGTTCTACTTCCTCTGTTACAAAACGAAGTGAAAAGTTTATCAGGTCATAAAATTTCTTACAGAAGACAACTATATTAATAATTAAAAACTTTTATACTTTTACTGAGAATATCTGTATACTCAGTGCCAAAGATAAAAGGTATCTGCATTGACTTTTATCCCTTTTACGAAAGTTCAACAAGTCCTTATATCTAATATCAAAACCCAGTACGTAATTTGTCAAAAATATAAAATTTTACGTTTAATTAAAGATCCATAAAAAGTGTATAAGGAAGAGAAAGCTTACCGGATCTGACTCACGTAAAAGTTCTAATTTTAGAAATTTATTAAAAGTTAAACGGACTTTATCAGTTCATAACCATTCCGTTTTCTTAGACGTAAAATTTTCGAAAACGAATAAAAGAACTATTAAGTATTAGTAAAGTAACTAAAAGGTGAAAATCAGACGTTTACGTGAATGGTTTTACCGTAAATGTAACAGAAAAAGTTTATACTAAATTGGACGATAGACTATTTCTTAGAGTCTCCATCCTAAAATCTGTTTAACATTCCCTTTTTTTTTTTTTTGCGACTCTTTTATATTCAATTAACTAATTAAGTACGTCATTCAGTTCATAATTTCTTATTAAACACTAACTTATATATTGAATGTCACAAAGGTTGGTTTAGTTTTCTTATATTAAATTCCCTCTTCAATCTTATCTCGGGACGTAAGAAAATTTAATAACCCTTAATAAAATTTTCGGATTTTACATTAAAAATCAACTTACTCTACCGAATAAACTGGTGATGTTTATAGGAGAGAAGTGAGAAGTCAACAATGTATAAATTTACAGTAAAACACCGGTAACTACTACTGAGAGTATGTGATCTATCTAAACGTCAAAAAGAGAAGGTTTGGGATGAAATACATGTGTCTAAACTTACAGTTAAAGTGACTTTTACTTTTTATTACTCTCCTCGCAATGTCTAAACTTTTATTTAACACTTATATAACCAAGACTTCAAACCTCATTTACTTTATTTTATAAAATTTATGATTCCAGAACACAAAATATATCAACTTCATCTATTAAAACCACACTAAATCACCTTACTAATTAAGAGTCATCAAGAGGGATCAGATACGAAGAACTTGAAGACGGTCATCTTTCCATAACCAAACAAGTTTCCACATTATCAATACTCGTATAATAATCTCGACCAGAATGTAATGAAATGTCGTCCCTGATTCTCCTCCTCCTCTATTATCCTTACCTTCTCTCTTTTCGGTCGGACTCTATGTCCTTGACTCTGTGGTCGGACTCTATGTACACTATGTCCTTATCTTTCTTCGTTTGTAAAAGTCCTACTGACTAATAATCCTTCTCAACTTGTCGAACTCATGTAGCTAATCTTTCCTCGGTTAAATACGTTCACTCATTCTGTGACATACTCTGATTTTAAGTTTACTTTGTATGATAATTGAAGTTTACGGAATGACTTACATCTTTTATTTATAAAAATTTCAAACTCTACTATGGAAAACTTTTTTATCTCCATTAATATGAAATAAACAATAGAAAAACAAACTGATATTTTATATTATAAGATAGACATTTAATTCGTGTAAACATTTAATTAGTATAAACATTTAATCCATGCCGTCTATATATCGACTAAAACCGGTACATATATTTGGAGTACTAAGGTTTAACCAAAAAAAGATGAATAGTGTAAAAATGGATCCTATCTACCTTCCTTTAAAGAGTGTATATTGTAATAGGTGTCTTTTCACGAAAAAATAAAAGAGAGTTCAAAAGTAAAGAGACAGATAAAAGAGTTATTGTTTATCTTATCCTTTCCCTACTGACTAAAAAAAGATGTCATGGTAAAGAACTTAAGATGGTCCCGTATAATAGGTCAATACAAACTATTATGTACGATTATCTTACCAACGTATTTATACGACGTAAGATGTCACAATCAAAAATTTAGTCCATAGTTTCAACAAATAGTCCTTAATTATAAAAAGTCTTTCCCTGTTTTTCTTATGTTCCTTTTGGAAAGTTTTAGTTTTAGTTTTAGAAAAAGAAGTGCAAAACTTACGAAAGGTAAAATTTTACGGGTACTGTTCTTTATTATATGTAGTAACGTAAATGAATGTATAAATATTTCTAACTATTGATAAATTAAAGTCCACCGATGTTTGACGAGACTCAGTACCTTTTATCCTTATTACAGTGTATTAAATAAGAGAATCCTGAAAGAGTCTTTTTCCTTTAACTTTAAGAGACAAAAAATACCAAGAATGAAACAATGCAACGTTAAGACTAACCTTTGGACTAACAGTACTAAAGATAGCGGAGGTCAGTTGAATACTTCGTCGGGTACATAAAGAGACTCAGTGGAGAGGGAGCGTCTGGAAACAATGTGGAGGTGACACTGGAGGTTCAACTAGCGACTGAACGACCGTCGTTTCTTCTGGTAAAGGATGGTACCAACGTACTGTGTCGAGAAGCAGTACGTGAAGAAACCCCCCTAGTTCCAGAAGTAGGAGGGCCCCTACTGGATACTAGCGATCCACCGGTAGACGTTCGGAGACGCGACGTCAGACTAGTACTGGTCTGTCTTCACACGACGGTACTAACGACGAAGGACGCGACCCGCAAGGACACAAGGAAGCCAGTCAAAGAGGACCGGTAGAAAGATGGGATGACACCGGGGTTCCTTTATCTAGTAATGAAGACGGTACCCATAGGCAACGACTTTGACCGGACGTGACTGTCGTGGTCTTAGCAAGAGGACCAGTAGCGGCTAAGCCCGGAGTACCCGGTCCACTGAAAACACCAGAACAACTATAGGATGAGATAGGATGAGGTGAACGTCAAGGGTGTAGTGACACCACCAAGAATAAAAAACGAGGAAATAAGATGTAAATGAAAGCTGGACATTGATGAAATGGTCTTCTGTTTCACAAGGGAGAAAATACATGATAGTAATGAGGGTACGAATTAGGAGATTAGATGTGTCACTCTTTGAAACTCTACTTCTTAAGGTATTTCTTTGAGATCACGGTATAGCGTCATTCTTTCCTTTACTTGATTTTCTATGGAAACTAAAAGTGGTGACTTGAACAACTTATATCATTAAAAGATGTGACTTCTGAAATTTTACATATTACGAAGGAATATCCGAAAAAACAAAGTAAAACAAAATCGTTATATATCTAAATTAATACTCGTTTTCGAATGTTGAGAGGATTAAATAGGTATGAGAGACGACACGAGAAATGATCAAAAGAACAAAAGAATAAATATAGAGGAGAAGGGGAGACTAGAAAACCGACATATCAGTCAAATCTATAAAACGTCATCTGATAGTTTCCGCAGTACATTATGTTTATTTGTGACTCTTGGGTATCTCGGGTAAGAACATACACTGAAATAAGTTATTTCGGTTAAGGTCCATCGTTACTAAATCTTCTATTAAGGTTGTAAAATGAACGTAGTAAATTTCTTATAGGATTTTCTGGTTTAAAACCTGGACGTTAAAGAATTTTTATATCGAAAGATGAGACTATTAACACATCGGTCGTCGGTAGACCTCGAAGAGTATACAGGTTGTGGTCATGAGAATAGATTCGGGGTGTAGTTAGAGAAAAGAAAACAAGTTTCCTTGACAGAGAGAGTTGAAACAGGTACATTTGCACTTAACATTGAGACCGATTAAGATCGTGGACTATCACATATAAACAATACCCATACACAAGACCTGGGTTTTAACGAATGATTGACACTTCTGACCCTGTATACGAGTTGTTTGTCTACGAGTTGTTCGGTAGGTGGTTCACTATTGTTATCAGGTTGTGTGTCAGAACACTCCTATACACGTCCTGACTTTGTGACGAACCAGTATGTCATTTACGAGTTATGTATACCCGATAAAATAACGGGTCAGAGGACAATACGAAGTCTTTACATTGGTAAGACTATTATTGAAAGGAAACCTCTTCGCTCCCACACTCTTACCCTGAGTATAATTACAGTACAAAGTTGATCCAAAGGGACCACCGAGTCTGTGATTTCTTAGGTGAACGTTACACCTCCTAGACCCAAGTTAGGAACCCAACCTTTCTAGGGAACCTCCTTGAGTACTGTTAGACAAGGTTATAAGAACGGACCTCTTAGGGGTACCTCTCTCCATGGGTCGTCCGATGTCAGATCCCCCAGTGTTTCTCATCCTGTACTGACTGACTGATTCGTGTCGTGCCACACGTTACCCGTGGATAATGACCACTTTAATAAAAAAAAAAAGAATCTTACCCGTTCATCTCTTATGGTGAATTTCAGTTACTAGTGTAGAAACAGTGACAAGTTCAATTATAGTCAAAAAGGTCATCCTTGACTTTCAGTAGAACCTCTTGAAAACGGGTTACAGTCTTTATTGATCCTCGTTCTAGTCCGGAGATCTATTTACCAATCCTTACCCATCTTAAAGTTTTCAGAAATTTTTTGAAACATCTATACTACATGAACGTACTCTTAAACAAAAGTTCAACATCTCTTTCGGTCCAATCTATTTTTACTCAACAGTTACAACTCCTAAGAATTTTACCCAAGTATTACATTTTTTCTTTTTATCGTATCAAGATACTGAGTCAACTTTTACGGGTTGTTTATTTGGATTTTTGTAATACACGATCTTTAAGAATATCTTTTAGGATTGTATAAACGCACAACAAGAAAATTTAGATCAAGAATTGTCGATAGCTTATGAGGACCTATCCCGTACGTGTCATATGTACAGTCTCTTGTGTTGTCTCGTCCTTTCACTTTCACACACTTTATTCGTCCCAGAAATTATTCTTCTAGTCGGTTGGGAGTTTCAAAGGAAGACGAAGTCTTCGGGATAGGAGGTTGGTTACTCTGAACATAATAATTTTTTATTTTGAAGTTTTTAATTGTGTTTACAAAGACAAAATAAAAATAAGAACCTTATTTTCAACACTTACACCTAATAATTTTATGAACCTCAGACGTCGTTGTACCCACCTGGTTATGTAATAGAATGATTCATTTCATTCAGTCTTTCTATTTTTGTTTATATACGTTAGTGAATGTACAAAAAAAATTTTGTATGTATTTACCCGAATAAATGTTTTGTCTTTTTCTGAGTGTCTGTGTCTTTTGTTTGTATCAATGGTTTTCCTTTTCCCCTCCCCTCCCTATTTAACTGTCAAACCCTAATTGTCTATGTCTGATGGTTTGTATTTTATCTATTTGTTGTTACTAATAACATATCGTGTCCTTTGATATGAGTTATTGAACATTATTGGATATTACTTTTCATTAGACTCTACTTTTTATATGTATGTATACTTGTGTGTATATATACTTGACTTAGTGTACTGATATATGGGGTTTGGTTGTGTTGTAACATTTATTTGATATCAAATTATTCTATTCATTCGTTTGTGAAGTAACAGTTATAGTTAGTAATTGGTCCCTTAATACTAAATTGAGGAAATGAAAACGTTAAACTAGAGGAGGGAAGAGTCGAAGAGTTCTCGTAGTCGGTATAAAAAGAGAAGTCAACCTAGTAATTATCGTATATATTATAGTTCTTTCTCTTGTCACTCTAAGAAAAATTAAATCCCTCACTAGAATGATCAAGAACGTAAGTCCAATAATAGATGGAAAGTATTAAAAACCGATTCTATAAAATGTTGAGTTTTATCTCTTCAACTGAGTGTTTTATTACAGTCACAGTTGTTTCAGACCGGTATCTATAAGTTTAACACAGTCCACTTTACATTAATTACTATCGGGAAACCTATGAACTGATCAAAACGTAGTTGAATGTTTAAGTAAGATCGTGGGGAATGACTACTTTTATACACCACTTGACAACGGACTTGACTACCATTGTAGAATGACCAAAGATGTAATTTATAATTATTATTTAAGTTATCTTAGAAACTGTACAGGTAAGTAGTAAACGTATTTTTAAGTTATTATAAGAGAAAATTTTACATAGGAAACTGTTTACCATTTGAAATTTCTTTGATATCTTTATCTAGGTAAGTGTCTATGGGTGGTTGACAAATTTTTAAAAGTCACCATGTACTTTTCTAGAATCTTCGAAAGTCTGTTTGTTATTTCTAATTCATTTAAAAAATTTTCTACTTAGGTCAGTATACTAAAGTTGAAAAGTTGTTTATATTTATGATGTAAACGTCCATTTTTTAACTACTCTTTTATGTTAACAGAATATCTTAATATATTTCATTTTAACTATTTCCTGTCTTTACCATACCTGAATTGTCTTCGTCTTCTATAATTCTTCTCCACCGTTCTTATGTGCCTTCTTAACATGTTTTTTCTAGAAGTGCTGGGTCTATTAGTACTACTACACTAGTGATTAGATCTGGGTCTGTAGAACCTTTCACTTCAGTTCACCCGGAATCTTTCGTAGTGATACTTGTTTCAATCACCTCCACTACCTTAAGGTCAACTCGACAAAGTTTAGGATTTTCTACTACGAGACTTTCACGACGTGAGTTATACGGTCGTTCAAACCTTTTGAGTCGTCACCGGTGTTCTGACCCTTTCCAGTCAAAAGTAAGGTTAGGGTTTCTTTCCGTTACGGTTTCTTACGAGTTTGATGGTGTGTCAACGTGAGTAGAGTGTACGATCATTTCATTACGAGTTTTAAGAGGTC
Source organism: Capra ibex (assembly GCA_006410555.1). Taxonomy (NCBI): domain Eukaryota; kingdom Metazoa; phylum Chordata; class Mammalia; order Artiodactyla; family Bovidae; genus Capra; species Capra ibex. The sequence goes on along the minus strand of SJYO01041852.1, from coordinate 255,531 downwards.
CGGTCCGAAGTCGTTATACACTTGGCACTTGAAGGACTACAAGTTCGACCAAAATCTTTTCCGTCCCCTTGATCTCTAGTTTAACGGTTGTGGGCGACCTGGTACCTTTTTCGTTCTCTCAAAGTCTTTTTGTAGATAAAGACGAAATAACTGATACGGTTTCCGAAACTGACACACCTAGTGTTATTTGACACCTTTTAAGACTTTCTCTACCCTTATGGTCTGGTGGACTGGACGGAGAACTCTTTAGACATACGTCCAGTCCTTCGTTGTCAATCTTGACCTGTACCTTGTTGTCTGACCAAGGTGTATCCTTTTCCTCATGTAGTTCCGACATATAACAGTGGAACGAATAAATTGAAGATACGTAGTACTCTTTGCGACCTGACCTTCTTTGTGTTCGACCTTAGTTCTAACACCTCTTCTTATAGTTATTGGAGTCTACACGTCTACTGTGGGGGGAATACCGTCTTTCACTTCTCCTCGATTTTTTCGGAGAACTACTTTCACTTTCTCCTCTCACTCTTTCAACCGAATTTCGAGTTGTAAGTCTTTTGCTTCTAGTACCGTAGGCCAGGGTAGCGAAGTACCCTTTATCTACCCCTTTGTCACCTTTGTCACAGTCTGAAATAAAAAAAACCCGAGGTTTTAGTGACGTCTACCACTAACGTCGGTATTTTAATTTTCTGCGAATGAGGAACCTTCTTTTCAATACCGGTTGTATCTATCATATAAGTTTTCGTCTCTGTAATGAAACGGCTGATTCCAGGCAGATCAGTTCCGATACCAAAAAGGACACCAGTACATACCTACGCTCTCAACCCGACACTTCTTCTGACTCTCGGCTTCTTAACTGTGAAAACTTGACAACCTCTCAGGGAACCTGACTATCCTCTAGGTAGGTCAGGTAAGACTTCCTCTAGTCGGGACCCTAAAGAAACCCTCCTTACTATGATTTCGACTTTGAGGTCATGAAACCGGTGGAGTACGCTTCTCAACTGAGTAACCTTTTCTGAGACTACGACCCTCCCTAACCCCCGTCCTCCTCTTCCCCTGCTGGGTCCTACTCTACCGACCTACCGTAGTGCCTGAGCTACCTGTCCTCAGACTCACTTGAGGCCCTCTACCACTACTTGTCCCTCCGGACCACACGACACTAAGTACCCCAGCGTTTCTCAGCCTGTGCTGACTCACTGATTTGACTTGACTTGACTTTCATTTTAAGTTCTCCGTTGATTCCTTATTTATAGACATATTGTATTCTTACAGGTTCTAAATGTGAACTGATTTTTAAGATATCTAATTTTTCTTTAGTGGGTGTTGAAGGATAAACAAATAAATTTTATATGATAAACATTAATATGTAAACGAATAAAAGAACAAATAAAGTAAACAGACAGAGAAAGGAATCAGAGGTCGGAGCAACTCCTGTTTCCGACAAAACAAGTGATGATTTATGTAAGAGATCCCGAAGGGACCACCGAGATACCATTTCTTGGGTGGACGGTTACGTCCTCTACACTCAAACTAGGGTCCCAGTTCTTCAAGGGGACCTCTTCCTTTGTCTTTGGGTGAGGTTATAAGAATAACCCTTTAAGGTACGTGTCTCCTCAGACCGTCCGATGTAAGACACCTAGACGTTTTCTCACCCTGTATTGAATTACTGATTTGTTGTCGTTTACGTAAAAGGTATCATTCAAAACAGGTTCAGTCTGGAAAATCTTAATCCTCTATCATTTATAAAAATATACTTATTTAAACTCTGGTAAAATAAAAACAAGATCAAGAAAAATTTTATATAAAAGACGTTATATACATTATATAAGACGTTTATATACGTTGTATAAGACGTTTTATACCTTTTAAGTTAGTCTTTTTCTCTTATAGGAAAATGTTTCCTCAAACGGAATGTTTCTATTTAACCCTTTAACAGACGTGTAGACGTTCTCTCCGGGTACCCCCGTACACTCGAAAGACTTTTTTTCTTTTCGTATTCCCATTTATATCCTCAGAAAAGGTCCGTAGTCGGTATTTAATATTACGGGATTGTTCGAAAAAAAAAAAAAAGGAGGGGTCCTTTTTAATTCAGAACTTAGGACTCAGATGAGAGACTTGAAAATTAAGATAGACATCCTAAGAGTCATAAAGGGTACCGTCGAGTGAAGTCGGAAGGAGTCGATTGACTAAGACGGGACAGGACTGTTTACTCGTAATATATGAGGTACAGGTATCAGTAATGTATGAGTTAAAGGAGTATCAAAGGTACAGGGTACAGACTAGAGTCACGAAACGTACAACTACGTTATCCCTTTATATTAATTGTTGAAACCGTACAAATAAATAATCCATCTTTAACTCTTTAACTTCGATACTAAATGTAAAACCGTTTCATATGACTACCCTTTAAAGACATAGCAGTCTCTATAACTCTGGAAAAGATATAATGTGTAAAACAGTCTTAAGAGGAATTTACGGTTAAATTGTAGTTCGTCTTATATAGTGCATATATACATATGTATATATACATATATACAGTGAAAAGATATCTCTGTTTCCATTTTATAGTCTCTCTGTGTAAATAAAAAACACCTTTTTTATTTACCTTTTTTACGTACGTTTTTTTTTAGATTTTTAATCAAGTTAAATGGTTCGAATAGACATCGTCACCTTGAGTGCTCAAGAGAACATTCTAAAATACGTTAATTTCTACCTAATGAAGTACCTTTAATATTAAAAATTTTAAGACTGAAATATAATCCACACTTCGATGTAGAATATTCTTTAGAGAGACTACTCAGTTCTCGACAATTTCAATTTAGGTGAAGGATTAATATTATCACTAAAAGGAATTTTACTTATAAACTTAGTCAGACTAACATAAATACTATCTTCGGAAGATTGATTGGAAACTTTTTAAGGTCTTTGAAATTTTCCGATAAAAATGAAAAACCCTTTTGGACCGACGTTCATAGTAATCAACACTAAACGTGTACTCGAGAATTTCAATAGTCACGGTACAGAGAGTCGTCGATATTTTTATAATGATCTAAATGAACAGAAAAGTATAAAGTGTTTAAATTAGTATAATGATCGGGAAACCTAAGGTGATATCTTTTTTTCAAATTATACTTCTTCTTACGTGACCGGGTAGTCTACTCACCTGTCATAAAGTCACTTCCTTGACTTCTATATAATTTTTAAAAATTTAGTTTTGTGGTCATACGAAGATTCTAATACGTCTTCGTTTTTACATACTAATTTAAAAGTTTGTTCGATAAACTTACCTATCATAAATTCACCATCCAAAGAAAAAGGATTCAAATCAACTCTACTTCTTTTTAATAGTTTCCCCTTGTATTTGTTGACAGATTAACCTATTCCAATTAATTAAGTTTTCTTTCTTTTGTTTTCATAATTGACCGACTTTATTCGTCATGTAAATGGAAGTCTTTACACCTTTCAGTCGAGTTGGGTCTGGTTTCTCTTTCTAAACAGATGTACTATCCTACAAAGGGGTTTCACTCGTTGGGGTCGGAAGATTCTTTCTCGTCTAACAAATGCCTTCCCTTTGAGACGATACAGAGTAGGTATAAATAGGGTACAATGTTATAATGTGTAACATTTATTCGATAAGTTTTATTATGTTATATCGGTAACCATACTATTTATATTTATATAAGTTACTGTTACTTATAAATGATTTACAAAATAGAATTATACATGGTCAAAGACAGGATTCGACAATATGTTCACCTGAGTAGTATAGAAATGTCGTCTAGAGTCTCAATTAATGTCATAATAAGTAAAATATCTACTTCTTCGACTCCAATATATAAAATAAACACTAATACGAGGTTCACTTAAAACCTCGGTCATAGAGTAAGATACATCCAGGTCTTGAGTATTGGAATTAACGTTTTTAGATGATGGAGACCAGGGTAGTGAAGTACCTTTTATCTACCCCTTTGTCACAGTCTGAAATAAAAACCCCCGAGGTTTTAGTGACGTCTACCACGGACGTCGGTACTTTAATTTTCTGTGAATGACGAACCTTCTTTTCAATACCGGTTGGATCTATGGTATAAGTTTTCGTCTCTGTAATGAAACGGTTGATTCCAGACAGATCAGTTCCGATACCAAAAAGGACACCAGTACATACCTACACTCTTAACCTGACACTTCTTCCGTCTCACGGCTTCTTAACTAAGAAAACTTGACACCACAACCTCTTCTGAGAACTCTCAGGGAACCTGACCATCCTCTAGGTTGGTCAGGTAAGACTTCCTCTAGTCGGGACCCTAAAGAAACCGTCCTTACTACGATTTCGACTTTGAGCTCACGAAACCGGTGGAGTACGTTTCTCAACTGAGTAACCTTTTCTGAGACTACGACCCTCCCTAACCCCCGTCCTCCTCTTCCCCTACTGTCTCCTACTCTACCGACCTACCGTAGTGACTGAGCTACCTGCACCCAGACTCACTTGAGGCCCTCAACCACTACCTGTCCCTCCGGACCGCACGACGCTAAGTACCCCAACGTTTCTTACCCTGTGCTGACTGCCTGACTTGACTTGATGGTGAGTTTATCACACTCCTGGAGGATTTAAATATTGTTATACCCCCAAGGTTTTCCTTCCTCCCCTTTGATTGTAGAAGAACTCGTAGTTCGAGACCTATACATTCGAATAAATGCGAGGTGTCATTAGGACATTTAATCCGTGGTGTACGAATAAAATTCGTTTTTCCTTTTTTATAAATTCCTTCACTTCTGAGAACGCAAACTCATAGTCTCAACACAAAAGAGACTTCAAAGACTATAATTATAATTATTATAATGGATAGAACAAGTCCCTTCCTGTCATGTTCTAGGTTAAGGACTCTACCAATGAATGTAAAAGAGACTCCGGAACTAGAATATCAATCATTAATACACACACGATAAACGAGTCAACATAGACTGAGAAACACTGGGGTACCGGACATCGGATGGTCCGAAAAGACAGGTACCTTAAGATGTCCGTTTTTATAAATAACTTGACACACGACGACGACGACGACGACGACGACGACGACGACGACGACGCAGTGAAGTCAGTACAGGATGGGACACACTGGGGTATCTGCCGTCGAGTGATCCGAGGGGGTAGGGACCCTACGAGGTCCGTTCTTGTGACCTCACCAAACGGTAACGGAAGTGACTAACTTCACACATAGGTAAGGGAAGAGGTCTTCTAGAAGGGTTGGGTCCCTAACTTGGGACCAGAGGAAGTACCGTTCATCTAAAAATGGTAGTCTCGGTGGTCCCTTCGTAAATCATTAACAACTCCTACCGGTTATCAATAATTTATATATCACGAAAGGTCTATACCGAAATTCTTTAAAGTATAAATCTTTGATTAATAAGTTTTTAGTGGTATATTTCTCTATAATAGAAAAAATAAAAAAAAAATAAAATTTTAGAAATTAAGAATGTACGCAAGGGTTTGTACTTGGGGGGAGGGTGGAGGGAGGGGTAAGGTAGAGAGACCCAGTAGGGGTACGTGGTCGGGGTTCGTACGACATAGGACGCAGTCTGTATCTGACCGCTAAGCTAAGAATGTACTATCATATGTACAATCTTACGGTAAGAGGGTTTAGTAGGGTGGGAGAGGGAGAGGGAGACTTAGATTTTCAGGCAATATGTGTAGACACAGAAAAAACGACAGAACGTATGTCCCAGCAGTAACGGTAGAAAGATTTAAGGTATATATACACAATCATATGACATAACCACAAAAAGAAAGACCGAATGAAGTGACACATATTAGTCGAGGTCAAAGTAGGTAGAGTAGTCTTGACTAAGTTTACTTAAGAAAAATTACCGACTCATTTGGAGGTAACACATATACATGGTGTCGAAAGGATAGGTAAGTAGACGACTACCTGTAGATCCAACAAAGGTACAGGACCGATAATATTTGTCACGACGCTACTTGTAACCCCATGTACACAGAGAAAGTTAAGACCAAAGGAGCCACACATACGGGTCGTCACCGTAACGACCCAGTATTCCATCAAGATAAACGTTAAAAAATTCCTTAGAGGTGTGACAAGAGGTTTCACCGACATGATCAAACGTAAGGGTAGTTGTCACATCCTCACAAGGGAAAAGAGGTGTGGGAGAGGTCGTAAATAACGAACGTCTAAAAACCTAGTGTCGGTAAGACTGACCACACTCCACCATTGAGTAACACCAAAACTAAACGTAAAGAGATTATTACTCACTACAACTCGTAGAAAAGTACACAAACAATCGGTAGGCATACAGAAGAAACCTCTTTACAGATAAATCAAGAAACCGGGTAAAAAACTAACCCAGCAAATAAAAAGACCTTAACTCGACGTCTTCAACGAACATATAAAAACTCTAATCAACAAACAGTCAAC
>SJYO01041852.1:9421-248596 GCA_006410555.1 Capra ibex | reverse complement strand
GGAATAGAAACTGTTTCCTCCGTTCTTATATGTTACCTCATTTCTGTTAGAGAAATTGTTCACCACGACCCTTTTGACCAGTTGGTGAACATTTTCTTACTTTGATCTAGTGAAAGATAGTGGCGTGTGTTTTTATTTGAGTTTTACCTAATTTCTAGATTTACATTCTGGTCTTTGATATTTTGAGGATCTCCTCTTGTATCCGTTTTGTGAGAGTCTGTATTTAGTGTCGTCCTAGGAGATACTAGGTATATTTCTCTATAATAGAAATGGAACTAAAATGTCTCTTCATTTGACTCTGTGTCTTTATCATCACTTTAATCGTGACAAAAACAATGAAAAATGTCAGAGTTACATAGTTCTCTGACGTAGTTACATCGTCTCTTCCCTTCCGTCCTCTCTCTATTTGTCTACAGAAGGGGTTTAATTACCTCTTAGTCTTCAGTGTGTAATAATCTTGGACCCCTCTAGAAGTCTCTAATAAATTAGTGAAAATAAAATACTTACCTTCGGACCCTAGGATCCCTTACTTGTCAATTCGTTGTCTTACCCTCCTTTTTTGATCCATAAAACGGATGAATACATCACATATATGGTCTACTAATGGACTTTAGTCCATATTGACGAAGATAAAATCTATCGACTTCTCTAAGAAAATATATCAGTACGTCTAACACACTCACTTAAGAGATTATTTAATTTCCTTCTTCACGATGTAGAACAAATAACATAACACAAACCCCCTTGATGAAACCTTAATCTCCTCGGGAAAAGAGTCATATAATAAAGGTTTGATCCGTTGATATTAATGTCAGACTATTCTACATTGAGTTTATTGAACACTTACAATTAAATAAAACTTTCTCCTCTATTAGACCGTTCGCTTTATATCTGTTTATCCTTCTAGTCTCAACATCTATATAATTGGATCTCTACGATGTTTATTTCAAATTCTTTATACTTTCAAAGTACCTCATAAAGTTTACTTCCTTAATAAAGGAGAATTTACAGTTTTGTCGAAGGGATCACCGAGTCTCCAATTTCGTAGACGCCCTCTGGACCCTATCTAGGGACCCAGTCTAGGGACTCAGTCCTTCTAGGGGAATTCTTCCTTTACCGTTGAGTGAGGTCATAAGAACGGACCTCTTAAGGCACCTGTCTCCTCGGATCACCCTATGTCGGGTGCCCCAGCGTTTCTCAGTCTGTACTGACTCGCTGAATTGATTGAAATTGAATTTTCAGTTTTTCCTAATACTCAGGTGAGTATTTTTACTAAACAAGAAGTCAAAATAGTACTTAATGGAATTATTTCCTACTAACTAATAAAGAACATAATAAGGAAGTTTTAATATTGTGTAACAAGTGAAAGGTTAAAAAATAAGTTAACTATAAATAAATTGTAACTGAAATGTGGTTCATGACGTTTTGTGTGGGTGTGTGAGATGTGGTTAAAACACTAAAGTAATCTTTGGTGAATTAGTTCGTTTAAGACATCAATGGAGATAAAATGTAGGATTTAACCGTGTAATATACAGTACGATGAATTGCGATAATAGAGAAAAAAAATAAGAACTTTTTATTAAGGAACGAAGGAGTGTTTTATTAAATTTAATATATTTTTGACCTTGAAACAGATTAAATAGTGACACGAGAATCTTCTTATAATCATGATCTATAAGTTTTGTCAACATAATTTACTTTTACTAAAGTCACCCAGAGTTTTATTGAACGGAAATTTTCCTTAACCACGGTAAAATTCATCTATGATCCACAGGTAAAAGAGTAGTTACTAATCAAAGTAACGAAAACAGTAAAGTCTGTTGAAAGAACTTGTAGTCTCGTGCCGTCTATCTTTATTACAATGACTTAAATAATAGAACCCTGAAAGATACCTGTTCTTTGAGACCTAGGAGACGAAAAAGAAATAGAATAAGACAATGGACCGGTAAACCAACCCCTTAAACTAGTAACACTAAAAATAGTGTACGTCAGTCGATTAGTGGGTTCGGTACATGAAGAAGGAATTGACGGAATGTGAGAGTCTAGAGAAGACGTTGAGGTGACACTGTGGGTTTGAGTACTGACTGAAAGACTACCTCTTTTTCAGGTGAAGGCTATTTTAGACGTACTGTGTCGAAAAGTGGTGTGTGAAGAAACCCCCCTAACTCCAGCAGTAGAAGTGTCCCTCCGGATACTGGTAATACACCGACAGACATTTAGAGAGGTGATACGGTAGTAGTACTTGTCCGCTTCTGCAGTGAGTTAAGAGTATCGTAGTACACGTCCCCCTGAAGTAAGAGAACCAGAGAAAGAAGAACTCTAACAAAATGGAAAGACACCGGGGTCACTTTATCTAGTGATAAAGACACTACACATAAGAAACAACTTTGATCGAACGTAACTATGTATGTTTTAACCGAAAAACAGCAACGGTTAAGACCGAACTACCCTGACCACTTGAAACACCAAAACTACCGGAGGATGTAAAACTAAAACATATTACACACGTGTATCAAAAGTCTTTCGGTGGTATTTCGTGAAAGGTGGACATCAAGGGTGTAGTGTCAGTACTAAGAGAAAAAGCATGGACAGTAGAAACAAATGTAATCTGGACGATGTTGTAATGGTATTCTATTTCACGAATGCGAGAAGATGTGTTAATAACAGGTTTACGAGTTAGGCGAATAGATGTGTGAATCTTTGTACCTCTACTTTTTAAGGTATTCTTCTCATACCACGTTATTTTCCAAGACCCTTCCTTCCAATTACTGAACTTCCAGTAAGCAGAAACTACGGTCACTGACAGAAGAGTAGTGAGGGAGACAACGACTAAGAGAGGACGATTACCCTTTTCGTCAATCTTACACCTTCTCGGTTCGGAAGCTGTTGTCGAACGGAAGTCACCAAGGAAGAAATAAAAGGAGAGTTACGTAAAAGGAACCAAAGTGAAAAGGGATTATTAGGAGAAACGATTTTTTTTTTTTTTTTTTCTTTCTTTTTCTTTTCTTTTGAAAGATGTCTCATTTTTGTGTGACTTTTTAGATCTCTTTCTTACTACGACGGTCAATTTCTTAGAAGGACGATTACGTCCTCTGTGTCCAAGTCAGGAACCCGGTCCTTCTAGGAGACCTCTTCCTTTACTGATGGGTGAGGTCACAAAAACGGACCCTTTAGGGTACGTCTCTTTTTAGACCACCCGATGTCGGGTACCCCTACGTTTTGTCGACCTGTACTGAGTCGCTGATTTGTTGTTGTTTTTCCGTCAATATCCTTTTATCCTTGTTAACGTATGACGTTCGACGAAAGTCTTGACATATGGATCGGAGCATAGGATGTTGAGATCTAAAAAATTTTAGTTTATGGATCTCCAAAAGAAAAACACACACATAAACACTCGACGATAATAAAATGAATTCACTTCTCTTATATATCTAGATTCATCTTGTATCATATTTTGGGTCAGAATATCAGATGTACCGTTCAGCATATCAGACTTTTCGTTCAGTGACACACTAGACAAACACCTTACTATAACATTCATAACCCCTTATATATATATATATATATATATATATATATATATATGTGTGTGTATGTGTTTGAGTACGATAAAATTGAACCAAACTGTATTTCATATATACTAATTCCTTATTTATTTGGTGTTCACTGAAACGATGTTTTTTCTTATTTTATATTTAGGGAATCAAGGAGTTTTATCTACTAAATAGAGTTTCATTTTCTAAAGGTGAATGATAGATTTAAGTTTACATCTTATTAGGATTTTATTATAAATTGTTTTATATCTAGTCTGAGTCACTACCCTTATATATATATATATAAGACGATGACACGAATCCACATAGACTGAGACACCTACGTATCTGACATTGGGTGGTCCGAAGAGACAGGTACCCCTAAGAGGTTCGTGTTTATGGTCTCACCAACAATACAAGAGGAGGTCCCCTAGAAGGGTTGGATCCCTGACTTGGGTCCAGAGGGTGTAACGTCCGTCTGAGAAATGGTTGACTCGGTAGTCCTTCAGGGTCCATATGACCTCACCCATCGGATAGGGAAGAGGTCCCCTAGAAGAACTGGGTCCTTAGTTGGTCCTCAGAGGACGTAACGTCCACCTAAGAAATGGTCGACTCGATGGTCCCTTCAGACTATATATATATATATCCCATCTCTCTCTTTTTACCTTAAAAACTCGTTAATAGACTACCTTAAATTACCTCAATTCTGATAGAAACTTCTTCATTCTACCTAAATGGGTTGATAAATAAAACGAATTTTTGATTTGGTCCACAAGGAGTCAAAATAGATCGGACTATTAGGGTAAGGTGAGATAAAAGACGGAAAAGATGATTTTTACGTACGGTGTCAGGTACCCCAGTGTTTCTCAGCCTGTACTGACTCTTTGACTTGACTTGACTTGAAGAATATGTACAGTACTAACTCCTACTTTAGAAACTAGAGACGGAAATACTACTGAAGGAGGAACGACTTTTCGAAATTTATTTTGAAACTCACAACGGGAGTTAAAATACCAAAAAGCAAAGGGAATGGACTGATGAATCCCCCGAAGGGTCCACCACGATCACTATTTTCTTGGGTGGACGGTTAAGTCCTCTGTATTCTCCGTACTCAAGTTAGGGACTCAGACCTTCTAGGGGACCTCCTCCAGTATCGTTCGGGGAGGTGATAAGAACGGACCTATTAGAGTACCTGTCTCCTCGGATCGTCCGATATCAGGTATCCCAGTATTTTTCTGTGATGACTTCGTTGAATCGTCTGTGTGTGCGTGTTTGGACTGATGAATTGACAGAATTGACATGAAACGGTTAACTACGAACCTTTCTTAAAATATACGACTCAAAATTAAACGTGTAGACATTTTATTTCATCTATTAATCCAGTTATAAAGTCTTGATCTCAAATATCTCGAAATCTTCTTTTACTAGTGTATATAGAACACTTCTAATTTTAGTATAAAATAATATTACAATGAATTTGTACGTACTTGTACTCGGTGTATTTAGAAGACGAATACAAAGATTATTTTTATTTTACAAATAATATTTTAAGAGTAAAGTATTTAATTAAATGTCTTTAACAATCTTAACATAAGATTATAATAATAATCTTTATTCTATATATAAAGATTATGTTGTAATCTTTATTCTTGTTATCGTTTCGTTGAAACTCGTTAAAGATTCTTACTATAATGTGTAAAGGAAAGTCGTAGTGTTAATCGAATACTCGATCAATGATTATAGAGATTTGTTATCTCTCTTTTTTTAATTTATTATTCCAGAAAAGTACCGGGGAATGAATCATTCTATAATAAATAGACGTACGAAAGACAAGTGAACAATGATTTAAGTATAAAATTATTTAGTGAACTTAGTATTGACGGTAGAGATGACAATCATGTTAAAATCTCATTGAGTTGTAAAATATTATTATTAAAATAACCTTTTGTTTGAGAAATTTGGATTCCATTCCATAATTTTTGATTTTATGAACAATTATTAAAAGAGTAACGAAGTTCCATGGAAATTACTTGATAACGTTTGATAGTATGTGGTACTACATCTGAAGCATTATAAAGTATCTTAATCGATCCAATAGTTAACGAGATTATTGTAAAAAAAAAAATTAAAAATCATGGATATACTTATAAGGGGAATAAAGGTGTAAACTTGAGGAGACTTTTAAAAGTAATATGTGACACGATACTGTAATAAAACAGAAAGGGATATACCTAAGTAAATGTATAAGTCAGATAGATACAACAAAAAAAAAAAAAAAGGGGAAGTGTACACGACGACGACGATGATTCAACGAAGTCAGAACAGGCTGAGAAACGCTGGGATACTTGGTATCGGGTAGTCCGAGGAGACAGGTGCCCTAAGAGGTCCGTCCTTATGACCTCACCCTACGGTACGGGAAGAGATCCTCTAGGAGGGGTGGGTCCCTGACTCAGGTGTAGAGAAGGGAAAGGACGTAACCGTCCACCGAAGAAATGGTGATCGAGGTGGAACCTTCGGGAATATGTACACGTCATATTATGTAATAAGAAGGGGAAACTCAATAAAAGTACTACAGGTTACTTAGAATAAAACAATTTCTTAATTCCTTTTTTTAAGTTAATAAACTTTTCTTTATGAAGAATTAAGATATATGTAGATCCCTATAGTTTCACATATCTTTAAGATATCTTTAACTTTTACACATGGGAAACAAAACCCGAAGGGTCTACCGTAATCATTTCTTATGGGGACGCTACATCCTCCACGTCCTCCGGACCCAACCTAGGGAGCTACCCATTCTAGGGGACTTCCTCCCGTGTCGTTGCACTACCATTACCTTTTAGTTTTCATATGTGATCCAACTTATCAAAGTAAATGGTAGTAAGTGAAGACAAAAATGTTGGGGTAACCGAAGTTGATTCTATTGTATGTCTAAGCCTTTAAAAGGACGGTGATTGGAAAAGTGATCTTCTCATAGGTATGTAGAGTCTGTAACTTTTCACCCGTCTGTAGGATGAATGAACTATGTTAGGGTAAAATACAGGTAATAAAGTCGTATTAATAATCGTCTTGAGGAGAAAAATATGAGTTTAACAGAGTTAAACTCGTTATTCAGTATATCGATGAGAAAAATAAAGGTTTGATTAAATAGTCATATATACTTCTATAACAATACCATTTTCCAATATAGTAATAATTAAAAACAGTAAAAATTCTACTAAAGTAATTTTAGTGAAATCTTTGCAAGGTTAAAAATATATCACTAAAAGTGTATTTAGTATAAAAACAACAAGTCAAGGATGTAAAAACGAAAAGTTTCTCAACGTTACTTATACCCTTCAGGAGTCTACTCATCTTTTATTCTGAAATTTAAAGTCTATGAGGAAAAAAATTATTTTCCCTCTTTTCTCTTCTCATACCTGTCTCAAGAATTCCTTAATTTGACATTGTATTTTGACTGTGCAATAAAATATTTTATTTCTTCATATATATATATATGAAAGTTTTTTTTTCTTTTGAAATGCTTAATTTTCTAGGAAATGGTAGGTGGAGAATAGTGGAAAATGGGTGTATTGATAAGTTTTATTCAAATTTACTAGATTTAAGTAAAATAATTATGTCAGTTCTTAAAGTGAAAGTAGTAGTCATGTCCAACTCTTTGCAATCTCATGGACTGTAACTTGCCATATTCCTCTGTCCATGAAATTCTCCAGGCCAGAATACTGGAGTGGGCAACCATTCCCTTCTCCAGGGGATACTCTACACCCAGAGATCTAACATGGGTCTTCCATTTTGCATGAAGATTCTTTACCATCTGAGCTAACAGGCAATCCCTCTTAAAATATCAGACCAATATTAAATAAGCATCCTTGATTACTGAAGCATAAATTCTCTGGTAGCATATAACCAGTTCTCTAATTCTTTCCTTTGGATTGCCAGTCTTATTCTAGGGTGCTCTTAATGACATAAACTAATAGGAAGTCATCTAATAGAGGACAAATATTGTGAGATTTTACTTCCAGCTTTTCAGAGGAGAGCATTTAAAGGAGGATTTTTGAGTTGAGGCTAGTAGGTAAATGAGTGTAACATTTGACTCCTTTGGCTACTTAGAGTTTATTACCACTCTTCTATATTAAATTTGAATCTCCTTATAAGAAACAATAGCATCTCTATGTTTTTGCCAAACAAGATGCTTCTACAAAAACAATCTCTCTTTCTCTCTCCCAAAAAGGAAATGCAAATCCTAAACCTTCTGGACAATGTTAGTTTCTCTCCTAGTTCAGGTTGCACTCTTTCTTGAATAATCTGTCACAATAAGAAAAGATTGTAAAGTTAATACTCAAAACTTAAAAAAGAAAAAAAAATAGTATGTAATTAAATGTATGAAAATATACAATGCTAAATTAGTCTTTGTTTCTTTGATTGGGATCAGGAATTTAGATATACTGAAGATGGCCTATCTAAGTTCCATGATGTCTAGGGTCACAGCTTAGATAATTCAAAAGTTGAGAGGGAGCTAGAATAGGGGATATATGTATACCTATGGCTGATTCATGTTGAGATTTGACAGAAAACAGCAAAATTATGCAAATTAATTATCCTTCAATAAAAAATGAATTAATTTTTTAAAAAGTTCATTAACTGGAAGCTGAAATCTTTTAACACCTTGAATTGCATTCCTGGAAGTTGAGGTTGACTGTGAGCTGGGACCTCAGCTGAGCTGATGGCCATAAAACTCTGCATCTGTCCTGTATGTGCAGGTTTTCAATGGACTAGTTTCGGTCTCTGTATAGTATGGAAGCTGTGAAAAAATATTACTCATTTTTACACCTACTATTGCTATGCTTTCTAAGTAGTTAAATATCCAGTGAAACCATTAACAAATGCTATGTTTAGGAACAGTCCTACACATCTAGACATCTCGTCGTCTATACAAACTAGACAATCAAATGCATTGGCTGAGGTTTTGACTACTGAGAAGAATTTCTTCACTTATCTTTTTGGGAATATTCATGTTTGAGGCTGTAATGCTATAACATTCTATGTTGAGTCAGTGCCAGACTTTCTGGTAGAACTAAAAGCAAATAGATGCAATCGTGTGTTTCCTCCTTGGCCAACTTACTGTAAGACCGCAGTTGTTGACTGAGGGAAAAGAGACAATTTGGCAAGGGTTTCATGAACATTTCTTAAGTGTATGAGACATATTCAAACCTAACCTCTTAGATATCATTCTCACTTGATGTGTTGCTGGCAATCACTGAGCTTCTTTGTAGTGGAAAATTTACCACTCTGTTTTTCACTTCAGTTCAGTTCAGTTCATTCGCTCAGTTGTTTCTGACTCTTTGTGACCCCATGGGCTGCAGCTCTCCAGGCTTCCCTATCCATCACTAACTCCCAGAGATTGCCCAAACTCATGCTCCTTAAGTCGGTGATGCCATTCAACAATTTCATCCTCTGTTATCCCCTTATACTGCTGCCTTCAGGCTTTCCCAGCATCAGGGTCTTTTCCAGTGAGTCAGATCTTCACATCAGGTAGCCAAAGGGTTGGAGTTTCAGCTTCAATGTCTGTCCTTCCAAAGAATATTCAGGACTGATTTCCTTTAGGATTGACTGGCTTGACCTCCTTGCCATCCAAGGGACTCTCAAGAGTCTTCTCCAACACCACAGTTCAAAACTATCAATTCTTCGTCACACAGCTTTCTTATGGTTCAACTTTCACATCCATACATGACTACTGGAAAAAGCATAGCTTTGACTAGATGCACCTTTGTTGACAAAGTAATGTCTCAGCTTTTTAATATACTGTCTAGGTTGGTCATAGATTTTCTTTCAATTTCATGGCTGCAGTCACCATCTGCAGTGATTTTGGAGCTCTAAATAAATAAATAAATAAAGCCTCTCACTGTTTCTATTGTTTTCCCAACTATTTTCCATGAAGTGATGGGACCAGATGCCATGATCTTAGTTTTCTGAATGTTGAGTTTTAAGCCAACTTTTTGACTCTCCTCTTTGACTTTCGTCAAGAGGCTTTTTAGTTCTACTTCGCTTTCTGCCATAAGAGTAGTGTCATTTGCATATCTGAAGTTATTGGTATTTCTTCCCAGCAATCTTGATTCCAGCTTGTGTTACATCCAGCTTGGTTTTTCACATGATGTTCTGTGCATGTAAGTAAAATAGGCAGGGTGACAATATATAGCCTTGGCATACTCCTGTCCCTATTTGGAACCAGTCTGTTGTTTCATGTCTGGTTCTAACTGTTGCTTCTTGACCTGCATACACATTTCTCAGGAGGCAGGTCAGATGGTCTGGTATTCCTACCTCTTTCAGAATTTTCCAGAATTTGTTGTGATCCACACAGTCAAATGCTTCGGTGTAGTCAATAAAGCAAAAGTAGATGCTTTTCTAGAACTTTCTTGCTTTTTCAATGATCCAGTGGATGTTGGCAATTTGATCTCTGGCTCTTCTGCTTTGTCTAAGTCCAGCCTGAACATCTGGAAGCTCATTGTTCATGTACTGTTAAAGCCTGACTTGGAGAATTTTGAGCATTACTTTGCTAGCATGTGAGATGAGTGCAATTGTGCAACAATTTGAACATTCTCTGGCATTGCCTTTCTTTGGGATTGGAATGAAAACTGACCTTTTCCAGTCCTGTGGCCACTGTTGAGTTTTCCAAATTTGCTGTCATATTAGTTTTTCAGGTAGGAGGGTCTATATATATATAGCATTATATATATATATAATTTTACAATACTGTATTGGTTTTGCCATACATTGACATGAATCCACTATGGGTATACGTAAGTTCCCAACCCTGAACCCCCCTCCCACCCCAATCCCCATATCATCTCTCTGGGTCATCCCAGCGCACCAGCCCCAAGCATCCTGTATCCTGTATTGAACCTAGACTGGCGATTCATTTCTTACATGATAGTATACATGTTTCAATGTCATTCTCCCAAATCACCCCACCCTCTCCCTCTCCCACAGAGTCCAAAAGTCTGTTCTGCACATCTGTGTCTCTTTTGCTGTCTCACATACAGGGTTATCATTACCATCTTTCTAAATTCCATATATATGTGTTAGTATACTCTATTGGTATTTTTCTTTCTGGCTTACTTCACTCTGCATAATCAGCTCCAGTTTCATCCACCTCATTAGAACTGATTCAAATGTATTNATATGTACCACAGCTTTCTTATCCATTAGTCTGCTGATGGACATCTAGGTTGCTTCCATGTCCTGGCTATTATAAACAGTGCTGTGATGAATATTGGGGTACATGTTTCCAAAACTGAACCAGGAAGAAATACAAATGGGTCTATAGTCTTTTGCCTCAGAGACCCTAATCCTTAGACATTAACATGAATTTTTGTTCGAATTACTGAATCTGACCCAGGAAGTACAGTTGAAGTCATCATCTAAGTAACTTATGAACATCCATTGTCACTGTTCAAGGTATATCTATCCACAAGCTAAACAGGTAATTTGAGAAGTACTTGTAATAGCAATTAATGCCCCCTATTGTTTACATTTTGTTTTTGTTTTTGCTATTATGGTGACTTTAATATATGCATGTCCATCAGAGATATGGTGTTATTTTGACTACATAAAATTATATTCCTTTTGGGCATAATAAGAATCAAAAATCCAATGAAAGGATTCTGTCATTAAGAGTGTCTATTTTAGCTTTGCAGTTAGAAACTGTGGAAACAAACATAGTGTGAACCATTGTTCCCACAGAGACCAGTATAAGATGGCCTGGGACCACCTTATCTCTAGCAGTGAAGTGCTTTCACTTGAGGTCTACTGCTTCAGAATCCTATGATTCTTATTGAAAAAAAAAAAGAAGTATATTTCTTGGGACTTACTGATCTATAATAAATTGCTATTCATAGTATTTGGAACCCTTCTTTACCCTATTTTATAAAACCTGTTACACTGTCTGGTACCAACACTAAGATCTAAACCAGTGACAATATCAGTGAAGGTTATGCCCCTTAAACTGTATGGACTGCCACAGAAACTGAGAAAAATATCTTCTTTTTAAAAGCAAAAATAAACAAATGGCATCTAATTAAAATTAAAAGCTTCTATATTTATAAACTAGTTAGTCAGTTTAACAAAGTTTTATTACTGATCAACGGTTTATAAAAGGTGAAGATTTTTTTATATGTTCAAGAACTTTTCTTTATAAAGAGACATACAGATGTTTGAGTTTAAACAATTTCTGTGTTAATTAGTATTCATAACGTTTCAAATGGAAATTACTATATCTTCTTTCATATTTTGGACTTTTATAAGTGATCATCTTTTATAGGACGGAGTTTTATTAAAATTTTAGTCCATCTTATATTTTAATTTATAAATAAATATATTACTATGTACATATAAATGTTTCTCCTTCTACTTTTGATACGTTCTTGGGTTGCATTAACCAAACTTTTAAAAACTAACGAATCAATATAAAAGTAATGACTAAAATCTATCGTTTCAAGATTGTAAAATATTGTCTTTATACAAATAAAGACCGTGTAATTATTTTTAGTATATGATTTAGTTGGTGTCTTATCTTACCATCGATTTTGATTTTTGTCTCTTCGTTTTCCTTCAATATGGAAGTGCTGAAACGAGAATTGAGTTACATGGTATAAAATTTTTGTTATCAAAAGAGTCACCAAACTTAACCTCATACTGAAAGAGGAGGAATAAACAGGTTAGATTCTGAAAAGGTCTTGGGTGTACATTTTTAAAATGTGACATATCAAGTCTCTTTTTCACGTACTTCCACACACCCTTTCCGAAAGACTTCTGTTTATAAACACCAGATCTTAAGTAATAATTAATGTGACGCCACACACTTTAACCGTGTTTTGTGAATCAGGAGATTTGAATCCGATAGAGAGTAAACTTTTCTAGAACAATGAACCTTTCTAACTTCCGTTTTCTTCTCCTACCCACCTACTCCTATTCTACCAATCTATCGTAGTGGTTGAGTTACCCGTACTTAAACTCGTTTGAGGACTTCTATCACTTCCTGTCCCCTCGGACCGCACGACGTCAGGTACCCCAGCGTTTCTCAGTCTGTACTGAATTGTTGACTTGTTGTTGTAAACATTTTACCACTTTATAAAATATAAAACAGTGTTTTGTGAGTTGAGTTATTTATCAGTAACAAAATAATCGGTAACTTCATAATTAAATATAAAAATAATATACATAAGAACACAATGGTCACTCCGACAGTTATTATTTCAGTTGATTTATATTGAAAGTATATCTTTAACTTCAAAATTTCGGTATGTTAATAAAATTTGACCTTCTTTTACAACTCCATATGATCTGTTTAAGAGATCGAGATTTATCTTCTCTAAAATTAATTTTCGAATACCTTTTATAAAAAATTTTTACTTATTTCCATCGAACTTTGTGAAGTATTTGTTAGACAATTTAGTATACCTAAATTATACCTAAACTGTATACCTTTATGTTTGTTAAGTAAACACCAACTGGTATCGGAGATTCTTACATCAAACATAGAGTTATGATTACTGTTTATAATGTATCTTGACCATTGATGTATGAGGTTCATAAGTATGATAGTTACACCTAGGGTTTTTATATAATATTCATTAATTTTGGAAAATTTTTTAACAATGTATAGAAAACGAGATTAGAACATCGATATGAAATAGTCAATTAAATATTTAATAGACGAATAGTGAAAGAAAATGTCTGTTTTAATTAAGACAGTGTAATTTTCTTTTAGGAAACGTTACCTCTGAATTTTGTTAATTTAATATAGATGTCATTTTAAAATTCTAAATTTTAATCAAATGTCACATCGATAACTTTTCATTCCAAAGTACGGAGGTCAATATAATATCTTTATAAAGGAGTAGAGGGAGAAAGAGAGAGGGGATATATTTCCATTTATATATTACTATAAATTTTATGACTAAACCAGTTGAACTTCGTTAGTGAACAAGTAAACTTATCTGTATTTGTTTCGGTAATAAAATTAATACCCTTACCCTTTTTTT
This sequence comes from Capra ibex, assembly GCA_006410555.1. NCBI lineage: Eukaryota > Metazoa > Chordata > Mammalia > Artiodactyla > Bovidae > Capra > Capra ibex. Next base: position 235,023 of record SJYO01041852.1, on the reverse strand, counting down.
TGTTGGTCAACTTTAAAAAAGGGTGGGGGTTTAATTTGTCCTTGTAAAATCAAATATATGTCTATTTAATTCGGATATTTCTTTGATTCCGAAAATGTTATTAAATGGTTTCGGTTGACAGACAGAGCTAAAGTATGTCATAATCAAAGAAGATTAATTTAAACTGAAAGATAAAGAAAAAGCAACAACAACAACAACAAAAAGAAAAAAAAATTATAATTAAATAAATAAAATTAACCTCCGACTAATGAAATGTTATAACATAACCAAAACGGTGTATAGTTGTACTTAGACGATGCCCAGATGTGTACAAGGAGTAGGACTTTGGGGAGGGTGGAGGGAGGGGTATGGTAGGGAGACCCAGTAGGGTCACGTGGTCGGGGTTCGTAGGACATAGTACGTAACTGGGACCAGACTGCTAGGCAAAGTGTATACTATAATATGTACAAGTTACGGTAAGAGGGTTTAGTAGGGTGGGAGCGGGAGAGGGTGTCTCAGATTTTCTGACAAGATATGTAGGTACAGAAAAAACGAGAGAACGTATATCCCAATAGTAATGGTAGAAAGATTTAAGGTATATATACACAATCATATGAGATAACCGTAAAAAGAAAGATCGAATGAAGTGAGACATATTATCTGAGGTCAAAGTAGGTGGAGTAATCTTGCCTAAGTTTATATAAGAAAACTTACCGACTCATTATGAGGTAACATATATACATGGTGTTGAAAGAATAAGTAGGTAGACGACTACCTATAGATCCAACGGAGGTACAAGACCGATAATATTTGTCACGACACTACTTGTAACCCCATGGACACAGAGAAAGTGAAGACAAAAGGAACCACACATACGGGTCTTCACCCTAACAACCCAGTATACCGTCAAGATAAAGGTCTAAAATTTCCTTAGAGGTGTGACAAGAGGTATTACCGACATGATCAAACGTAAGGGTGGTTGTCACAATTCTTCCAATGGAAAAGAGGTGTGGGAGAGTACGTAAATAACGAATATCTAAAAACCTAACGTCGGTAAGACTGACCACACTTTACCATGGAGTAACACCAAAAGTAAAAATAAAGAGACTATTACTCACTACAACTCGTAGAAAAGTACACAAACATTCGGTAGACATACAGAAGAAACCTCTTTACAGATAAATCAAGAAACCGGGTGAAAAACTGACCCAGCAAATAAAAAGACCTTTACTCGACGTCCTCAACGAACATATAAAACTCTAATTAATAAACAATCAACGAAATAAACGATAATAAAAGATGGTGAGACTTCTGACAGAAAAGTGGAACTAATATCAAAGGAAACAACACGTCTTCCAAAATCAAAATTAATCCAGGGTAAAAAAATAAAAACGAAAATAAAGGTCATAAGACCCTCCACTCAGTATCTCCTAGGAAGACACTACATACATCCTCTCACAAAACGGATACAAGAGGAGATCCTCAAAATATTAAAGACCAGAATGTAAATCTAGAAATTAGGTAAAACTCAAATAAAAACACATACCACAATCTTTCACAAGATCAAAGTAAGAAAATGTTCACCAACTGGTCAAAAGGTTCGTGGTGAACAATTTCTATAACAGAAATTAGGTAACATATAAGAACGGAGGAAACAGTTTCTATTCCACAGGTATCCACGCACCTAAATAGAGACCCGAAAGATAAACCAAGGTAATTAGATATAAAGACAGAAACACGGTCATGGTATGACAGAACTGACACCGAAACGTCATCTCGGACTTCAGTCCATCCAACTAACGAGGTCAAGGTAAGAAGAAAGAGTTCTAACGAAACCGATAAACTCTAAAAAACATAAAGGTATGTGTAACACTTTTGTAAACAAAATCGAGACACTTTTTATGGAGTCCATCGAACTATCCCTAACGTAACTTAAATATCTAACGAAACCCATCATAGGAGTAAAAGTAATATAACTAAGAAAACTAGGTACCTATACCATATAAAGAGGTAATAATCACAGGAAAAAATAAAGAAAGTAGTCATAAAATATCAAAAGATATATATCCAGAAATTAAAGAAGTCCATCTATAGAAGGATTCATAAAATAAGAAAAGGAACGTTACCACTTACCTTAACAAAGAAATTAAAGATAAAGATAAAAGAGTAACGATCACATATCCTTACGTTCCCTAAAGACACACAACTAAAATATAGGACGTTGACATGATATAAGTAACTAATCGAGATCATTAAAAGACCACCTCAGAAATCCCAAAAGATACGTCTCCTAGTACAGTAGACGTTTGTCACTCTCAAAATGAAGAAAAGGTTAAACCTAAGGAAAATAAAGAAAAAGACGATACTAATGACACCGGTTTAGAAGGTCTTGATACAACTTATCATCACCACTTTCACCCGCGGTAACAGAACAAGGACTGAAATCCCCTTTACGAAAGTTAAAAAGTGGTAACTCCTATTACAAACGACACCCAGACAGTATGTATCGAAAATAACACAACTCCATACAAGGAAGATAAGGAAGAAAGACCCCTGAAAAATAGTATTTACCTACAACTTAAAACAGTTTCCGAAAGAGACGTAGATAACTCTATTAGTATACCGAAAATAAAAAGTTAAACAATTACACCACATGATGTAACTAACTCAACACCTATAACTTCTTAGAAACGTAGGGACCCTACTTCGGGTGAACCAGTACCAAATACTAGAAAAATTACACAACAACCTAAGACTAACGATCTTAAAACAATTCCTAAAAACGTGGATACAAGTAGTCACTATAACCGGACATCTAAAGAAAAAACACACCGTAGAAACAGTCCAAAACCATAATCCTATTACCACCGGAGTATCTTGCTCAAACCTTCAAATGGAAGGAGACGTTAAAAGACCTTCTAAAACTCATCCTATCCACAATCGAAAAGAGATTAAAAAACCATCTTAAGTCGACACTTCGGCAGACCTGGACCCGAAATCAAATGACCTTCTAAAGACTAATATTAAAGCCAAAGGCACGAACACTACACACACAATTCTAAGAGATAAAGAAGGGCCAAGTCAAAACCTTTCAACATGAAAAGATTCTTAAACAGGTAAAGAAGGTGCAACAGGTAAAACGACCGTATATTAACGACTATCGTCAGAGAATACTAGGAAACATAAAGACACAACAGACAACACTAGAGAGGTTAAAGTAAAGATAAAAATAACGAAACTAAAAAGAGGGAAACAAAGAACCACTCAGACCGATTACCAAACAGTTAAAATAAATAGGAGAGTGTCTTGGTCGAAAACCGAAACGACTAAAAACGATACCAGAGAAAACAAAGAAAAGGCAAATAAAAGACGGATTAAAAATTCCAAAGAACGGAAGATGATTCGGACCTCAAGAAGTAAAGAAGGAAATATCAACGAAATCCACATATCAATCGCATAAATAAACTAAAAAAAGAACAAAGAACTCCATACGGAGTTAACGATACTTGGAAGGGGAATCGTGACGAAAATGTCACAGGGTGTCCAAAACCCAACAACACAAAAGTAAAAGTAAGTAAAGATACGTATAAAACTAAAGAAAAAACTAAAGGAGACACTACACAACCAATAAGTCATCGGACAAGAAGTCGGAGGCATACAACCTTAAAAATTATCAAAAAGAGGGCATTAACAGTAGGTTAGAATGACGTAACACCAGTCTTTTCTACGAACCTTACTAAAGTTAAAAAAAAAAAATTTAAATGGTTCCGATCTAAATACCGGGTCCTACACTAGATAGAACCTCTTCAAAGGTACACGCGAACTCTTTTTCCACTTTAAGTAACAAAACCCCACTTTACTGGATATCTATAGTTAATCCAGATTGAGCTGATAACATAGTAAATTTCAAACACAAAGGAACAATTAAAAGACAAATTAATTATTTAGGTATCCACACTCACCCCATAATTTCAGAGGGTGATAATAACACAATAACAATTAAAGGGGAAAGTATGAATAATCGTAAACAGAATATATAACGTCACGAGGATACAACCCACGTATATATAAATATTAACAATATAGAAGAAGAACCTAACTAGGAAATTAGTAATACATCACAGGAAGAAACAGAGAAAAGTGTCGGAAACAAAATTTCGGATAAAATAGACTATACTCATAACGATAAGGACGAAAGAAAACCAGAGATAAACGTACCTTATAGAAAAAGGTCGCGAAGTGAAAATCAGACATACACAAGGAACAAAACTCCACCCAGAAAACATCTGTTGTATATATCCCCAGAACAAAAACATAGGTAAGTCGGTCAGAAACAGAAAACCAACCCCGTAAGTTGGGTAAATGCAAATTCCATTAATAACTATTCATACTAGGGTAAAGGCAAATGAAATAACAAAACCCAAGCCCAAATATGTGGGAAAAACACAAAGGACAGATCTCTCATAGGAAATCGTAAACAACCTCTCAACCAAACCACCACAACTTAAGAGAGTCGAAAACGAACAGACATTGCGAAAACTAAAGAGGAAGTATAAACTTACTCTAGGAACGACCCATGTCATTAGACATGGAGGACCAGACTTCTCAAGGATAGCTTTCTAGTAGACAATAGGAATACCCTTAGGGGACTACACAATAAACAACAAAAAGGGAACGACGAAAATCATAAACAATAAACACAAATTAGTAACAATTAAACTAATTACCCCGAGTCTCCAATTTCACAGACGGACAGTACACCCTCTGGACCCAAGTTAGGGACACAACCCTTCTACGGGACCTCCTCCTTTCCCGTTGGGTGAGGTCATAAGAACGATACACAGAACCACAAAGTGGAACCCAAATACGATAACCCTGACAGACACGAAGAACCTGAACCCACTAATAAAGGAAGGGGTAAAATCCCTTCAAAAGTTGATAATAGAGGAGTTCATAAAAGAGTGCCAGAAAGAAAAACAGAAGAAGAAGATCCTGAGGATACTAAGCTTACAACCCCACAAATTGTAACAGGGTCTCCAGAGACTCTAACAGGAGTAAATAAAATTAAACAAAAAGAAAAAAAGAGAGACTAAGTAAGTAATTATGGTAAGATAGAAGACGGAGTAATTAGGATAGAAGACGGAGACGAAAAGATGATAACAAGGGAGGTCTCACAAAAACTAGAGTAAATAACGTAATAACAAATATATAACTGAAAACAATAAAGAAGATCCAGGAACAATTTGGAAAGAACGTAGAAGAGTTAGGAACGGAGGTCCGACAAATAAACACTAAGGTAAAACAAAAGTTCTAAAACCTAGTAAAAGTGATAGTAATAAAACTTAAGAAATAGTTCATCTAAGGGATAGAGAAAGAGAAAACAAACCAAACCACCCGTAAATAGGATAAGGAAACGGACGACACATAAGGAGACAGAGAAGTAGAACAAATATAACGACACAAAACACACCGGAAAGACATAAGACCGTCAAACACCTCAAGAGAAATAACACCTCAAAGGAGTGACAACCACCCCAACATGTCCACCGAACAGTTCCAAAGGACCAATCCCTTCGAACACAGTCACAAGACCACCCACCTCGACCTAAAGAAGAGAGACCTCACGTTACTTCACAGGTCATTACTCAATACTCTACCGTTACCCAATCCTCCTTGAAACTTATCGGACATATAACTTCGAGTCCCGACACAAAAACACAATGACTTCTTAAACGTACCATACAGAACGAGACCTTAAAATACCCGGAACCAACCACGAACCAAAGTCACATCCATACCTCCACAAACTACTCTAGGACAACTAATTACAAGAGACCTTAGTCCTCAAGAGACCAGAAGAGTCCTAAACCTGAATTCGGAGGACGAAGACCAAAAGTCAGAATCATCGGAGTTCTGAAGAGGTAGTTATGTCATGGTGACTATTTTCGAGATCCAATTTCTACTTTTCAAAGAGGTGTCACTCCTCGTGGGTCTCTCCAAGTGTCTTAATGTACCTCTTCTCTTCTCCCTCCTCCCTCTATCTCCACTGGACTTACTCTACTTCCCTTTAGTTTTCTCCTCTCTCGTTCGATAGTTCATTAGTGAAGGAATACACGCGAGGTGTCAGACCTAGGGAGTCTTTACAAGTACCTAAATGTGCCTCTTCTCTTCTCCCACCTTTCTCTGTCTCCGCCGGTCCTCCTGTTTTCCCCCTTAGGTTTCCTCTCTCTGTCTAGGTCGGTCATTAGTCAAGGGATTCACAAGAGGTACCAGGATTGTGTGTTTCTCTAAGTGTCTCAACCCATCTCTTCTCCGCCCCCTCCCTCCTCTATCTCCGTTGAACCACCTCTTTTTCCTCTCAGGTTTCCCCTTCTCTTGTCAGTTCGGTCATTAGAACGAGGGTTCATTTTCACCCATGACTTCTAACCCAAGAATTTCCATGTTTTAAATATTGTTTATGGTTTTTAGTTTCTAATTTTTATATCTCATCTCCAACCTAAAAGTCTTTATGTAATAATTTCTTTTTTCAGTGTTTTTAATATTTATTTATATATATATATATATATATATGTACTTCAAACGAAATTTTTTATCCCAGAGAAAGAAAAAAAACGTTTCATTATCAACTAATATTTTTACTTTTAAAGTAATTCATTATCTCCTGAATATAAATTTTTTTATTTTTTTACTATTTTTATTATTATGTTTTATATTTTATTTCTTACTATCATTTTTATCATTTTTATATAGATCCTGAAAGAGACAACAACAACACCCGTCGCACCCCAGTCAAGTAAAAACCTAACAAGGAACTAGACCGAATATAAAGAGTTCTAGATATCCGGGGAAGGATACATCAGCCATGATTGATGTCCCAAAATTAGATAATGTAGACAGTGAAGGTTCCTCCAAGGGAGACAAAATTGAAGACAAACGACCAGAGAAGTCACAGATTAAAGGTGGGACCGTGTTCCCCTACCACCTCCTATGAAAAAATCAGAGTGGACATGGTCTGGTGGACTGGACGGAGAACTACTTTGATATACGTCCAGTTCTTCGTTGTCAATCTCGACCTGTACCTTGTTGTCTGACCAAGCTTTATCCTTTTCCTCATGTAGTTCCGATATATAACAATGGGACGAATAAATTGAATATACGTTTCATGTAGTATACTTTGCGACCCGACCTTCTTCGTGTTCGACCTTAGTTCTAACGGCCCTTTTTATAGTCATTGGAGTCTATACGTCTACTGTGGTGGGAATACCGTCTTTCACTTCACCTTAATTTTTCGGAGAACTACTTCCACTTTCTCCTCTCACTTTTTCAACCGAATTTCGAGTTATAAGTCTTCTACTTCTAGTACCGTAGACTAGGGTAGTCAAGTACCCTTTATCTACCCCTTTGTCATCTTTGTCACAGTCTGAAATAAAAACACCCGAGGTTTTAGTGACGTCTACCACTGGTCTCGGTACTTTAATTTTCTGTGAATGAAGAACTTTCCTTTCAATACTGGTTGAATCTATCGTATAAGTTTTCGTCTCTATAATGAAACGGTTGATTGCAGGTAGATCAGTTCCGATACTAAAAAGGTCACGAATACATACCTACACTCTCAACCTGACACTTCTTTCGACACACTGCTTTTTAACTACGAAAACTTTACACCACAACCTCTTCTAAGAACACTCAGGGAACCTGACCATCCTCTAGGTTGGTCAGGTAAGACTTCCTCTAGTTGGGACCCTAAAGAAACCTTCCTTACCACGATTTCGACTTTGAGGTCATGAAACCGGTGGAGTACGCTTCCCAACTGAGTAACTCTTTCTGAGACTACGACCCTCCCTAACCCCCGTCCTCCTCTTCCCCTACTGTCACCTACTCTACCGACCTACCGTAGTGACTGAGCTACCTGTACACAGACTCACTTGAGACCCTCAACCACTCCCTGTCTTTCCGGTCCGTACGACACTAAGTACCCAAGTGTCTATCAGCCTGTGTTGACTCACTGACTTGACTTGACTCGACTTGACAAGTCAGTACGGAACCTCTCCCTGCGGTGGTTCACAATAGTGACCACACACGAGCGTCACTGAACCGGTGTGACCCAAACGGGGACGAGTGTCGTACGCACGAAAGGGACAGATGTGACGAATCAGACATCTAACGAGACGACCCTTGGCAGACTCCGGACGGGACCCAAAATACGTGAAGGGTCCAGATTCGACGAGTCCAAGTCCATGAGCCCATCAGGGGTCTTTGGGTCTGAGTCAACCCGGACGCAAAACCCGGGAAGGGTCCAGTCCACTGGTCCACAAACCGCTCACGCCAACGACACTGAATAACGGAGGGGACAGGGACGGTGAGCCAAAAGACCCACATGTTGACTGCGTGGATGAGTCTACCTACAACTCTCAGGTCTTAGAGTTCTTCAGAATCTAACGTTACTTCGAACGATCGTCAAACTATCTATTACGGAGAGACTCCTGTGCTAACGGGGGAAGACCAAGACCGACGGACGGTGACCTCCTGCTCCCAGACGTCGGTCGATCGAGACGAGTCAGGAAACAAGACACTCGTCCGGACTGTCACAGAAGTCAAGTCAAGTCAAGTCAACGAGTCAGCACAGACTGAGAAACACTGGGGTACTTAGCGTCGTGCGGTCCGGAGAGACAGGTAGTGGTAGAGGGTCTCAAGTGAGTGTGAGTGCATATAACTCAGGTACTACGGTAGGTCGGTAGAGTAGGACCCAGCAGGGGAAGAGGAGGACGGGGGTTAGGGAGGGTCGTAGTCTCAAAAAAAGGTTACTCAGTTGAGAAGCGTACTCCACAGGTTTTATGACCTCAAAGTCGAAATCATAGTAAGGAAGGTTTGTTTAGGGTCCCAACTAGAGGAAGTCTTACCTGACCAACCTAGAGGATGGTCAGGTTCCCTGAGAGTTCTCAGAAGAGGTTGTGGTGTCAAGTTTGTTGAGTTAAGAAACCGTGAGTCGGAGGAAGTGTCAAGTTGAGAGTGTAGGTATGTACTGGTGTCCTTTTTGGTATCGGAACTGATCTGCCTAGAATCAGCCGTTTCATTACAGAGACGAAAACTTATATGATAGATCCAACCCGTATTGAAAAGAAGGTTCCTCATTCACAGAAAATTAAAGTACCGACGTCAGTGGTAGACGTCATTAAAACCTCGTGTTTTTTTATTTCGGACTGTGACAAAGGTGACAAAGGGGTAGATAAAGGGTACTTCACTACCCTGGTCTACGGTACTAGAATCAAAAGACTTACAACTCGAAATTCGGTTGAAAAAGTGAGAGGAGAAAGTGNAGAAAGTGAAAGTAGTTCTCCGAAAAATCAAGGAGAAGTGAAAGACGGTATTCCCACCACAGTAGACGTATAGACTCCAATAACTATAAAGAGGGTCGTTAGAACTAAGGTCGAACACAAAGAAGGTCAGATCGTAAAGAGTACTACATGAGACGGATATTCATTTTATTCGTCCCACGGTTGTATGTCGAAACTACATGAGGAAAAGGATACACCTTGGTCAGACAACAAGGTACAGGTCAAGATTAACAACGAAGGACTGGATGTATGTCTAAAGAGTTCTCCGTCCAGTCTACCAGACCATAAGGGTAGAGAAAGTCTTAAAAGGTGTCAAATAACACTAGGTGTGTCAGTTTCCGAAACCGTATCAGTTATTTCTTCTTTATCTACAAAAAGACATTTAGAGAACGAAAAGGGTACTAGGTCGTCTATAACCGTTAAACTAGAGACCAAGGAGACGGAAAAGATTTTGGTCGAACTTGTAGTCCCTCAAGTGTCAAGTACATAACGATTTCAGGACGAACCTATTAAAACTCGTAATGACATGATCGTACACTCTACTCACGTTAATACGTCATCAAACTCGTAAGAAACTGTAACGGAAAGAAATCTTAACCTTACTTTTGACTGGAAAAGGTCAGGACACCGGTGACGACTCAAAAGGTTTGAACGACCGTATAACTCACGTCGTCAAAGTGTCGTTGTAGAAAGTCCTAAACTTTGTCGAGTTGACCTTAAGGTAGTGAAGGTGATCGAAACAAGCATCACAACGAAAGATTCCGGGTGAACTGAAGTGAAAGGTTCTACAGACCCAGATCTAATCACTAGTGTAGTAGTACTAATAGACCCAGCACTTCTAGAAAAAACATGTTAAGAAGGTACACAAGAACGGTGGAGAAGAATTATGGAAGACGAAGACAATCCAGGTCTGATAAAGACAGGAAATATCTAGGGTAGAAACTTACTTCACAAGGGAATCATAGATTAAACGAACTTCTCTAGAGATCAGAAAAGGTAAGACAACAAAAACAGATAAGAAACGTAACTAACGACTTCTTCCGAAGGAATAGAGAAGAACGATAAGAAACCTTGAGACGTAAGTCTACGAATATAGAAAGGAAAAGAGGAAACGAAAAGTGGAGAGAAGAAAAGTGTCGATAAACATTCCGGAGGGGTCCGTCGGTAAAATGAAAAAACGTAAAGAAAAGGTACCCCTAACAGAACTAGGGACAGAGGACATGTTACAGTGCTTGGAGTAAGGTATCAAGTAGTCCGTGAGATAGCTAGTCTAGATCTCGGAATTTAGATAAAGAGTGAAGGTGACATATTAGTATTCCCTAAACTAAATCCAGTATGGAATTACCAGATCGCCAAAAGGGATGAAAGAAGTTAAATTCAAATTTAAGCCGTTATTCCTCAAGTACTAGAATCGGTGTCAATCGAGGGCCAGAACAAAAACAACTGATATATCGTGAAGAGGTAGAAACCGACGTTTCTTATATTAGTTAGACTAAAACCACAACTGGTAGACCACTACAGGTACACATCTCAGAAGAGAACACAACAACTTCCTCCCACAAACGATACTGGTCACGTAAAAGAACCGTTTTGAGATAATCAGAAACGGGACGAAGTAAGGTATAAGGTTCCGGTTTAAACGGACAATGAGGTCCACAAAGAACTGAAGGATGAAAACGTAAGGTCAGGGGATATTACTTTTCCTGTAGAAAAAACCCACAATCAAGATTTTCTAGAACATCCAGAAGTATTTTGGTAAGTTGAAGTCAAAGAAGTCACAATGACCAACCCCGTATCTGAACCTATTGACACTATAACTTACCAAACGGAACCTCTGCTTGTCTCTAGTAAGACAGCAAAAACTCTAACGTAGTTCATGACGTAAAACCTGAGAAAACAACTGGTACTACCGATGAGGTAAAGAAGACTCCATAAGGACGGACGTCATCATCTACATTACTAGTAGAGTCAATTTAAGTGGGTAAGGTCAGGTAAAATCAAGCGACTAAAGATCTTACAGTTACAAGTGGGAACGGTAGAGAACAAACTGGTGAAGGTTAAACGGAACTAAGTACATGGACTGTAAGGAATCCAATCCCGAAAAGAGCACCATCGATAAGGTGTCAGAACAAACGATCGGGTCCAATAAAGGGAGTTCGACGGGAGCCCCGTAAGTCCGGGCAAGGAAAGAGATTCGTTACGTCGGGTGTGGACCGGAGGGACGGGTCAGGGGCGAACGATCACCACCTACGTCCCCAGACACGACGAAGAGGCGACCCCCTCAACTGCAACCCGTGCATTAGACACCCCAAATTAATAAATAAATAAAAAGGAGGGTCAATACAACGGGACACACTAAGGTTCCGAACGGTAACTGAACCGTCACTCTCACAAAGGACCACAAACCTTTGAAGAGAGAAAAAATTCTGAGGGAAGACCCCGAAGGGGCCACCGAGTCTCCAATTTCGTAGACGGACCTTAAGTCCTCTAGACCCAAACTAGGGACCCAGCCCTTCTAGGAGACCTCTTCCTTTACCGTTGGGTGAGGTCATGAGAACGGACCTCTTAGGTTACCTCCCTCCTCGGACCATCCGGAGCGTTTCTCAGATCGCTAAAGTAGGGATGGAGAAAAAGAGAGAAATACAGAAAATATAAAAAAGGATGGAGAAAAACTTTTGTTACCCACGAAAAGACCCTCGGACTACAGGAGACGGTCGTAAGTCTTCAACCAAAAAACCTTAAATAAGTCGAAAGTTTACAAGAAAACTACTTAAACACCCCCTCTTTCACCAGAGGGGTAGAATAAGGAGTTGGTAGAATCCTGACGGAGGGTTTAAACTGAAAGATTGGTTTTTCAAAACAATTTGTACACAAACTAGAGTTTAAAAGAGTTAAGAGTTCCGGTACTTGTAAAGAAATTAAGGAAAGAACTATCAAAAGAGAAAAACAATTGAAGGGTATGTCTACATAGGGTGTTACGAATTTGATCACGAATATAAAGATCCAAGAGTTAAAATGACCCTCTTCTAGAGATCGAAAATAAAAACTGTGTCAGTAGTCAAAGTTTCCACTTAAGAATTGATGTAAAGTACATTGTAAAAAGACATAGATTTACCATCTGATTATCGAAGAAGGGATTTATTAAGTGTCTTAATACTCTAAATTTAAAATTTTATCTACCTTTGAAACTTTTTTCATTTTGTCATTCGTTTACTTTGTCAGATTTAAGTTAAACTATATATATGGTTTACTACTTATGTCAGAACTGTTAAATTATTCTATAAGAAGTCAATTCTAAAATGTGTTGGGACACCAAGAGGTGATAATAATTTCCATTTCAAACCCTTTTGTAATTTTAGTTCTTTCACTTTAAAGTACCCAAATATAAGACCGAAACGATTCTCACTGAAAATCGGAGTTATAAAGTAAATTAATGTGATTGTCATCAGATTATTAAGAAAATAATCAAATGTTAAAGTGTAAAAGTACACGGATTGTAAGAAGATTTGTAACACATTTGTTTGAAAAATTAATACAGATATTGAGGTTATTTATTTTCATCAATCGAATGTTTATCCCTTTAACTCAAAATCTTTTTAATTTTTAATCACGTTCTACCAGAATTATTCACCATTTCAGTTCTAGATTTTGTCGTATATAGAATGAATCGTTATGTGAACCATTTTACAATGTGTGAATGGTATCAAGGACTGTGAAATACGTACGAGTCATTTATATACTGTGACAATGTGAACCTTGTCTCCCAAAGTGACTGAGGTTATAAAGTCTAAAGTTAGATACGGTTTCATTTGAATATGTAAGAATTAGACGTACTTAAATTTAAAGTGTTCCTTTATTTCTGGTAGAATGTAAGACGGATCTTATAATTCTTTACGGACATATACAAATTAAAATTTAAGATCTGTGAAGAGGTCCTAGACGTAGACAGTTTATAAGAGGTCCTAAACTGTAGACGGGTAAAAAGAATCTAATAGTATAATGGTCGTCTATTCGTGAGACAACTACTCGTAAAGATGGGGGTATAGACAACACTCTTAATTAATCTATTCTCCACACTCAGTCGGTTATACATAATCTCCGAGCTATTTATAAAGTTTACTAAAATAGAAACAAGATAGAGGTATTAGTAAAAAAAAAGGGATACTTACCGATTACACATTACAACTCTCTTTACACTTAAGTTCGGTACCTTACTTTATGAGACTTGTCATCCACTTACTGGTCTTACTCCCTTTTTTACCGTCCTGACTTTCCTTCACTACACTTACCTAAGTGTTGTTAACTTCACCTTCTTGTACACACCCTTTAATATAGAAGAGCAAAGGTACTAGGATGGGTTTACACTCCTCGGATTTACTAATGTTCTACGGTAAATAAATTGGTCATTAGTTATTGATAAACAACTTTATTGAAGTCAACAAAATTTTACCATATTTTCATAAGTATAGTGACTTCAATAGTCGTAGTGTAAATAATGTCCTTTGTGCCCTCCTCTCGTTCCATGTATCTTTCATTTGTCTGAATTTAAAACTCCATAGAGGAAAGCTGAAAAACACCGGACGGATCTCAGAAACCAATTGAATTAAGAACTCAGTAGAAAGAAAAAAACAGTCCTACCCCCTAGTACCTAGTACTGTTACCCATGACCTTCCTAGAAGAAAAAGAAAACCTAAACAAAAAAGAGTGGAAGAACCATTAGACACTCAGAAAAAAAGAAAAAAGAAAAAAAGAATCACTCATGAAACGGGTAAAAGATGGTTTTTAGAATTAGGATAAAAGGAGAACAAGTCATTTCGTACTAAAGGGATAGTGATAGACTAAAGGGAAACCTTTAAGTCTCGTGTGAGTTACCCGTTGAGGACTTAAATAACGATGAGATTAGTGTTTCGTTTAATATTTTTAGTATCTACTATGGATATGAATTGAAATTGAACATCAGTTAGACAATAAATACGTCATTTTCCTTTTATATAAGTCGATAGTGTGTCAGTCCGTCCTAGAACCTTTCCTCCTCTTTAGTAAGTGGTGTGTACAGGAAGGTGAGGTTAACAACACTCAGGTAAGTATAGTGAAGAAAGTCGAAACGGTAAGAAAGGAGTGACTTAAAGACCAGTAAATGGATGATAAGTCTCATAAAGTAAAACACAGAACTTAAGTGTATAGAGAGTTATAATAAGTACTCGGTGAGTATCTTTTTATTTTCACAGTAACACCTCTGTGACAGAGAGGTGGTCACAAGTGTGTTACTCTCCTGTATGGGAGTCTCCTTGTCAAACTTCTTTCACCTGATTACACTTATAGGTGTTCTCAGATTAGAGGTAGATATAACAGTACAGATTCCAATACGAGGTGCTACAAGTTCGAGTGTATTGATTATATGTTTTTACTTCACATATAAGATTTTGATACATATAGAATAAGGTCTTGTGATAAAAAACGTTCAACAAACCTAAATATAAGGACTTAGTACTCGAGTGGTCCACCTAAATGAGATCTAGGTTCAGTAGTCTAGCTGACTTCACTTATAGTTTAGACCTAATATTCTATCATACGTTTGGTGGTATTCGAAAACACACACCAAATCCTTCGAGTCAATAATCTGTAGGTAAGGAGGACCCGGAGTCACTGACTTAAGGGAACGTGAAGTAGGTCTCAAAAACTATATTTGTTGTAACACCCCTAAAACGGAACTCCCCGAACAGGAAAGTTACTAAAAACATTAGACTCACTCTTTTTTTTTCCTGTCGAGACCATGATACCAAGTGAGTGTCTCAGTCTTTCTAGGGGACCTCCTCCTTTACCGTTGGGTAAACTCATAAGAACGGACTCTTTAGGGTACCTGTCTCCTCGGACCACCCAACGTTAAGTACCCCAGTGTTTCTCAACCTGTACTGAATCGTGACTCGACTCGATTTTGAATACCGTCAATCATCAGAAGTAGAGAGGAGTTCTTCTAAAAGAAAGGACTCTCTCAATCTTACCCAAAATGAAATAAAAGTTCATAACTAAAGGATCTTTTAATATTTGATCATTTGGAACCATGATAAAAATACTTAAATCTTTTGAAGGTTTTTATTATAATTTTTAAAAGTCAACTTATACAAAATCAAAAGGGGGTTTGTAAAGTAAAGGTTTACGGAAAAAGGGAATAAAAGAGGAAAGGGTATACAAAGACTTCTAAGTCAAACGGAAGGTTATACGATATACTGGTCTTATTTATTGTCGTTTACGTATCACTTATAAATGACACACAGTGTATGATTCCCAAGAGAAAGTAGAATTGTGTCAGGATCACTCTTTCCGTGATTCAGAGGATTTAAATGGATACTCATTTTAGTTATTGTCTATTCAATTAAATATTAAACGGATTACAAAGATCTACAACCAACCGTTTGACTGGGGGTATATACCTCCGTCCCTCTCTGACTTTTTTCTCCGTTCTGGTGAGGTATAACCTTCCACAGTGAAAATTATGTGTTCCCCTAAATGTACCCCCCGAACAGTACCTACCAATATTCCGTTCGTCTAGAAATGGAGAAATACAGTCTTTTAAATTCTAGTATATCTCCGGAAAGGACCCAAGTAAGTGTATGAGTCAGGTCTACTAGAGTTGTTGTAGAATAATAGAGTTCAGACGGAGGAACTTTTGCAGAGGTCGATACCCCTACTACAACAAATCAGCGAGTCAACACAGACTGAGACGTCGGGTACATGACGTCGTTCGGTCTAAAGGCACAGGAAGTGGTAGAGGGTCTCGAACGAGTTTTAATGAAGGTAACTCACCCACTACGGTAGGTTGGTAGAACAGGAGACACTAGGGGAAGAGGAGGACGGAAAATAGAAAGGGTGTAGTCAGAAAAGGTTACTCAGTTGATAAACATAATCCACCGGTCTAATAACCTCGACGACGAAATCGTAGTCAGGAAGGTTACTTATAAGTCCCGACTAAAGGAAATCCTACCTGATTTGTCTCACTAGTGTACCGAGTGTCGGAACAGATTGAGTTACTTTGATAATCGGTACGGTACATCTTGGCGAGTTCTACCTTCTCAGTACCTCCTCTCAAGATTGTTTTGCACCAGGTGACCTCTTCCCTTACCGTTTGGTGAAGTCGTAAGAACGGAACTCTTGGGGTACTTGTCATACTTTTCCGTTGTTAACCCTGTAAATTACCTTGAGTTTAAGTTCTTACCCACCTGTTTAATCCTTTGAGACTACGGGTCCGGGTAGAGTAACGAGATCGTCACCAGTACAGGAGAGTTACTGACTGTGGTCCATCTCTCCTATCATGGATATTTTAAGTCTTCCCATCGATCCAGATCCCCTTCCTTTGTCACTCTTGTCCTTCCTCGTCTACTACCTAAAACCTCTACTAATAACACGAGAAAAAGAACTAAGTTCATGTCTCATGTCCAAATAAAGGAAGTATCAAGACAGAGAGAGAGACAAAAAAAAATTAAATAAACACATAATATACAGTATTAATTATATGTTTTTTTTACACTCTACGGAATTTTGGTATGTATTCAATCACTTTGATGGGTTCCGTCTCACATTCAAATCTATACAGAAATTTCTTAATTGAACTTTCGTTTAAATCGACAAAGGATAGATCAGAAGTACATGTTTATAGTATTCACTTAATAAAAAATTTAAGTGTCAGTCAGAATCTTAATGGAGAGATATATTGTATCGTTGACAAAGAAATTCGATTATATAAAAATTGGTGTATTCAGGGATAGTTCAGAGTCACACTGGTTGCCTTAACAGTAAAAAGAGTATTAAAAAGTCGAGTAGTAGAAACTGTAAATATTTCATTTATTAAACCCGAGACACTAAACTTTCAATTAACTCAAGAGACTAAAGGTTCAGGTGAAAATGAAGGTGTATCTCCAAAATTGTGTAACTCCTCCCCTTTAATCAATATGAAGAGAAGACTTTTGTAGAAAACCATGGTTTAGGAAGTACACCGGAAAATGTAGAGACACAAAGAGTCTCACATCTAATTCCCTAACTTGTATCCTCTTTAATACCATATTTTCTCTTTTTTATAAAACAGAAGTCCCTTTCACCGTCCCACAGAATGTATCCGTTTCTAACTACCAGGTTTTTTATTCTGTTGGTGTCACTACACTCTGGGTGTCCTTCTCTCCCGAAACACAGAAGGAAGTCGACTCACTGAAGAATTCCACTTATTATTTTACTGTATCCTGGGTTTCTTCTCATGTCTCCAATGATTCCGTTGGTAAGGACTTAACCGTTGTTGTTCCTGTGGTCATTGTATACATAGTCAAGTCCGTTGAACGTTGTTTTCTTTTTACAGTGTTATCATCATCAGTCAAAGAAACCCCGGTGTCTTCCCGTTTGACTAATAGTATCTCTTGACTCTTTTCCGTACCTGTCGGGGTGGTTGAGTTCGACGGTCCTACTCCTCTAACGTGGAACAGGACAAGTACTATTAGTACATAACCTCTGCGAACGTCTACTGTTGGATCAGCAGTTTCCGGTACTCACATTCCTACGTCTAAAGTTAGTAAGGATTCTTCACGTTCCTTTTCTGCACATTGTACGTAATGGTATTCTCTACCAAAAAGAAGGGTCCTCGTCCAGTGACTAGGCAAACCCACAGTGTGTTCTCCATATCGTCTACAGGTATCTCCTATTCACCGACTCTTTTATCATGTAAACAACCACTTTTTTTGCTGGTGTAGCCTACCTCTGTTCCTAGTCTTCCAAAGGGTGGTTCTACCGTTACATTGTTTTATTCTTGTGTTTCGCTTTATAAACATACAAAACCAATATCCTTTAAGGGGGGTTTTATTTAGGACTCTACAAGGAGACTGAAAGATATATAACATACGATAGACGTTTATTAACTCATAGAAATTTTTTATTTTACTTTCTTTTATAAATGTTATACTAGTGTTAGTATATTTTCGACGATTGTTCGGTAATTTCAATTAAAATTGTTTAATGTTTTCGAAACATTATTTAATTACTATAATATAAAAAGAATCCTTAGTATCTTGTAAAGAAGTCGTAACAAAAGTTTATAAGACAATGTATCCATTATTATTTTTATTTAAAATAATTTAAAAGTTTTATATTAACAAATCCGAAGGGTCCACCGAGATCTCCATTTCTTGGGTAGACGGTTACGTCTTCTGTGTTCTCTGTACCCAAACTAGAAACCCAGCTATTATAGGGGACATCATCATTTACCGTTGGGCTACGTCTGAAGAACGGACCTTTTAAGGTACCTGTTTTCTTGGACCTCCCGACACTCAGGTACCCAGGCGTCACTCAGTTGACTCGTGTACCAAATGTCATGTCTTGTTCGTAATGTCTGTAAGAAACTGAGTACCACCAAGTACAACGTTGAAATAACTGAAATACTATCATACTCTTATCATTCGTAGTTCTTCTTTGAGATGAACTTAAAACTGGAAAAGGGACTCGATCGATATCCACTATACTATGATACAACATTACGACCCGGACTCGTCACTCAGTGTCATCCGAGGTCAGTCGGACCACTAATATATCCATTTCCTGACTACGTGAATGTTGGTAAAACATGGTCTGTCGGTAGGACAAAAAGTGAAAATCACTTCACAAGTTATTGAATGTACTCTTTCCGAAACACAATCTTTATCCGGAACACAATGTAACAATTTTTATCCGCAAAACAATCTAACGACAACAACAAGTTAACGATTCAGTATAGGTTAAGTAATCCTGGGGTACTTGAAGTCGTGAGGTCCGAGAGGACAGGAAGTGATAGAGGGACTCAAAGGAGTTTGAGTAAAGGTCACACTCAGTCACTACGGTAGACTAGTAGAGTAGGACAAAAGAGGAAGAAGAGAACGGGAGTTAGAAAGGGTCGTAGTCTCTGAAAAGGTCACCCAACCGAGAAACGTAATCCATCAGTTTCATAATCTCTACTAAAACGAGTTAACGTCCTATTACATTCATAAGACTCATACAAATTCCATTCGACCTGATTTGATACTACAGGTCATCCAATCTACATAAGTTAAGTGAAAGTTGAACATAAAAGTCCAATACTACTTAAATAACCCTACATTGAGTAACTTGGAGTACTTCTAGACTTGATAAAGGGTCTCTATTTAATATGGTAATAATGAAAATTGTGAACTTGTTGTCACGATAATTACGTTAAATTATTTCCTGAAAAAAATGAATATGAAAAGTTTACACAGGAAGTCTTTCCATTAAAAAAAAAATTAATGTACTACGAAGTAAAGTGATGGTACTATATCTTGTAAAAGCACCTAAACAAACATCAGTATACTAGTACCTTATGTCACGTACATTATTTTCAGTGGATTTAAGACTTGACACACAAATCCTAATAGTCACAACAGGAAACTTTATGTACTCACTCCCATCTCATTCATGACTTATAATTTGAACCCTTTGGTTAGAACGATCGATAGAATATTCTGATTTTAATAAACTTTTATATCGTTTTTAACAGTCACTAACTGTAAAATTTTCTCTTTTAATATAAAGCATAAATTTAAATTACATTTTATTACTGAATTCCACTTAAAATATCAGTAATTTTAATTGTCACGTTTATTTCTCTATGTGATTAACTTTACTTGTTTATTAAACTTAAACCATGAACACAAGAGACGACCTTATTTAATACCTGTCGTCTTTAGTCTTTTACTACAGTGAAGTTACATTTACATTCCGTTTGAAACACCAGTTCTGTACGAACCAACAAAAGACAACGTACCGAAAAATTACCTAAACATACATTATATAAGAAAAACTAGTTCCATCCTGAATTGTGATTCCACTACTTTTTTACACGATGACTCTTGTGTGTGAAGAGTCAAAATAAGGTCAGTGAGTACTCCTTAATCCATCATACGTCCATCAACAAATGGACTGAGGAGACAGTCTACATCATCGGTACGACCCGAGGTATCCATCTAAAAATTATTATGTATTGAAATACATTGTTTTACTTATCCAATTGTACAAGTGGTAAAAGGTTTAACACATCGACATAACGATCACTATAAATTATAATAGAATCGACTATTTGTCTCCACCGAAATTTCGTGTAACGTTTTATACAACTCTCATTAAGAAAAAACTTACAATCGAGTTATAGAAACAGATGTAATTTTTCCCTTCATAATTGTTAATATAACACAGTAATATAGGGATTCTACGAAAAAAATTGTACTTCTGTAATATAGGTATCAGAGGAAAAACAATTGTACTTCTGTTGTCCCAACATAGAAATTTTAATACAAGGTGAATATGGTATATGAGGTATTTTACCGTTAAATATGGTATTTGAGGTATTTTAAATTACAAAACAATATAGAAATTCACATAGTAGTGTTAACGTTCATTATTGATTAAATACTTTTTTTTATAATATAACGAAAGGAAACTCACTTTCATGTTCTTTGATTTCACGAATTTTAAATAACTTTTATTTAGTCAGATCAATAATACATCGTATTTTCATGAGTAGATTAAGTTGGTATAATTAAAGTCATAACTTACTTAACTAAATTTTATTTCATTCACTTGTAGGGTTTGATGTCTTAATCATTTGGCATCGTAAATATTTGAACTAGAAGGTTCAGAATGATACATATAGTAACGGAAGGTGTCCTTTCCCCGTGTATAATCTTTTCTATCGTCATTTCCTTAATAGTAACAAAAGTAGAGTACTTTCCACTGTCTGAGGGTCTAGTGACATTTTGTATGATACTATTAATATTCTTATGTACGTACTACATCGTATAGACACGAAACTTTAGTGAAGTGTTGTAGTTCGAAAGTTAGATTTGTGATATCTATAATTACGAAACTAGAATATTTTTATCCAATAGTCGAGAGAACTTCCGTGATCATCTTATTACTGGAAGTACTTCCAATTCTGTAACTTGTGTATTCACTTCTTTTATTTTGTAATAATTCAGTTTTTAGTTCACTACTACGTTTTCGCTATTCCAGTTTTAATCTATACTACTTCTATTGTTTTATTTTAGCTCTTGTTTGGTGAAAATAGGTCCGTAACCATTTGAAAACTACAATATCTCTCCTATAACCAGTAGATCTACTAAGACTATAAATCTACAAATTATAGTTCACTTTATTACATTTGACTTTCAATCGATGACAAAACGAAGTCATATATATATATAAACATGAAATATATCTTCTCCTGTAAATTTAGATTTTTCTGGAAAGTCAAATCTAATGTATTAGTTAGTAGGAAATACTTAGACCCGTTAACAGTGTGGAATAAGAACTACGAAATATACAAAATGAAAGAAAATGATAAACATTACGTCAGAATTCATATTTTTCCTAACAAAACCTAAATAAGTAAGTGTGTTCAACAAGAATCAACATATTGTGTTACATGAAATTTGTACTTAACGTTGTTGATGTGGATACTATATCTGTGTAGAAATTTCCTTTGTTACTCTTTTCTTGTGCTGAAATATTTTGTTTTAAGTATGTATTGTTATGATATAGAAAGGAAATGTAAGAAGAAAGAGACTTATTTCCGTGTCTGTATGTAAAGTTACTTTAGGGAACTTTATTTGTTTTGGGTTTAACTTGAAGACGACTTTTTTATTTCAGTTGGACCGATATAGTGACCAATGAACGTTTTGAAGAACTATAAATTAAAATTTATTCTTCAGGTAATAAAGTACGATGGTTATAACAATTTTTCAATTAAACGTGGACGACAGCATGACGAATTGACAAGATAAGTGGGAAGTACTCCATGATAGTCACAATACTTTGATAAGAAGTCCTTCAGTTCATCCTGGACATATATATATATATATATATATATATATATATATATATATACATACGTACATATATATATATACATACATATACATACATACATACATACATACATACATATTAGTCCGACACCGATCGGTATGTAAACGAATTGGACTCAGACTTCTTGGATCTGTTAAGATCCGTTGACTATAATTTTTTTATATATATCCTCAAAGAAGTTTATAATCTCAAACCTCCTAGTGACTGTTAGACTTTTACAGTAGTAAAAATTTATATAATAGGTTTCGTGTGTGCGACAAACATTATATGATCGTTTTGTCTTGAGTAAAAAATTTAAAAATAAATAAATAAATAAAAAATTTAAAATTTTAGAAATTAAGAATGTGAATGATTTTACAAAATATATGGTGTAGTCTTATATACGGGAATTTCATTGTGTTAATTACGGTTTATCTCTACTACTCGGATTTTGTTCATGACATTTCTACTAATGGACGTGTATTAAACGTCTACCAGAAGTTCAATCAAAATTAAATAAGTCCTTTTACAGAACCAGTGTGTTGATGGACGGGGAGAGAACGTAAATGTGTCAAACGATTGGTAAGTGATCGTAAATGTATATCTGAATTTTCGTCACTAAGTCTGTTTAGATCTAGTTAATAGATTTTTATAGAAGTTTATAACGAACTTAAAAGAAAAAAAAAGAAAAGAAAAGAAAAAAAAAAAAAAACAAAAACTTAAAAGTCCTTCTTTTTAGGATGGTAATATGTTTCACTCACCACTAAACTTATGGGGACTTTTGATAAGACACAAGTGCCTCTTTGTAAACAAGTAAGGTGTTCTTCCACTAGATCCTAAAAGTTATGACTACTGAGTGGTTGTGGACGAGTATGAGTTCTCATTTATTCTTGGAAAACTTTATAGACGATTCCGTCGGAAGTGTAGGTACTGAAGTCTCAGTAGAAAAACTACGGACACGGACTTTCTTTGAACAAGATGTGCTCGATTTATATTAGACTCTCCTTCGGTATTCTTATAAAACTGTATTTTTCAATTTCTTTAACAAAAGGGTTTTCGTAAAGAATTTCTAAGATTGGTTCCTTGTGATTAGTCAACAGGTTCTAATGTAAAGTGTCGGAAGACCCTTAAGAGTCTTATATTTGCATAAATTGAAAAACACAATCGGTTCGAGACCCGTGACAAAGATCTCCAGTCATGACAATGAGTCTAGGTTTCTTCGAGTCATTTAAGACGGTCAAGACAGATTAAAGGAGGACACTCCTTGTCTTTCCTTGGATCCATTGGGAAACCCTCGTGGCTCAAACGAAACTTCTTCCGGAGATAAAGGTCTGGTTTCTTCTTTTCTTCAATTTCCTTTTAGTCCATCTCGATAAGTCTCAGGGTTTTTAAAAATACTTGTTTTCGTTGTATTCTTTGTATACTCAGTCAATTGTTTAGTTAGTGGACAGTGAAGTGATGAAAGACCCTGGTCGTCGTCGTTGGTTATTGTTACGTCATGGTACCGACGTTCCTTCGTAACTCGACGCTCTCTGTTTCCTTTTTCTTATTAGACACCCTGAAGGGACCTTCAAGTGACCAATTCTGAGACACGACGGTTACGTCCTCTGTCCCCAAATTAGGGACCAGTCCCTTTATTCTAGGGTGTTCAAAGTACCACACCGGTTTTTACTTTCATTTATTTATAAATTCTTCTTCTTATAACAGTTTTATTAGTTTTAATTTTTGTTTTAAGGACAAGAACAACTATCCAACCTTATTTGAGGTGTGAACAAATAACTTCAAAATTTATCGAATTACTTCAATCTTTGGTTGTTTTATATACATAAAAATAAGAGTAATGATAACTCGTGAAAGGTAAGTCATCAAAATCAGGACGTCCCACATATGTGAGTCTTAGTAGACGTGTTTACCTGGGGTTCCCGTTTCTTCTTCAGTTTTCCTCAAATGCTTCATCAAAATATACTTAATTTTATTTTTATTTTATATAGTTTCAGATATGTTACGACGATTTCGTAATTAATATCCCTCTAAACAACGTGGTTTGTAGATATTACCTTTGTTTTTTTCATAAGAGTGTAAACAGGAGTTAAAGAGAGAATTTTCATCTTTCTTGTTTATTTGTTTCTTTATTTCTAGTTTCACTTTTTAGTTATTTTCATTTCGTGTTCTTTTTTTCGTTTTAGTCAATAAACTCTTTATGAGATTTTGATTATTGTAGATCGTTCAACTTAGTCCTTGTTTCCTCTTTACTGTGTATAATAGTTATAGTTTTCACTTTATACTATCGTGATATTTATATGTCTATATTTTTACGATTATTCATTTATATATTCGTTAAAATACGGATTTTAAAGTTGTTAGACCTTTTTTTAAAATTTTTAATCGTCTACTAAACTTTTCTGTGAAGTGGTTTTTTCTATAAACTTACAGTTTAATTACCCACTTTTAAACGAATTGTGGTAATCAATAAATACTTACGTTTAATTTCGGTGTTACTCTATCGTCAAGTGGTAAAATTATTACTGATTTTATCTCTTTACACTACATAGTTCATAACTTCTCGTAGAACTTGTGAGTATTTGAAGAACACCCCTTCATTTGACCATGTTAGTGAGTGAACCGTTTGGTTATGTTATAACATTTCATTAATCGGAGGTTAATTTTATTTATTTAAATTTAATTTTTTTTTATTTCATCGAACATTAAAGGATTTTATAATTCACACGTATTCTTGTCGGTAAAGTGAGGATGTATAAATGGAAAGTTCTGATATACAGTTTAGTCATTGAACATGTACTTACTTACATTATCCGTAATAAACATTATCCGTTTTTGACCTGGATTGGGTTTACAGATAGTTCTTGTGTCACTTATTTGTTTAACATTTTAAATGAAAGTACCCTAAACGTAAGTAAAGGAGTAGTTAGTTTTCCCTACTTGTTAACTACGTACGTTGTTATACCTAATTAGAAATTTAGTAATAATACTTTCTTTGATCCTTTGTGTCTTAAACATGACATACTAATTTACGTATGTTTATAGATCTCTTACGTTTGAATAGATATCTCTGTCTTTCGTTCAGTTGTCAACGGTCTCTTTTCCCCAGGTCATTTCCTGTTTTCCCTTCCGATACTCGTGTTCCTTTGAGAAACCTCACTACCTGTGAGTAATAAAACTAACACCCCTACCAAAGTCTCCACATATGTAAACAGTTTTGACTAGTTTAACACGTCAAATTTATACAAGTTGAACACTATACGGTAATCTTCACAACTTTCATTGGATTCTAACTCCTAATCATTAATTTCTTACTTATATCTCCTCTAGAGAGGTGTTTTAACCCTCAGTCGTAACCGCGTTAAGTTTTAACCTCGTGCACGACAACATCGACGTCGTCCTTGACGGCGGTAGTGTCTTGTTCGTCCTTCACAGAGATCTCTCATCTTTCCGATTCCAACCGGTCTCCTATACGTCTCTTACTTATGTCTCTTGTTCGACCTATGGCCCACAGACACCAGACTCCACACATATTTGAAATTTATTTGATCCTTTTGTTGTTGTTGTTGTTGAACCTGGATCTGACCTTCGACAACTGATCACTTACGAGTCTATCTCGTGTACCCTACCTCGGAACAGTACCTGTCCGTCCGTGTTCCGACCCCTACGTTTACAGACGAGGTTTTCTCAGATTGCCACGTCGTTCCACTACCGGTTCAAACAGGACCCCCGACACTTGAACGACTCTTTGACGCACGAACCTTTGTCAAAACCCTTCACCTCTTCTTTTGTTTTGTTTGTTTATTAATCACCATTATTCTCCTGTTACTTCCTACTCTACCAACCTACCGTTTTAATTGCACTACTTTTACTCAAACTCATTCGAGACCCTCAACCACTACCTGTCTCTTTGGACCACACGACGTGAGGTAGCCCAGCATTTCCCAACCTGTGTTAACTCATTAGTGAAATCAAGTCAGTGAGTCATCTCAGTCTGAGAAACGCGAGGGTACCTGACTCCGTGTGGTCCGGAGGGACAGGTAGTGGTTGAGGGTCTCAGGTGGTTTTTGGTACAGGTAACTCAACTACTACAGTAGGTTTGTAGAGTAGGAGACAGCAGGGGATGAGTAGGACGGGAGTTAGAAAGGGTCGTAGTCCCAGAAAGGTTTGCTCAGTCGAGAAGCGTAGTCCACCGGTTTCATAACCTCAAAGTAAGTCGAAGTTGTAGTCAGGAAGGTTACTCGTGGGTCCTGACTAGAGGAAATCTTACCTGACCAACCTAGAGGAACGTAAGATTCCCTGAGTGTTCTCAGAAGAAGTTGTGGTGTCAAGTTTTCGTAGTTAAGAAACCGTGAGTCGAGAGCAATATCAGGTTGAGAGTGTAGGTATGTACTGGTGACCTTTTTGGTATCGCGACTGATCTTCCTGGAAACAATCGTTACATTACATAGACGAAAATTAGACGACAGATCCAATCAGTATTAAAAGGAAGGTTCCTTATTCACAGAAAATTAAAGTACCGACGTTAGTGGTAGACGTCACTAAAACCTCGGGGGGTTTTACTTTAGTCGGTGACAAAGGTGACAAAGGGGTAGATAAACGGTCCTTCACTACCCTGGCCTACGGTACTAGAAGCAAAAGACTTACAACTCGAAATTCGGTTGAAAAAGCGAGAGGAGAAAGTGGAAGTAGTTCTCCGATAAGTCAGAAAGAAGTGAAAGACGGCATTCCCACCACAGTAGACGTATAGACTCCAATAACTATAAAGAGGGCCGTTAGAACTAAGGTCGAACACGAAGAAGGTCGGGTCGCAAAGAGTACTACATGAGACGTATCTTCAATTTATTCGTCCCACTGTTATATGTCGGAACTGTATGAGGATAACCTTGGTCAGACAACAAGGTACAGGTCAAGATTGACAACGAAGGACTGGATGTATATCCAAAGAGTTCTCCGTCCAGTCCACCAGACCATAAGGGTAGAGAAAGTCTCAAAAGGTGTCAAATAACACTAGGTGTGTCAGTTTCGGAAATCGTATCAGTTATTTCGTCTTTATCTACAAAAAGACCTTGTGAGAACGAAAAAGGTACTAGGTCGTCTACAACCGTTAAACTAGAGACCAAGGAGACGGAAAAGATTTTGGTCGACCTTGTAGATCTTCAAGTGCCAAGTGTGTAACGACTTCAGACCGAACCTCTTAAAACTCGTAATGAAATGATCACACACTCTACTCACGTTAACACACCATCAAACTTATAAGAAACCGTAACGGAAAGAAACCCTAACCTTACTTTTGACTGGAAAAGGTCAGGACACCGGTGACCACTCAAAAGGGTTAAACGACCGTGTAACTCACGTCGTCAAAGTGTCGTAGTAGAAAGTCCTAAATTTTGTCGAGTTAACCTTAAGGTAGTAGAAGGGATCGAAACAAGCATCACTACGAAAGATTGCGGGTAAACTGAAGTGTAAGGTCCTACAGACCGAGATCTAGTCACTAGTGTGGTAGCACTAATATACCCACTACTTCTAGAAAAAACATGTCAAGAAGACACATAAGAACGGTGGAGAAGAATTATAGAAGACGAAGAAAATCCAGGGATGGTAAAGAGAGGAAATAACTCGGGTAGAAACGGATTTTATAAGGGAACCATAGAGATTAAAAGAACTTCTCTAGAGAACAGAAAGGGTGAGACAATAAAAGAAGATAAAGAAACGTAACTAATGACTCCTTCCCAAAGCACAAAGAGGAACAATAAGAAACCTTGAGACGTAAATTTACCCATATAGGAGGGAAAAGAGAAACGAAAAACAAAGGGAATAAAAGTGTCGATAAACATTCCGGAGGAATCGGTCGGTAAAACCAAAAAACGTAAAGAAAAAGTACCCCTACCAGAACTAGGGACAGAGGACATGTTACAGTACTTGGAGGTGGGTATCAAGTAGTCCGTGAGACAGACAGTCTAGATCAGGGAACAGATAAAGAGTGAAGGTGAGATATAAGTATTCCCTAAACTAAATCCAGTATGGACTTACCAGATCACCAAACGAGGTGAAAGAAATTAAAGATTGATAAAGTGGTTTGTCTCGAGTTTTGACTTTTAACTACAGAGGAAATACTTGAACACCACCAAATCAGTGAGTCAACCAGGGCTGAGAAGGTTGGTGTATCTGACATTGGACGGTCCGAGGAGACAAATACGTTAAAAGGTCCGTTCTTATAAACTCCCCAAACGGTAAAAGAAGAGGTCCCTTACAAGGGTTTGGTCCCTGGGTTTGTACATAGAGGTCGTAACGTCCACCAAAGATATGACGACTCGATGGTCTCTTCTCTAAATACTGGAATGAAAAAAAAAAAAAATTAAAAGTTACACACAGGTCTCTTATATTCGTTAAACTGAACAGGGGCTCAAATGTACACTTACTAATACTTTTAAGAGAAATCGAAGTATCAAGTGAAACCTAATCTCTTTAACTGTGAATGTAAATAAGTAAAGTTGTAGAGACTGTAAATATTTCACCTGTTAAACACAAGTTTAGTAAGAGTTTCGGTATCTTGAGATACTAAGGTTCGTGAGTAAATGAGAATGTATTTCAAAAATTGTATATCTCAGGTCAAGTCAAGTCAGTGAGTCATTACAGGTTGAGAAATGCTAGGGTACTTGGTGTCGTGTGGTCCGGAGGGACAGGTAGTGGTTAAGGGTCTCAGGTGGGTTTGGGTCCAGGTAACTCAGCCACTACGGTAGGTTGGAAGAGTAGGAGTCAGAAGGGGAAGAGGAAGACGGGAGTTAGAAAGGGTCGTAGTCCCAGAAAAGTTTACTCAGTCGAGAAGTGTAGTGCACCGGTTTCATAACCTCAAAGTCGAAGTGGTAGTCAGGAAGGTTACTTGTGGGTCCTGACTAACTCATCTTCTTTAGTTAATACAAAAAGAAGACTTTTATAGAAAACTGTTGTTAGAAAAGATTATCGGAAAAAGTAAAGACACAAAGAGTCTCACATCTAATTCCCTAAGTTGTATCCTTGTTACTATCATATTTTCTCTCTTTTATAAAACAGGAGTCCCTTTCACCCTCCACCAGACTCCATCCGTTTCTGACTTCCTGGTTTTATATTCTGTTGGTGTCACTACACTCTGGGTGTCCATTTGTTCCGAAACATGGAAGGAAGTCGACTCACTGAAGAATTCCACTTATTATATTACTGTATCCTGGGTTTGTTCTCTTGTCTCCAATGATTCCGTTGGTAAGGACTTAACCGTTGGTGTTCCTGTGATCACTGTATCCATAGTCATGTCCGTTGAACGTTATTTCCTTTTTACTGTGTTATCATCACCGCTTAAAGTAACCCTGGTGTCTTCCCGTTTGTCTAATAGTATCTCTTGACTCTTTTCCGTACCTGTCGGGGTGGTCGGGTTCGACGGTCCTACTCCTCTAACGTGGAACAGGATAAGTACTATTAGTACATCATCTCTTCGAACGTCTATCCTTTCGTCACCAGTTTCCGGTACTGACATTCCTGTTTTTGGAACTACTACGGTTTTTTCACGTACCACTTCTGGACATCTTATGTCAACGGTATTCTCTACCAAAAGGAAGGGTCCTCGTCCAGTGACTAGACAAACCCACAGTGTGTTGTCCATATCGTCTGCAGATACTTCCTATTCACC
This sequence comes from Capra ibex, assembly GCA_006410555.1. Lineage (NCBI taxonomy): Eukaryota > Metazoa > Chordata > Mammalia > Artiodactyla > Bovidae > Capra > Capra ibex. The sequence goes on along the minus strand of SJYO01041852.1, from coordinate 205,179 downwards.
GACTTCTTTATCATGTAACCAACCACTTTTTCCTGTGACGTAGTCTATCTCTGTCCTAGTCTTCTAAAGGGTGGTCGTCGTGTTGTATTGTCTTTTTCTTCTTATGTTTCGTTTTGTAGACGTATAAGACCAGTCTCCTTTCGAGGTGTTTTTACTTAAGACTATGTAAGGAGACTAAAAGGTATACCACTTAAATTACACATAATAAGTTTTTAACAACTCATGGACTTTCTTTTTAGTCGTGTACGTAAACCTACTTTGAGAATGTTATTTTAATATCGTTCAAATGATATTTTAATATTGGTAATTGTATAGTAACTTCATTTAAGTATTCCATAAATGACATAAACAATACCCTTTAATATCTGAAAAAACGGGGTGTCGAAGGAAAACATAGTTTTATAAGATAAGATAACTACCTTAATTTATACATAAGAGAATTCATAAGGAGTCAAAAATTTAAATTATTAATTGTATAGTGATAAAGGACTTCCTCTTTCCTTGTTAATACCTCTTCCATTACCGATGGGTAAGGACATAAGAAGGGATCTCTTAGAGTACCCGTCTCCTCGGACCGTCCGACGTCAGGTATCCCAGTGTGTCTCAGCCTGTGTGGACTTCGTTAATTCGTCGGTGTCGTATTATAAATCCCTTTTTATTTATAAATAAATGAGTAAAGACCCATACTCTGTATAACTATATAATTTGTACACAAAAAAACCATAATAAAATATATTACAAAGAAAGAGGTTGTCCTATAAGAGATGGCGGATGTAAAAGAAGTACGTATTCACGTATTTGTTTAAATACTGTAGAAAAAGACTTAAAACTTTACGAATTCACCTGTTAAATAAACGTTTTGTCGAAAAAAAAAAAAAAAAAAAAAAAACGGTGATCACTTTCTTTGTACTAGAATCTTCAGTTTATTCAGAATATTCAGTTTATTGACCTTATGTACTAGTATTTGTGACCTTCCGACAGTTACTAACTGTAGGATTTTTTTGACATTTTATATACGGAGAGAAGATAAATTGGGAATTCACGATTTCAGTGACGAAAACATCATTGGACATATAAACAATTTTAATTACCAAATTATTCATTTCCTTTTTCTTTTAACGAATATTAATGTGTCCATACAAATTAAAGACGTGGAAAATACACAAAATATATAAATATAAAATGACAAATTAGTGAATTTAAGTCATTTTCTACTACAATATTTTACTATTTCGTATAAAATACCAGTCATTCATAAGTTGATAATACACAACTTATTTAATCCCTAACTAAGTACTTAGACGAATATAGTGTAAAGACGTACTAAAAATTCTGTATTTTATATCCTCACCTTTTTATACGTGACGTATGCCATCTTGAGTAGATTTACGACGAGAGGTGGTACCATTTAGGTCTTCCATAAGGATGGAATGAAGATCTAGTCCACACTTCTGGTATATGTCGGTAGTGTCTGTATAAAAATTTTATATTAAAAAACAACGTCTTAATACATCTTTAATTGTTGAAGTAGTAATTGACGTGACGCATCGATATAATAACCATTATCAATGTCACTAAAATTGATCACTTATCTATTCTGTTACTTTGTGTAAACCATAGTAGTATCAATTTAGATAAACTAGGGTACTCCTTCCTCAAAAACTAAACCAGTATAATATAGGAATTGTATAGAGGAACGATTAGAGGTAATTTTTTATAAATAAAATTAACCTCCAATTAATGAAATGTTACAACATAGTCAAAACGGTATGTAGTTGTACTTAGACGGTGTCCATATGTACACAAGGTGTAGGACTTGGGGGAAGGGAGGAGAGAGGGGCATGGTAGGGAGACCCAGCAGGGTCACGGGGTCGGGGTTCGTAGGTCATAGTACGTAACTTGAACCTGACCCTTAAGTAAAGTATATACTATAATATGTACAAAGTTACGGTAAGAGGGTTTAGTAGGGTGGAAGAGGGGGGAGGGTGTCTCATGTTTTCTGACAAGATATGTAAACACAGTGAAAACGACAGAGTGTATGTCCCAATATAGATTTAAGGTATATATACACAATCATACGAAATAACCACAAAAAGAAAGACCGAATGAAGTGAGACTTATTATCCGAGGTCAAAGTAGGTGGAGTAGTCTTGACTAAGTTTGCATAAGAAAACTTACCGACTCATTATGAGGTAACACATATACATGGTGGTGAAAGAATAGGTCAGTAGGCGACTACCTGTAGATCCAACGAAGACGATTCAGTGAAGTCAGCACAGGATGTAACACTCTGGGGTATCTACCATCGGATGGTCCGAAGGGACAGGGACCCTAAGAGGTCCGTTCTTGTGACCTCACCCAACGGTAAAGGAAGAGGTCACGTACTTTCACTTTCCCTTCAGCGAGTCAGACCAGGTTGAGAAACGCTGGGGTACCTGACGTCGGGTGGTCCGAGGAGGCGGGTACCCTAAAAGGTCCGTTCTCATGGTCTCACCCCACGGTAACGGAAGAGGACAGGACCGATAATATTTGTCAGGACGTTGCTTATAACCCCATGTGTACAGAGAAAGTTAAGACCAAAGGAACCACACATACGGGTCGTCACCCTACCGACCCAGTATTCCGTCAAGATAAAGGTCAAAAGAATTCCTTAGAGGTGTGACAAGAGGTATCACCGACATGTTCAAACGTAAGGGTGGTTCTCACATTCTCCCAAGGGAAAAGAGATGTGGGAGAGGTCGTAATTGACGAACATCTGAAAACCTAGCGTCGGTAAGACTGACCACACTTTAACATGGAGTAACACCAAAACTGAAAATAAAGAGACTGTTACTCACTACAACTCGTAGAAAAGTACACAAACAATCTGTAGACATACAGAAGAAACCTCTTTACAGATAAATCAAGAAACCGGGTAAAAAACTATCCTAGAAAAAAAAAAAAAAGAAAAAGACCTTAACTCGATGTCCTCAACGAACATATAAAAACTCTAATCAACAAACAGTCAACGAAGTAAACGATAATAAAATATGGTGAGACTTCTGACAGAAAAGTGGAACTAATATCAAAGGAAAGAACACGTCTTCGAAAATTAAAATTAATCCAGGGTAAACAAATAAAAACGAAAATAAAGGTTATAAGTTCCTCCACCCAGTATCTCCTAGTAGGACACTACATACAGCTTCTCACAAAAAGGATACAAGAGGAGATCCTCAAAATATTAAAGACCAGAATGTAAATCTAGAAATTAGGTAAAACTCAAATATAAACACATACCACAATCTTTCGCAAGATCAAAGTAAGAAAATGTTCACCAACTGGTCAAAAGGTTCGTGGTGAACAATTTCACTAACAGAGATTAGGTAACATATAAGAACGGAGGAAACAGTTTCTATTCCACAGGTATCCACACACCTAAATAGAGACCCGAAAGATAAAACAAGGTAAATAGATATAAAGACAGAAACACAGTCATGGTATGACAGAATTACTGACGCCGAAACATCATTTCGGACTTCAGTCCGTCCAACTAAGGAGGTCAAGGTAAGAAGAAAGAGTTCTAACGAAACCGATAAAGTCCAAAAAACATAAAGGTATGTTTAACACTTTAATAAACAAGATCGAGACACTTTTTATGGCAACCATCGAACTATCCCTAAAGTGACTTAGATATCTAACGAAACCCATCATATGAGTAAAAGTTCTATAACTAAGAAGGCTAGGTACTTATACCATGTAAAGATGCAGATAATCACAGGAGAAACTAAAGAAAGTGGTCACAAAAATATCAAAAGATATATATCCAGAAATCAAAGAAACACATCTATATAAGGATTCATAAAATAAGAAAAGTAACATTACCACTTACCTTAACAAAGGAATTAAGAGAAAGATAAAAGAGTAATAATCACATATCCTTACGTTCCCTATAGACACACAACTAAAACATAGGACGTTGAAATGATATAAGTAACTAATCGAGATCATTAAAAGACCACCTCAGAAATCCCAAAAGATACATCTCCTAGTACAGTAGACGTTTGTCACTCTCAAAATGAAGAAGAAAAGGTTAAACCTAAGGAAAATAAAGAAAAAGACAAGACTAACGACACCGGTTGAGAAGGTCTTGATACAACTTATAATCACTACTTTCACCCGTGGCAACATAACAAGGACTGAAATCCCCTTTACAAAAGTTAAATAGTGGTAACTCCTATTACAAACGACGCCCAAACAGCATATATCAAAAATCGTACAACTCCATACAAGAAAGATAAGGACGAAAGACCTCTCAAAAATAGTATTTACCTACAACTTAAAACAGTGTCCAAAAGAGACGTAGATAACTCTATTAGTATACCGAAAATAAAAAACTAAACAATTATACCACAAGATGTAATTAACTCAACACCTATAACTTCTTAGAAACGTAGGGACCCTATTTCGGGTGAACCAGTACTACATACTAGAAAAATTACACGACAACCTAAGACTAATGATCTTAAAACAATTCCTAAAAACGTAGATACAAGTAGTCACTATAACCGGACATCTAAAGAAAAAAACACCGTAGAAACAGTCCAAAACCATAATCCCACTACCACCGGAGTATCTTACTCAAACCTTCAAATGGAAGGAGACGTTAAAAGACCTTCTCAAACTCATCCTATCCACAATCGAAAAAAGATTTTAAAACCATCTTAAGTCGACACTTCGGCAGACCTGGTCCCGAAAACAAACGACCTTCTAAAGACTAATGTCAAAGTTAAAGGGACGAACACTACTCAGAAAATTCTAAAAGATAAAGAGGGACCAAGTCAAAACCTTTCGACATGAAAAGAAAGAAAGAAAGAAAGAAAGAAAAAAAAAAAATAAAAGATTCTTAAACAGGTAAAGAAGGTACAACAGGTAAAATAACCGTATGTGAACGACTGTCATCAGAGAATACTAGGAAACATAAAGACACAAAAGACTACACTAGAGAGGTAAAAGTAAAGATTAAAACAACTAAACTAAAAAGAGGGAAACAAAGAACTACTCAGACCGATTACTAAACAGTTAAAATAAATAGGAGAGTTTCTTGGTCCAAAACTGAAACAACTAAAAACGATACTGGAGAAAACAAAGAAGACGTAAATACAGACGGGATTAAAAATTCTAAATAAAGGAAGATGGTTCGGACCCCAAGAAGTAAAGAAAGAAAAGATCAACGAAATCCACATCTCAATCCAATAAATAAACTGAAAAAAGAACAAAGAACTCCATACGGACATAACAATACTTGAAAGGGGAATCGTAACGAAAATATTACAGGGTGACCAAAACCCAACAACACAAAAGTCAAAGTAGGTAAAGATACGTATAAAACTAAAGAAAAAAAATTTAAAGAAGACACTAAACAACCAATAAGTCGTCACACAACAAGTCGGAGGTATACAACCTTCAAAATTATAAAAAAGAGGACATTAACGGTAGATTAGAATGACATAACACCAGTCTTTTCTACGAACCTTACTAAAAAAAAAAAAAATTAAATGGTTCCGATCTAAATACCGGGTCCTACACTAGATAGGACCTCTTCCAAAGTACACGTGAACTTTTTTTCCACTTTAAGGAACAAAACCTCACTTTACAGGATATCTACAGTTAATCCAGATTGACCAGATAACATAGTAAATTCCAAACACAAAGGAACAATTAAAAGAAAAATCAACTAGATACGTATCTACACTCACCCCATAATTTCAGAGGGTGATTATAAGACAATAACAATGGAGGTAAAAAATTTTTTTACTGTCGTCTAGTAAAACAATTTTTACTTCTCTGTCGTACTAGAGAAGGTGACTAGTACCACCAATTTATCGTACATAAGTACAACATACCAAGTAAAAAATTTTACAGTGTTAATATCAGTATACAACATAGATAATATCTCGTTATTTTACTTTTGAATGTAAAATTTATTTAAATTCATGTAACAATATTTCTTTTGATAATTTATTCTTCCTCGAATCAATAATCTTACCGAATTAGTACCCTTGTACCAGGGAAACAAGGTAATGTTTTCTTCGACTATTTTTCATTGACTTACTTAAAGGGTTTAGTCTTCCAATTATTTGTCATCGAGTATCTTTATTAGACCAAATGTAAATCTGACGACTACGGAGAAGACCTACCTTCTTCTTGTCTGTTCCTTAGTGCTTCCTGTCGTCACCACCTTAATAAACTTAGATATAAAGTTTAAGAAACGTTATATCTACTGTCTACTATACCGTCCAGTAAGATTTTTATGTAGATACTTCAATGTTCTTAATTCTATATCTAATCGTAAATACTAAAGTTTGGGTAAACGTTGTAGAAACGAATGTTAAACTGGTGTCATCAAAAGTCACAGGGTTAAACATGTCAATTTCCTAATCGATACACGACAACTGACTTACAACAATTCCTTTAATACGACTTTATAGTTCATAAAGATGTCTCTGACCGTTTTTGTTTTAATTAGATTACTTATTTAACTCCCTTATTTTAATATCGGTACCTTTTTCATTGGAAAGAAACTGACTTCTTTTTTAAAGTTTTACAATTTGAGTATATAATGTAGATACGTTCATATCAAAAATTATTTCTGTTATCGTTTTATTAATCTTTTCGACTCCTCATATTTTATTTCTTCTTTTGATTACTGTAACTAATTTTGAGACATGTATTGTCATTTAAGGTAGTTCTAACAGTTCGGGAATATACAAAAGTTGTGTGTGTATAAACGGTAATCTACTTTATCATCTAGGAATACGGACCGGTTAAATAATGGGTTAAAAAGTTATAATCACAAACTTATTTACAATGGGAACACAGTTTATAAATAAAGGCTTAATCACCTTCTGTTTGTTGACAGTAGGACGTATTCGAATCTGTGATGGTCAAAATGAGAGGTTTTAATAAAATTTATAAAATGAAAGGTATTTTAACAATAATTCTTGAATTTTGTCCTTGTTTCACATGAGAAAGTTCTAAGAAACCCTTCCTACAAATTAGACAGATTTGAAGTCTTAGGAATATACACGTTGACGTTATAACTATATAAGAATTTCTATTATAACTCTTCATGTATTTTAATATTACACTTCGAAGGATCATACCATGGATCACGTATTGTTGATCTGTCCTAAGGAAAGGGATGGTAACTGAATGGAAGTGGTTAAAGTTAGTCAGATTAAATAAAATCCTTTTAGTAGTAAACTAGAGACATCTAATCTACGAGTTTTCAGTATCTGTTGGATTTGTAAAGTTTTAAAATTACAATAAAGGGGATGAAGTAAAGTTGGACGTTATATGTTAATTCCGATTTGTAGTGGTTTCGTACATGAGAATAACGATATGGTGTTAATTTATATTTTGGAATGTTATTGTCAATTCCTCTTGTTTTCCGTTTATCGTACGGTAATCGGATTATGTTCGCTTTTGTAGTCCTGTTAAAAACTCAACGGAAGTCCAATCAAAGGTCAAGAAGTCCTTTTATAGACGAACCATGTAAGAGGTGAAAACCATTCGTGACACGATTGTGAAAAGTTAGTATATTTGGGTTTTATTTTACCCTCTGATGTTTAGGCACTACGTTTGCTTCAATATAATTAAGAGACGTTTATAGAAGTCCTAACAAAAAGACCCTCTTCGAGACAACAAAACGTTTCCTTTAGTTCTCAATCCACGGGAACTTAGGTAGGACTTGAGTGTCTCTTCATACTTAAGAAAGGTGTCCCTACACCAGACCAGAAAACTAATCTGTATTAAACAAATGTGGACGAGACTTAACGTTCATTCGGCCTCTGTAAAAAGATATGGACGATTTCGTTACACGTATACGTAAGACATCATCGGTGGACGAAATGCGAACACGGACCTCCTTTACTATAGACGTTCTTGGTTTATATTTATCCCGTAATATTTTTAAGTAAGAAACTTTCGATCCCCGTAAACAAAAGGGTTTTGACAAAGCTTTCGTTAGAACGATATTAGTGATTGGTCAACAGGTTACAATATAAAGAGTCCAGAGGACCCTTAAAAGTCAGACATTTAAACGAAAAGTGAAACGAAATCGTCCCGAGACCCGTGACCCAGAGATCTTCCGTCATAAGAATAAGTCTGGACTCCTACCAGTCTTTTAAGACGGTAGAAATCGATTACGAGAACAAACTTTTCGTCCTCCCTCTGAATCATCGGGACTCCTTCGTACTCCAAAGAAACCTCCTCCAGAGATGAAGAACTCTCCCCTTGTTGTTTCTCTTAGTTTCCCCTTTGTATGTCTCGAACTTATTAACAGTACTTGTTTCGTTATACCTATGTCCTCAGTGAATTATTTTTATGGTTGGTCGACCGTGAGATAAGGAGAGTCAGGGTCCAATAAATGACAGTGTAAATAAAGGTAAAGAGTTTACCCTCTAACCCAAAACGTATATTTTCCTTCTCTTTTATTAGTTTGGTTTACTTGAAAGGAAAGGAAAACCGTTTTCCCTTTTCTATGTGTGTGTTGATACTTAGTAGTCAACCCTCAGTTATAATGTCCAATAATGTTATATAACTTATATTGACGGACACGATATTACTTAAGAATAACGAAGAGTCAAAATGTATATATCAAACATAGACAATTGGGGTATGAGGATTAAACAGGAAGGAGGGGAAAGAGAGGGGAAACTATTAGTACCCAAACAAAAGATAAAGACATTCAGACGAACACAAAACATATACTAAGTAAACATAACAAATAATCTAAGGTGTAAATTCACTATAGTATAGCATTAACAGAAACTAAATAAAGTGATTCGTATTATGAGAGATCCTGATAGTTACACCGACTTTTTCCGTTATAAAGTAAGAAAGTTTTAATAGTAGTTAGACCTTTTAAAAGTTATTAGTCGTGAAATTAAAAAAAAGAGTAACAATAGGTTTGGGATCTCAAACTATTTGTAACCAAAAAGTGAAAATAAAATGAAGTAACTATTACTTATTTTATAAGAGATAGAAGAACATAAAGATTAAGATACAAGACCATTAAACAATTATTGACGTAAAGATAAATGATAACGAAAGAATTCTATTCTATTTGAAGAATTCTATAAATGACAAAGAAAGGAAAAACATAGGTAGTTTAAAGTTTAATTTTATAATAAAAATAAATTAAAAAATTTGTAGGACCTTTAAAAACTCTAAGTATATAGCACAAAACTTTTAATAATAAAAATATATTATTTATAAAAATGTAATATAAAAACAGACTGCTGGAGTTATGTCTTTCAGTAACACACTGTATGAGACGTTATAGATAAAAGTTATATTAAAAGGGGAAATAAGTTCCAATAAAAAAAAATTACACCAGTATTGGAAAACCTTTTTTAATTTATAAAAGAGAAAATCAAACTAAAACTTAAGTTCTTACAAATAGAGAAAATACGATATTATCTTCAAGGGTCTTTCAACATTAACAGATATAAAACACAAACACATGTACATTCACAAAAACACACGTAACGTTTGGTCGTAATCGTAAACAACAACAAGTCAACGAGTTAGTACAGGTTGAGAAACGTTGGGGTACCTGACAAAGGGACAGGAAGTGATTGAGGACCCCGAACGAGTTTGAGTACAGGTAACTCAGACACTACGGTATTTTAGTAGAGTAGGAGACAATAAGGGAAGAGAAGGACGGAAGTTAGAAAGGGTTGTAGTCCTAGAAAAGGTTACTCGACCGAGAAACGTCGTCCACCGGTTTCATAACCTCGAAGTCAAAATCGTAGTCAGGAAGGTTACCTATAAGTTCTAACGAAAGGAAATCCTAACTGACCAAACTGAGGAACGTCAGGTTCCTAGAGACTACAAGAGGTCGTGGTGTCAAACTTCCGTAGTTATAAACCGTGAGTCGAAAGAAATGACAGGTCGAGAGTGTAGGAATGTAATGATGACCTTTTGGTTTCGAAACTTGTATGTCTGGAAACCGTTTTATTATAGAGATGTAAAATTATGTCACATCTAAACAGTAACGAAAAGAAAGTCCCTCTTTCGCAGAAAATTAAAGTACCGACGTCAGTGGTAAGTGACACTAAAACCTCGGGTTCTTTTATTTCAGACGGTGTTAAAGGTAACAAAGGAGTAAATAAACGGTACTTCACTACCCTGACCTACGGTACTAGAAACAAAAAACACACAACTCAAAATTCGGTCGAAAAAGTGAGAGGAAAAAGTGGTAATAGTTCTCCGAAAAATTAAGGAGAAGTGAAAGACACGATTCCCACCGTAGTAGACGAATATGGAAGAAATGGACTTTGGTGACGGCGATAAATCTCCGGTAACTTTACGTAAAAAAGAAAAATGAGTCTTAGATTCATTTATTAAAAGGTCGAAAAGAATACTATTCGTTGAGGTATAGGAGATCATTTATAGAATAAACGTTTATAAAGGGTCACTACTAATGGATTTACAATTAGAATATTTGTAATGGACTGTGAGATAAGACCCTTAAAAAGGATTCGAGGTAACATGTTCGATAGAAAGATTGTCAGAATAAGAAACATAGACACTAACTATCGAACTAACCGTAAAAAATTATATGGGGTCTGGGGTCACTACTTAAGATCTTCACAATCTTGAAAGTGTATAAAGATTTGAAGAATAACGTAGGTGGAATTACAGAAAGATCACTGTAAATTTTTAAATTATATAAAATCTAATACAGTCATTATATAATCGTTTCTAATAATTATGTTCCCACATGGTGATAGAATTTTAAAATTCATAATTTTAAATGTTACATTTTGCATAATTTTTCTTTGTTATCTTCTGTATATATGTGGTTTTCTGTAAGGTTTTACAAATTTCGTCATGATGAGAATTATCGAGATACACTCTTTACTGGGTTTACGGATCGTGGTTTTCTTACCTATTTAATTACCAGTGTATAAGTAAGTTACTCTACGACATCTAGTTACTTTCGTTAGTCTCTTCAGTTATGTATTACTTACTCATAATGTTTGTGTTATTATCTCTTGACCTGTGTTCTCATACTAGAGATAACGATAGAAAAGGTATCTTATGTTTTTATCTATATTTAACTAAAATTTCTATTTTTATCACTAAAACACCCCTTTAACATTAATATGTCCCCATGTTCCACCTCAAGACCACATAACTATTAAAGACTGAGTTAGACCGACGACGAGTTAAAAACTCGTCAAACAACTCGTTAAAAACTCGTACCACAACGAGTCAAAAACTGACAAGTACTTGATATGTACTCACCGTACGTACATATCAGCTTATTTTCAAACTTTTACCTTCCATTACAGAATAAGTCAAAGAGTTGTAAAATTCCGTATTTTACACGTATTAAATAAAATAGAAAAAAGTTATCCTACGATGTATACACTACATTGAAAAACAAAAATAGTGTATCAGATCGATCAAAAGTATTTGTATCAGGAATTAACAATTCTGTCTACTTCCTCCCACTCTTAATCTTATTACGAATTTTAATCCACTCGACGGTCACATTTTTGTATCTTGTCTGTCCTATACGACCAAACAAAAAAAAAAAAAAAAAAATGAATAGAGAGGTTCGTCTCCACAACTCTTAACTAGAATAAAGGTCGGTACCAGAGTCCCTTGGAGAAGTACTTTACGTCTTTTCGACGTCTTTTAAATGAAAGAAAGGTCTTCACGTACTCCTGCGGTTTTAAAGGATTTCCGTAAGGAGTAGAGGCACAAAGAGTCGTACATCTAGTCTCCGAACTTATAACCCCGTTACTACCATATTTTTTCTCGTTTGTAAAATAGAAGACCCTTTCAACACCGACCAGACTACATTCACTTACTGAGTCCACACTTTTTGTCCCCATGTTGTCACTATACTCTTGACGGTCACCTCTCTCGAAACGACACCGAGAGGTGCCTTATACGGGACTTCTGCTTGTTATATTTTTTCAATCTGTCGTAGTTCTGTCATTTTCAGTGGTTTTGTTGATCCGGACTTTATCGTTAATTAGACTCGCGACTTCTTAACTACGAAAACTTGACACCACAACCTCTTCTGAGAACTCTCAGGGAACCTGATGTTCCTCTAGGTTGGTCAGGTAAGATTTCCTCTAGTCGGGACTCACAAGTAACCTTCCTGACTATGACTTCGACTTTGAGGTTTAAGAAACCGGTGGAGTACACTTGTCAACTGAGCAACCTTTTCTGGGACTACGACCCTCCCCAACCCCCGTCTTCCTCTTCCCCTACTGGCTCCTACTCTACCGACTTACCGTAGTGGTTGAGCTACCTCCACTCAAACTCATTTGAGGCCCTCAACCACTATCTATCCCTCCGGACCGTACGACCCTAAGTACCCCAGCGTTTCTCAGTCTGTACTGACTCTGACTTGACCTTGTCCTTCTTTGGATAGTACGGACATAAGTTCGTCCGGTCAAAGTCGTTTCCGATGTGTAGTGTCTTCATCACTAGATAGAGTGACCCCGGTGTCTTCCCAATCTTCTACCACTCTTCTTTGACTGAACGTCTCACATATTTATGGGGTCATGTCGTCCGTTACTACTACCGTAATATGGAGACGGAAAAGTACCGCTGCCACATCACGTCCCCGAACGTCTACTGGTACATTACCAGTATCCGGTAGGGACACTCCTATTTCTAGAGTTACGAAGGTTCTTTACGTACGATTTCTCGACACGGTACGTCAAGGATATCCTTTACTAGAAGGAAAGACGGTCATTCAGTTAATCGAATTCACAGTGTCATCTACACCTCGTTTCCAGTGTCTCACTTTCCATTAATTTCTTTTTTATGTACCCAACGAGTTACTCGACTGACGTCCACTATCTTTAGTACTACTCGTGTAAACGATTGATTTATCGTTACATCGTTTTATTTTTATTCTACTTCGTTTCCTAAAGTCACTAGAACAAAAACCTTTCAGGGTTTCCTTGTTTATGTCACTGTAATAACGTAAAAAAGGTACTAATCACATCTACCTTGTATATTTAGTGGACGTTATTAAGTACTTGGTTATAAATCTTTACGAATAACTCTTCTCATTACTAGGATGCTAAAATTTCCGTGATTAATAATTGTCCAAATTATCCTGAGTAAATGCACAGAGACTTATTTTTAGTCCATTAGTTTTATGAGAGATTATTCTTAGACATAATTATACATGTCTAATTATATAATTACTAAAGACAATCAAGAAGATCGTTTAACACTAGTCGTATACACAATCAACTGTACTTACAGAAAATAGTTAGGTGTTATCTCAAAAATTACGAAGACTTTTCTACTGTCACTAACCAATTGTTACAAGAGGCAGTTTTTGAAAATTTTATTACATATTATTTTTATTTGATCCTATTTAAGAAAAGTCTACAGAAGTACCACAACCGTAAAAGTATGATATACAAAAGTATTAGTTGGAGTATGAACCGAAGAACTAGTTAAAGACAAATCTAAAGGACAAGTTAAGAAGGATAATAACAAATTCAATGTAACAATGGATGTACCACTTATTGACGTAACATTATCTCTATCTTAAAATTTTATTTATTTTAAACAAAGGTATCGTCTTAAAATTCTCGAAAACGATTTAATTTTATCTGATTAAAATCCTTAAACAAATTTCTGTTTAAATAACTCTTCATCGAAGACTAGTCAGGAGTCTAGTCTGGTTCCAATAATCGGTCATTTATCTTTCCGACAAGTAAAGTTAAACTTATTTTATTATTACAACTTATATGATGATCGAACGTCGTAAGTGATATATGAAGTTTATACAGGAAATAGTGCTGATTTCGCATAAATCCGTAAATATATTAAAATTTAAGGATAGTTTTCCTTTTAATCCTTATTAGAGTCCTTTCGGTTAAGTAGTTAAACTTAAGTAATGTTCAAATGATTTTTAAAAGGAACTTCCAAACGACAGAAAAATAGGTCTTTCGATGTCGATACGAATTAAAGAATGGACTGCAAGAAGGAACTAAGTAGAAGGAGTAACTGTATCCTCATGATACTGATTGAAGTATAGAAAATTACAGAAATTTTTATTACTAATGTTAGATTAGTAAGTAATATAAAAAACCCATAGGAAGTAATATACAGAATTGATTCTGTGATTTAAGTCTGTATTTAAAACGTCCCATCATTTAGAAAAATTATAAAAAGAAAAAAATTTGGGGGTTCTTTATAAGAAATCTTAAGTCTAACTAAGACCCAGTTAAAACTAATGTCCACTCTTTCTAATTTTTTTTTTTCGTATTTCATCACATGTGTACCGTTCTACTAACACAACTTTATTTACATGTCTTTTTATTTAATACAAGTCTCCAATTTATTAAACATATATTATTGTATAGATCATACGTCGTTTGATTCCAAATATCGAATTTAAAAGACTGAGGTAACGGGCAAAATGTTGTAGAGTTTTTCCTATTTATTTTTTTTCGTTTGGTTGTTCTATCTAAATTGTAATTGGGGTGAAGTGGGTTGAGACTTCAAACGTATCTAAAGAATTTGGAAGATCTATTTTGATACTACGGAAGACTTAGTTAGTAACAAGGTAAGATCAGTGTTTTTGAATTTAAATTTTTTTACACATTTACCTTGTGTCTTGTATCAATCCGATTTCAGAGATACTCTTTGGTGTTTGGTTCAGTCGAGACTTAACAGTATTTATTCGGTGAGTTTTTACATTGTTAGTACGTCAAGTAGAAGAAGACATCCTTCGTTAAAGTATAATAAAGTTCTCAATCGTGATTCACATAGAGTTGAGAATTGGTACATTTTATTATCCGTCCTCTTTACATAAATCCTCGTACAGGATTGTAACGGTGAAGAATATAGACAATTCAACTTTTGTGGACCGAGACACTTTACTTCTTTAACAGAAGAAACAAGATTATCAGGAAAGGTGATAATACAGAAAAGTCTTATTTTTAATCGAATTATAACGAATTATAAAATGACTGGAAGAGGGAACTCAATATTGTTGTACATGAAAATATATATATACGTCAGTAGGACGTCATAATAAAATACTGAAACTAGAATAAAAAGGTCTTAGACAATAAGGTGGGAGTCAAATGAGAGTTTAGAAGGAACTTAAAGGAACAGGAAATTAGTTTTTTAAAGGATCCGATATCTTAAGTGTTATTTCGTATAAAATTTTCGTTGTCAGTTAATTATAAAAGAATTGGGTCATCAATTTATATATAACGCTCTTTATGGTGTACAAATACCTTTGAGGACCGTTCCTTCTTTTTCTGTATTAAATGAGTATAAAAGGAGTCGTGAATAAAACTTAGATAAGAAGAACATATCAAGACAGGACAGAAGTAACTTTACTCTCAGTAGGAAATTGACGAGTTCACTAAAGGAAAGTTCAAAGGTTGAACTTACGATGACGACTCAAAGTAAAAGATTAAAGGGGGATAGACATTTATTTATCATGTTGTAAATGTATTAGAATCATTGATGACAGGGGATTTGTGGTAGTTTAGTTTATTTATTACCCCCAAATGAGGTGTCTTTTTTCGAACTCCCATTCTTCTCATAATAAAATAGGTTTTGATCAGTTTACCTCAAAATATCTGAGACACAAATATAATGGTGTAGTAAGGAATCCCCAAATCCGTTTTTAAGACATTTCAAAATTCATTTGAAATATAGGATTTCCATGGATATAAAGAAGGGTTTTCCAACGAATGAATCAAGTTCAATTAATACATATAACCCAAAGGGTCCACCGAGTCACCATTTCTTAGGTGGACGGTTACGTCCTCTACATCCAAACTAAAGAGGCAGTCCTTCTAGGGGACCTCTTCCTTTACTGTTGGGTCAGGTCTTAAGAACGGACCTTTAGGGTACCTTTCTCCTCGAATTGTCCGATGTCAGGTACCCCAGCGTTTCTAAGTCTGTACCGAATCACTAATTTGTCGTTTTTATTAATACACATACAAGGGTTTATTAGGTGAGTGGTCACAGGAAAATCTAGATTGAATAGTCTCGTTGAATGTCTTGTTGATTCTCTTGTTGAATATCAATAGTTCAATATCTTCACCTGATATTTACGGGACGTTTTCTCCATCTGGACGTCGCAATCTTAGGGAATTACTGACTCTAGACGATACATACGTTAAACTCAAAGAAAAGAGGAACGACAATATACTCCTTTGGACATCAGTCAAGAAGACAATTCTTTATTAAAAGTAGGTAGGAGTATATCACAAGAGTAGAAACAGAGGTCCCCCCGTTTTACTTACAAGAAATTACATGAAGGTCAATTCTACTTAAAAAGACCTTTTAATGTGTATATATCATGAAAGAAAGTATAGAAAGATCCAAATGTTTTTTTGAATAATCTGATTAAACAGTTGTCACCTCAGCTCGTAACACATTAAAACGAGAGTATTAAAAAGTTGTCGAAAAGGAGAAAAATGTAGATATATGTTTTGATTACGAACGAAGACGAGACGAGACACTCGGAGTAATTATTATCGTTTATAAATGGTAGACATTTCATGCTCGGTTGACTACTCTAAATCGAATAATTAGAAATATAGTTGGGATTCTCTATCTATTGCGAATAGTCGAGGTAACGTGTCTACTTCTTTGACCCCACATCTTTTCATACAATTCTTCACTAGGAGTTCTCTATCTTCAATATCATCAGAAACTACTACTACTATGTCTTTCGTGATTTGGATTGAAAGGAGAATAAAAAAAAAGAAAAAAGTAATGTCATAAGTAAAATTATATGATCACTGAATTAATGATATTAGGTCTACTAAAAATCCGTATATTCGAACTAGTGTAGTAGAGTTTTAGGTTGGTTTAATTGATGTAAAAGTTAAGTTAAAAAAACATTCATCTTAACCACAAACAAATCATGGTAAAAATTAGATCTTCAGGATAAATACAGTGAAATATTTTGTCATGACCACCTTATTAATTAGACACTTTATTAAATAACAAGAGACTAAGGTGTATATAGAGTAGATCGACAGGGAGTGGGGTTGAAAAAAAAAAAACAACAACAATTCTACGTCTCTTCCGTTACCGTTGGGTGAGGTCATAAGAACGGACCTCTTAGGGTCCCTGTCCCCCTCGGACCACCCGACGGCAGATACTCCAGTGTCTCAGTCTGTGCTGACTTCACTGAATCGTCGTCGTCGTTGTCAACAATGCTACACTAATCTTACAAATTGTGATTCGAGAAGAAGTCGTAAAAAGTAGAAATATAGGGAGTCGTATGTCTATTTCTCTAACTTGTATCCTCGTTATTACTACGTCTCTCTCTTATTATGATTTACTTTGTACCATACGACCTGACTTATATTTCTTTTACACTTACATTAACGATGTAGTTTCTCTATATACTAAGGGTAAGAGTGACGTCGTAATAAGTGTTATTGGTGTTGTACTTTGATGGATTCACAGGTGACAGTCTCCTTACCTATTTCTTTTACACTATATACGTACATACACATATACGTATATGTTTTCTTTCTTTAGAATGGTAAAATTACTGTATCTACCTTGAACTCTCGTAATATTATTTTCTTCATTCTGTCTGTGTCTTTCTGTTTATATTAAAATGAATATACACTTTAGAATTGTTTTTTTTTTTTTTCTTTCTTTTCGTTTGTTTGGACTTAAGTATCTAAGTCTCTTATCTAATGACTAACGGTCTCCACCCACCTTCCCAGTACTGTTTTACACACTTCTCTCAGTTTTCCAGGTTTCAACGTCAATAGTTTAAATAAATATTTTATCTATTTAGGAAGGACCTATACACTACATATCTTACTACCAAAATCAATTATTATGATATAAAATGTAAACTTTCAACGATTCTTTCATTTATAACCTGTAATGATACTGTTCTTTTTTAAAGTTTAAACAGTCCACTACTTAGCGTTACCGAATAAAACCACTAGTGAATTTATATATATATATATATATATATATATATATATATATTTTACAATACGTGATTTTAAATTAATACATCAATATACAGTTATACGAAGTTAAACTTTTTATGACAGTTGGATAATGAGGACTGTCGGTGATGTTCTTCATGATTCATTAAAGACACTTTACAAAAGCATTTCTGAGTTCAGAGTAAATCACCTTGAACACAAATTTTAACGTAGTCTTTTACAAAAATCACGATCCAGTTATGACAAAGTTTATTCTTAAAACTAGTGATTATTAAGAGATATTTATATTTAAGTATGATAATTCCCTTTATACTGTTACTTTTGTTCATTAATGGAAAATTTCTACCGTTGTTTCCAGGTAGGTCAGTTCCGACACCAAAAAGGTCATCAGTAATACCTACACTCTCAACCTGACATTTCTTTTAACTCGTGACTTTTTAATTACGAAAACTTCACACCACAAACTCTTCTAAAAACTCTCAGAAAACCTGACGTTCATCTAGGTTAATCGGGTAGGATTTTCTTTAATTTGGAGTTATAAGTAACCTTCCTGACCACGACTTCGACTTTGAGGTTATCAAACCGGTGAACTACACTTCTTGACTGAGTAAACTTTTCTGGGACTACGACCCTTTCTAACCCCCACCCTCTTCCCCTATAGTCTCCTGTCCTACCAACCTACCGTAGTGACTGAGTTACCTGTACTCAAACTCATTTGAGACCCTCAACCACTACCTGTCCCTCCGGACCACACGACGTCAGGTACCCAAACGTTTCTCAGACTGTACTGACTCCCAGACTTGACTCGACTTGTCTATCAGGAAACTTTACTGAGACAATTCATTGAGTTGAAGACAAAGTGACAATCACTGTCAAAACAAACCAAGACAAGTCGAATCATTCGTAGTACGATTCAGCGAAGTCAGAACAGGCTGAGATACACTGAGGTATCTACCGTCGGGTGGTCCGAGGCGGCAGGGACCCTAAGAGGTCCGTTCTTTTGACCTCACCCGACGGTAAAGAAAGAACTTACGTACTTTCACTTTTCATTCGTAGTAACTTGCACTGATTTTAATTTAAACCGGTAAATTTTTTTTTTTTTTTGTTATTGTATTAAAGGGATCACCATGTCACCTATCCTTAGACGGACGGTTCCGTCCCATGGACCCAAGTTAGGAACCATACCCTTCTAAAGTGTACGACGTCTCGTTAGTTTCAGGGATAAGATACTGATAACTTGGGTGTTCGGGGTCTCGATCACGATATGTCGTTCTCTTCGCTGGTGTTAGTCTTCGGACACGTGGGGTCGTTTCTCATCGGTATGAATGGTATTGACCTCTTTCGGTCCTACGTCGTCACTTCTGGGTCACGTCGTTTCATTTTTTTAGTAACTTTTAAATTTTTATATCATTACTGTTGTTATTGTGAAAGGAATTTGTAAGAACCTAAACTCTAACAAATAAAAAGAAATCAACAACAACGGCCGGTGTGACGGTCAAAGTCCTTAGAAACAAGAGACTGGTCACTACCTTGAGTCCCTGGGCTGTCTCTTTTACGACTCATAATTGGTGACCTGACTGTCAAAACGGTAACAAATTAGTGATTCAGTAACCTGAGACATCGGAGTACCTGACATCGGGCGGTCCGAGGAGACAGGTACTTTAAAGGATCCATTCTGATGACCTCACCCAACGGTAAAAGAAGAGATCCCCAAGAAGGGTTGGTTGGGTCTCTGACTTAGACGTAGAGGACAAACCGTCCACCTAAGAAATGGTCACTCGGTGGTCCCTTAAGGGTTTAGACCTCTATTAAACTAATAAATAATCCTTAAAACCCCTACCATTCAACACGTCAAGGAGAGACGAAATTTTTTATTATCAATTAAAATGGAAACAATAGTGAAAAAGGTAGGAAATATTAAGGGACACCCGAAGGGGCCACGACGGTAACCATTTCTTGGACGAACGGTTACGTCCTCTACGTTCTCTGTGTTCAACTAGAGACTCAACCATTCAGGAGACCTCCTCCCGTACCGTTGAGTAAGATGATAAGAACGGACCTCTTAGGGTATCTGTTTCCTCGGACCAGCTGATATCAGATATACCAGCGTTTCTCAGTCTGTGTTGACTTCGTTGAATCGTGTGTGTACGTATGAAGGAATATATCGTAGAAATCTTACTAACACTGAGAACCTTAAAAATGAAAAATATGTTAAAATTTCCAATGAAAGTAAATGTTTCAGTACCGATATAAGAGGTACAAAATGTTATGTAGGGAATTGGATAGAACGTAGGTTATCAAATATGTAGGGTAAGGAGGTGGGAATAAAACGGTAGGGGGGTTTTTGATAATCAAAAGAGAGATATAGACACTCAGACGAAAAAATACGATATAAGTGATCAAACAGTATCGAAAATCTAAAGTGTAAATTCTATATAGTATCTCATAAATAGAAAGAGACAGACTAAATAAAGTGAATCGTATTACGGGAGGTTCAGATAGGTACAAGGACTTTCACCATTATATATAGTAAGAGAAAAATACTGACTCATCATAAGGAGACACACACACACATACACACACACACACACACACACGCGCACGCGTGTACGTGGTGCAGAAGAAATAGTTAAGTAGACCATTATCTGTGAATCCGACGAAGGAACCTTTAATATTATTACGACGATAACTTGTGACAACAACAACAAGTCAACGATTCAGTACAGGTTCATAAACGTTGGTACACTTTAAGTCGTGTGGTCCGAAAGGACAGGAAGTGACAGAGGGTCTCAAACGAGTTTAAGTACAGGTAACTCAGTCACTACGGTAGGTTAGTGGAGTAGGAGACCACAGGTGAAGATGAGGACGGAAATTAGAAAGGGTCATAATCCCAGAAACGGTTACTCGACCGAGAAGTATAGTGTAAGTGTATCGGTTTCATAACCACGAAGTCGTAGTCCCACCTAGAGTACATCTTAACTGACCAAACTAGAAGAACGACACGTTCCCTGAGAGTTCTCAGAAGAGGTTGTGGTATAAAGTTTTCATAGTTAAGTAGTCGCAAGTCGAAAGGAACCTTTTTGATATCGAAACTGATATACCCAGTAACAACCGTTTCACTACAGAGACGAAAAATTATTCAACAGATCCAACCAGTATCGAAAAGAAGGTCCCTCGTTCGTAGAAAATTAATGTAAAGTAACTTTTTACTCCACTTATATGAAAAAAAGTTAATCACACACACTAAAGAATATATATATATATATATATATATATATATATATATATACCGTTCATAGGAAATTAAAGTAACGACGTCAGTGGTAACGTCACTAAAACCTCGGGTTCTTTTATTTTAGACAGTCACAAAAGGTATATGTATACGTATATATATACACATATATACGTATACATATATAAATATATATACCTATTAACGACCTAGCATACCATCAAAATAAAAATCAAAAGGACGTAAATATGTAAGATTTCATAAAAGTTATGAGATAAAAGGAAAAGTATTTTTGGACAATCACAAAAGAGAGATTACCATAAACGGCAAGAAAAAAAAAAAAAAAAATTCTAGCAATAAATTTAGGATAATTCGTACGAGTTTACTGAAAGTATTTTAAGAAAAGACCAAATAGATATTTTAGAAAGAGTCTTAAGAGAAGAAGTAAGATCAAAGTTCTATTCAACTACATAGATAAACTGTATTACATATAAAAATTGATTACTTAAAATGAAACATTACGTCAAAATCAGAATCAAACATTCCGATAAATCGTTTTGGTATATGGGGATAGGAGTGTGTTCCTGATGGAGAGGGTGGCCTCCCCACATAAAAATGTAAGTTTCCTTAGGTGTAACTGTGTTGAAGTAGTGTGTTTTAAATGTCAAATGCAATCGCAAGTAATATCCAAAATATGTCAAATACCCAAAACTGTATGTAGTACTGTAATCGGATCTGTAGTTTATATAGTACCTT
The DNA here is from genome assembly GCA_006410555.1 of Capra ibex. NCBI lineage: Eukaryota > Metazoa > Chordata > Mammalia > Artiodactyla > Bovidae > Capra > Capra ibex. The sequence continues at coordinate 183,204 of SJYO01041852.1, read as the reverse complement.
TTACGACCCGACCTACTTCGTGTTCGACCTTAGTTCTTACGACCCTCTTTATAGTCATTGGAGTCTATACGTCTACTGTGGTGGGAATACCGTCCTTCGTTTCTCTTTGATTTCTTAAAGGATTACTTCCACTTTCTCTTCTCACTTCAACCGTTTTTTACATCTAGTACCGTAGACCAGGGTAGTACCGTTTATCTAGCCCTTTGTCACTCTCTGAAATAAAAGAACCCGAGTTTTTAGTTACGTCTACCACCGACGTCCTTACTTTAATTTTCTCCGAATGAGGAACCTTCCTTTCCAATACTGGTTGGATCTGTCGTATAATTTTTCGTCTCTGTAATGAAACGGTTGTTTCCAGACAGATCAGTTCCGATACTAAAAAGGGCATCAGTACATACCTACACTCTCAGCCTGATATTTCTTTCGACTGGCGGTTTCTTAACTACAAAAACTTGACACCACAACCTCTTCTGAGAACTCTCAGGGAACCTGACGTCCCTCTAGATTGATCAGGTAGGATTTCCTTTAGTCAGGACCCACAAGTAACCTTCCTGACTACAACTCCGACATTGAGCTTATAAAACCGGTGGACTACACTTTTCGACTGAGTAACCTTTTCCGGGACTACGACCCTTTCTAACTCCCGTCCACCTTTTCCCCTGCTATCTCCTACTCTATCAACCTACCGTAGTGGCTGAGTTACCTGTACTCAAACCCATTTGAGACCCTCAACAACTACCTGTCCCTTCGGACCGTACGACATCAAGTACCCCAGTGTTTGTCAGACTGTACTGACTCGTTGACTTAACTTACGTAAATTCAAATAACATCACTACTTATCATAAGTTAACAGATCTTCATGGTGTCAAATAGACAGGTAGATGTCTTCCAGTAGGATCAATGGATGTTCTAAACTTTTAATTGTTATTTCAACGATAATTATAGGTACATGATGTTTTTTACGTGAGTAAACAAAGAAAATAACTAAAATTAACCCATAATAAACAGAAAACGATCGAAAAGGGGGGAGTAACATCATACTTTCTAGAAACTCGTGGTTAGGTTAGTACTCGGTTAATGAATAGTAAAATCTGTTAATTCCCAAACAATTGTGGATGTTAAAAAAATTAATTAGTAAAGACATTAAAATACCCTTTACGAAATATAAGACTAGATATCCACCTTTTATAATTAACACCAAAATTAGAAGGACTTAATGACTAAGAATCAAACAGAAATGATCTAAAATAATAAAAAATTACACTTCAGTTCACTGGTAAACCTTCGTTCAATTTTGTCTCAGACGACATGACTAGAAAACAATATAATGACTAAAGACTTACGATTATTTTCTATACGTACACTTATAAAAAAGTGTTTAGATACCTATATTAAAATAGAGTATAAAGTTGAAAAGATGACGGTATATTATACTCGGTAGTATACCAGACCAGGTATTCGGGTCTCAAAAATTTTATTCGTATTAAATTTTATAAAATTAGAATTATAAGTTCCTAGTTATATCTTAACAGAATAAACAAAACTTGGTCAAAAAAAAAAAAAAAGGGGAACGTCCATTGATACAGATTTGGTGGTATTTTGACGTTTTTGACTAGTTTGAAGGTCGATAAAACCATACGTGTTTAAATCATGACCAAAACTAAAATTCAAAGATTTGAAGACAAGAGTTATTAAGGTAAGTTTACTAATATCTTATATTTTAGATACTTTAGGGAAAAGAAAATATTTTTAACGAATGTATGTTCGAAGAAGTGTAATTAGCACACGAAAGAAACTTTTATTGGAAACTGTGGTTTAAAAGGAGTATCGTAAAAAGTAGAGTCATAAAGAGTCACATATCTAATTTCCTAACTTGTATCCCCGTTACTATCACATTTTATCACGTTTATGGAATAGGAGTCACATTCCATTCTCCAGATTCCAGATTCCATTGGTTTCAAACTTCCAGGTTTTTTATTCTACTGATGACATTATACTCTGGGTGTTCATCTCTTCCGAAACGGAGAAGGGAGTCGACTCATTAAAGAATTCCACTTATTATACTACTGTATTCCTTTATTATTCTGTTATTTTAATTTATTCCTTTGGTAAGGACTTAACCGTTGGTCTTCCTGTGGTCACTACATCCATAGTCGTGTTCGTTAAAATTTGTATCCTTTCTATAGTGTTTTCATCACTAGTAAAAGTAATCTTGGTGTTTTCCGTTGATCTAATAGTAACTATTAACTCCTTTTTTTACCTGTCGGGGTGGTCCGGTTCATCGGTTCTGATCTTCTAATGTAAAATAGGACAGGTACTAATAGTATATCACCTCTCCAAATGTTTACCGTTACGTCGTTAGTTTTCGGTACCGTCATTCTTACTTCTGGAGTTATGACGGTCTTTTTACGTAACATTTTTAGACATTGTACGTTAATAGTATTCTTTACAAAAAACAGGGGGGATCATCTAGTGGTTAGTCAAACCAATATTAGGATCTCCATATCGTTTACAGATACTTACTATTCACTGACTTCTTTATGATGCAACCAACCAATTTTTCTCCTAACGGATTTTACCTGTGTTCCTAGTCTTCTAAGGGATGGTTGTCCTATTGTATCGTCTTATTTTTCTCGTGTTTCGTTTTACAAACATATAAGACCAGTATTCTTTCAGGGTTCTCCTACTTAAGTCTCTACAAAGAGACCAAAAGATATATACACTCAAACAATATATAATATATGTTTACTTAATCCATAGACTTTTTTATAGTCTTGTTTGTTTTGTATTTAAACCACTTTTAATTGTTATACTTGTGTTTTAGTATTTGAAATGATTTTTGATCAAACAGCACTTACATTATAATAAGAGTTGAATAACTTAATTCGACGAAATAAAAATTAACGAAAAATAAAATATTTAGATGACACCTGTTAAAAACATTAACTTTATTAATAAAATGACTTAAAATAGAAAAGTCATTACTAAAATTTGTAAATTTATTATAAAACTTTTAGCTTTGTATAAACTGATAGTTAATATAATAGATCGATTGTTTCTAAAAATTAACTGGTTTCATTTTTTCACGAAAAGGTGTATAAAATTTTTATATATATAGTTTATGTATTTTAACTGGAAGGAAAAAGATTATATAAACAGGTTTAAAAGACTTAATAGACCCTGACTGAGTAGTCGTTTACGTTTACATAAATTCGTAGGGTTGGATTTGACCTTTTAAGAATGTCTCACACGACAAATACCGAATATACTCTTTTACAACGTTTACTTAGTACGATTTGGTCTCACTAACAATATTATAATCTTTCATTTCTTATAAACTCGTGATGAGTCGTTTTCTTTCTTACGTAAATTACTACCTATAACACTTTTTTTATTCTTTAGTTAAATACGATAAATATTAAGTTCACTTTTCGTTAATTTTTATAATGACAGTAACTTCAAACACTACCGTTAGTAATTTTGTATCTACTTTATTTGACAGGTGTATATAAACTTAAATCGTACACGGTACTGAAAGCGATCTTTAACCAATACAAAATAAATGTTAGATTTTTTGACCACATTTATTTTTCTCTATTATGTCTTCTGTTGAAATCTGTTTGAAACACCAGCCTATGTGTACCACCATAAACTCAGTAACTATAATTATTTAATTAATTAAGTATCAACATGTACAATACGTTGATTGTGTTTACAATTTCTGTAATTTGACTCGTTTTATTTCCGATCTCTGTTACGTGGTACTCACAGAGTGGGTAACTACTACTTAGTCGACAGGATTCATCCAAACGTTTTCGATCATGTGGATGGAATCAGACGTAGACTACAATGTTTGTTTAGACACGGGGTCTACAGATGTTTCTTAAGAAAGTATCGTTCCTATATAACTTTGGTAGTTGAGATGAACTTCTTCCTTAAGTATCCGGATCTGGGGTAGAATCCGGACAAGAACGACTAGTTAGAGCCGGTGGAGCGGTTACTTGAGACCTGAGACGAATCATGGATACCTTTGATGTTATCTTCCTATTCTGGGAGAGACCTGTCCCCTTAGAACTTCTAGTGTAGGTCCAATGAGTAACGGATTCTCTTTTGTATGAGATTAGTGGGAACGGAGGCCTGTCCAGTATTTAAGAAAGACATAGACAACCTCACATTGGAGTCCGAATAATTAATAATTGACAAACTTGTGGATTGTGAACTATTGTAAACTTATTACCCCAATAACACTAACATAAATGGGAAGGAAACAAATTACATTCAGGGTTCCTTTAACTCCACCACCCAAGCCTATACATGTGTACCCCATATTTTCTAAAAGTGATTACGACCGGTCTCAGGAACCGGTTCTCCTCTGAGACGGGACCCGAGAGACCACATTATTTGACGTGAGGTGATAGACGTAACAGGAAGACTCACTCGAACAAAGGGTCTTTCGCACCGATATTGTATCATTGACAGTTTTAGTTATGGATACACAAAATGTCAGAACCTTTGAGAATATGTACGGTATCTTAATTGTCCATCTGTAAATTTTATAGACATTACACCTTGTAGTTGAGATAAAATTTGATAAGTTTTCAGATTTAAAAGTTTCCTCTGTAAAAGTCAAACAAGGATGAAATTCCTATTAATAGTTGGTGTCTTACAGAAGGTCAATTTGAATTGATTACTATTAACTTTTAAAAATACACCCTATCGTTGATTCCGAAGGGTGTCGACGATGACTTGGACGTATGGTATCACTCTCTATGAACACACGGAGTTACTTTTCTAGGACTTACGACGTCGTTTCAAATGTGACTGTTTTTATTCTAGACTACACCGGTTTATTTTTCTATCTTTATTTTTAGTTGAGAGTTTAAATTTTGTTTGTTTGTTGTTGTTGTTGTTTTGTTTTAGATTGATTGAAGAGTCACAACCTCTTATTATATTAATGTATTCCTTGTTTATCCTCTTGTTTCCATCGATTCCCCTTCGGTAAGGACTTCCTTGTTGGTGATACTTACAAGTCTCTGTTTACAAGACTAATAAGGAGTAGGCCCCGAAGTACAGTACGAACTCTCGACTCTCTTTACGTCCTTTTGTCACTTTCGTGAGAACTTAAGAATAGACTCATCTTTTTTTTACGTACCACTACTCAATAATCTGTGGTTAAACAAAAGACTTATAAATGTACACATTTCTCTTACCCTATCAATTACGTTTGTACATAAGGTATGTGTAAAAAAAAAATAAATGACCTTTAAAAAGGTCATCAGTACGTACCCACACTCTCAACTGGGCAGTTCTTCCGACTCGTGGTTTCTTAACTACGAAGACTTGACACTATGACCTCTTCTGAGAACTCTCAGGGAACCTAACGTTCCGTTAGGTTGGTCAGGTAGGATTTCCTTTAGTCATGACTTATAAGTAACCTTCCTGACTATAACTTCGACTCTAAGGTTATGAAACCGGTGGAGTACACTTCTCGACTGAGGAACCTTTTTTTTGGGACTACGACCCTTTCTGACTTCCGTCCTCCTCTTCCCCTGTTGTCTCTTACTCTACCAACCTACAGTAGTGACTGAGGTACCTGTCCTCAAATTCATTCGAGGTCCTCGACCACTACCTGTCCCTCCGGACCGCACGACATCAGGTACTTCAGAGTCTCAATCTGAGATGACTCACTAATTGATTGATTGATTAGACTAGAATGATAATTAACTCCCCTTTTCCCTTTCCCTTTCGAGTCTACTCCTCTTAATAACAGTTAAGAGACAAGACTGGTGTCTCTATAATTCCTTTTGAGGGTTCATCTTTAAACAGTTTTACCTACTTTATTTCTCATAAGCCGTTAGAGACTTATGTGTGTCGTCACCACTGTCCCTTTCTCCGTCATTACAATTCCTTACCGATATTTGTTTTTTTGTGTTTTTGACTGGTCACAGTGGGAACTCGATTGACGAATGAGAAAAATTTGGAGTAGAATAAGTAGAATATGGATACTATAGTACGGTCTTAAGTCTAAAGATTACTCCTCACGTACTCCACTAAACTTTATTTGGTCACTGTTACACTATAAATTTTGTCTAAAAGGAAAATATCAGAAAGGAGAAACAGACTAACCAAATCTTTGTGTCTTAACAGTACATGTAAATACGTTTCAGCTTACCTTTTTATTTCTGTTTTTACTTTTTTAAGTGTCGTACGTTTACTATTGATACTACTCCATTTGAAATCGAGATACAATCACTTTTATAAATTCGATCAAATTATTCTAACAAAGAGTATTCCTTATAAATTAAGATAAGTGATTGGATTAGAAAACGTGATATTTTATAACAGTAGTTAAATGAAATGAGAATCCATCATGACTTATTTTTAAGATCACGGGAAAGACAATGCAATAATCGTATTCCCATTCTTAACCCTTTATCTACCTCTTTGTCACCTTTGTCACAGTCTGAAATAAAACTCCCTGAGGTTTTAGTGACGTCTACTACTGACGTCGGTACTTTAATTTTCTGTGACGAACCTTCCTTTCAATATTGGCTGGATCTATCGTATAAGTTTTCGTCTCTGTAATGAAACGGTTGTTTCCAAGTAGATCAGTTCCGATACCAAAAAGGTCACAAGTACATACCTACACTCTCAACCTCATATTTCTTTCGACTCGCGACTTCATAACTACGAAAACTTGACACCAAATCCTCTTCTGAGAACTCTTAGGGAACCTGACGCTCCTCTAGGTTGGTCAGGTATGACTTCCTCTAATCGGGACCCTAAAGAAACCTTCCTTATTACGATTTCGACTTTGAGGTCATGAAACCGGTGGAGTACGTTTCTAAACTGAGTAACCTTTTCTGAGACTACGACCCTCCCTAACCCCCGTCCTCCTTTTCCCCAACAGTCTCCTATTCTACCGACCGACCGTAGTGGCTGAGCTACCTGCACTCAAACTCACTTGAGACCCTAAACCACTATCTGTCCCTCCGGACCGTACGACGCTAAGTACCCCAACGTTTCTCAGTCTGTGCTGACTCGCTGACTTCATTTGACTTGACTTCTTCAAGAATTTTAATTTTGAAGGTGACGTATGAGTTTAAAAAGAAATTACATAGTTTTACATCGTACCATATTTGAATGGAATCAATTAAGTCCAGTCTGATCAGATGACACTCTACGACCTAAAACTTTAAAAGTACTGACATCTATAACTTCGTATTAGATCATATACAGAATTACCATTATACTTCCTTACGTATATTTGTATTTTTATCACGTGTTACTATAAGCGACCGTTAATAATCTTTTACAAAATTGATACATAATAAAATCATTCTTGGAACAAATGTACATTACGTGGTAATTTTAATTCCGTACTATTTAGTAAAATATCATTTAATAGTATATGACGTTTTCTTCAATATCCGAAATCTTACTTTAATATAGCTTATTTATCTTTCTTCTATATTAATCGGATCGTGTACAAACTACCCCGAGTCCAGCATTTCTTAGGCGGACGTTACACCCTCTGGGCCCAAACTAGGGATCCAGTCTTTCTATGGAACCTCTTCCCTACTTTTGGGTAAAGTCATAAGAACGGACCTCTTAAGTTATCTGTCTCCTCAGACCGTCCGATATCAGGAACTCAAGTGTTTCTCAGTCTGTTCTGACTTACTGATTGTGAACCTGTGAAAGGTTTTAGGTCCACGATACTCATTATTTGACGGTTTTCAAGACTCACCGATAGTCCAAACAAAGTCAAACTAGTTCTTAAAATGACGTCTACGGATGAAACAGTTAGGTAGGGATCCTAGTTTTTGACGTTATTTGACACTAATTAATGTAAAGTATTTATTTAATATTTGATTATTAAGTCTGTGTAGGTTTAATTAAGAGACGTTTATAAAACCTTTAAAGTTATGTAGAGTTTTTGAGATGTCCGAACATTCCCTTTACTTGACAATCTTGATGACACATGTAGAAATACGGGGGTCCTTTCGTCCGATCCTTCAAGTTTACGGTTAACTTGTAGAGTCATGATTAAGTGATTTTTATTTGTTTTTCATACAAATTTAGGGAAGTTTTCGATTGTGTCCATAAATCCGGGATAAGTAACGTACGAATACGGACTTCTTTAAAACCAAGTTTTCTTGTCTTATATTTACTTTGATTGTTGGTATTTAATTGTCCAGGAACTCCCGAGATTGACTAATATAGGGGTTTCCGTAGAAGATTTGTCTGGGTTCAGTTTACAACGACTCAGTGACAGGAACCGTTACAGGAACGAAGGTTACCCTCCTCCTGAAAGGTATTAAATAGAACTAAGTCCGTAAAAAAGGGTCCCCAGGATCTTTCCGATGTCCGTTTTGTCAAGTCCTTTTGGATTGACGAGACGAGAAGGTCGAAAGACTTCTAATCCTTCTTTTGACTATATCGTACATTATCATGATCCGACCGAAAGTCCTTTTAGACTCGACTTCATCCCGTCTCTTGGTTAATGTCCTTAAAATGTAAGATTGATACCTGGTAATAGTTCTAGGATCGACACGTCTCATCTATTTGTTTATGTTAACTACTGGAAGTTATAGTATTGACCATGTTTTAATGAACAAAGTTCCCTGGTTAAAACGGTCTTATCTAGCAAACCCTTACCTTCTACTCTTTTATTTTCTCTTTTCGTATTTGTCAGAAAAAGAAATTTTTTTTCCTTTTTAATCTCCTTCCTTCATGAGTTATATGTCGTTTTGTACATAGGACAAAGGAGAAGTCAAAAAAACAAACAAACAAAAAAGGGGAACTTTGACTAATAAATATCCAACAAATAAGTCAGAGTAGGAGTGTGTGATTTCAAACTAATCAGAGGGAGACTTTGTTTGCGTATTCATATATGAAAAAGTCCGTAAATTTTGAATTCTTTTAACGTCAAATATCATAGTCTGAACTATGTTATGACGATTCTGGTTTGATAAATCGTTTAATTATTATCATTTTATTAAATAACTCTCTAATAACCCATCAAGTACAAGTGATAAAATAAATTATACTTACTCACTCATTTTCAGTGAGTCGACACAGACTGAGAAACGTTGGGGTGCCTGAGATGTCAGGTATCTTAAGAGGTCCGGTCTTACGACCTCACCCACGGAAAGGGAAGAGGTCCCCTAGAAGGACTGGGTCCATAGCTTGGGTCCAGAGTGCGTAACGTCCTCCTAAGAAATGTTTAACTAGGTGTTCCCTTCGGGGAATTATACTTATTCTTACCTATAAAACTGGATTCATGACAATTGAGACGTGAAGGATCTACTACCGAGTCACCGAAAAAAACAAACAAAACAAAGAGGTGTTACGGTTAAGGTAAGAAAATAAGGAAGTGTGGTGTTTGTAAATTGAGGGAAAAACGTTGGACTTAAATGTCTTCGTTTAACGTTTCCTTTTTGTCCGTAAAAAATTAGGAGGTTTTACGTACATACTTTATATAGTGTTTGGGATTATAATTCTGTGTTTGTCCGAATCGACTTCGAAATACCTTTAAAGAATTTTAATCGTACTGTCAAATTTATAAATACGGAGATTACCAAACGTGTTAGAGAGTGTACGATCATTTCATTATAAATTTTAAGAGGTTCGGTCCGAAGTTGTTATGTACTTGGTACGTCAAGGTCTACAAGTTCGACCAAAATCTTTTCCGTCTCCTTGGTCTCTAGTTTGACGGTTGTAGACGACCTAGTAGTACTTTCGTTCTCTCAAGGTCTTTTTTTTTTAGATAAAGACGAAAGGACTGATAAGGTTTCGGAAACTGACACACCTAGTGTTATTTCACACCTTTTAAGACTTCCTCTACACTTATGGTCTGGTGGACTGGACGGGGAACTCTTTAGACATACGTCCGGTTCTTTGTTGTCAATCTTGACCTGTACCTTGTTGTCTGACCAAGGTTTATCCTTTTCGTTATACAGTTCCGACATATAACAGTGGGACGAATAAATTAAAGATACGTCTTATGTAGTACTGTTTGAGACCCGACCTCCTTCGTGTTCGACCTTAGTTCTAACGACCCTCTTTATAGTTATTGAAGACTATACGTCTACTGTGGTGGGAATGCCGTCTTTCACTTCTTCTTGATTTCTCGGAGAACTACTTTCACTTTCTCCTCTCACTTTTTCAACAGAATTTCGAGTTGTAAGTCTTTTGATTCTAGTACCTTAGACCAGGGTCGTGAAGTACCGTTTATTTACCCCTTTGTCACCTTCGTCACCGACTGAAACAAAAAGACCCGAGGTTTAGTGACGTCCACCACTAACGTCGGTATTTTAATTTTCTGTGAATGAGGAACCTTCCTTTCAATACTGGTTGGATTTGTCGAATAATTTCTCGTCTCTATAATGAAACGGTTGTTTCCAGGTAGATCAGTTCCGATACCAAAAAGGTCAGGACCAGGAACGGGTACTGACTACCGGAGTCTCTGTCAGTGTCCCGTCTACCACGACGGACGCACGTTCTTAGGGGTCACGAACTGAGTTTACTGGGGCCACGTGTGTGAGCGGGGGGACCCGTGGGGCACCGAGTCCTACCGGGGAGGACGGGTGGGGGAGGTACGTCAGTCTGGAAGGGGAACGAAGTGGAGCCCGGAGTCGGGGTGAAGTCTGTTCGGGACCCCGGGGGTCCGGGACTGGACGCCCAATACCGGTGGAGCTTAACAGAAAGGTCCCCGAGTAGACCTTTTTCTTCCTTCCACGGTCAATCACCGTAGGCACTGTCGGTGTCGGAGGTGTTCACTACTGAGCCGAGAGTCTTACGTCCGGTGGGACCCCAGAGGGAGGGGGGATGAGGGGAGACGTGTCTGGGGTCGGTGTGCTGGTACTTTCCGGGCGGAGCCCGGACCCCGAGCCGGGGAGGGTAGTTCGGTGCAGTTGGGGAGGAACTGTGACGGTCTAGAAGAACCTCACGGAGGACGAACGAAGGGGGACGGGTTTTTGTTTTGTTTTATTTGTTTTGTTTGTTTGTTTTGTTTTGTTTTGTTTTTTGATACCTACATTCTCAACCTGATATTCTTTCCACTCGTGACTTTTTAACTACGAAAACTTGACACTACAACCTCTTCTTAGAACTCTCAGGGAACCTGACGTTCCTTTAGGTTGCTCAGGTAGGATTTCCTCTAATCAGAACCCACAAGTGACCTTCCTGACTACGACTTCGACTTTGAGGCTATGAAACCGACAGACTACACTTCTCGACTGAGTGAACTTTTCTACGACTTCGAGACTACGCTTGTCGTCTACGTAAACTTTTCTGCGACTACGACCCTTTCTAACTCCCGTCCTCCTCTTCCCCTGCTGTCTCCTACTCTACCAACCTAACGTAGTGGTTGAGTTACCTTGACCCAAACCCACCTGAGGTCTCAACCACTGCCTGTCCCTCCGGACCGCACGACGTCAAGTACCCGAGCGTTTCTCAGTCTGTACTGACTCACTGACTTGACTTACTTGACAGATATGTATCAATAAAGTCTTCGTCAATTCTGTAAATTAATTAACAACCTAATTTTTTTATGAAGTTGTTTTTTCGAGATTGTTAACACACTTTAAATTCAGTGAATGTGAATTTGTAAATCCCAGTACTAAGTGTTTTGAATCTCATATGGTACTAAATAAATACTCAAAACCTCTCTTCCATTCATCATATTTCTTATAAAGGGTCCATTTTAGATCTTACTTACTGAAAATCTTCTTATAGACATTATACGAATGAACTTTAATCTCTTTTCCATTGTTTTGTTTTTGACATTATGTCCTCTGCGTCCTCAGTCCTCAAGCTTGGGACCCTACCCTTCGACGGGACCTCCTTCTTTACTTTTAGGTGAGGTCATAAGAACGGACCCTTTTAGGGTACCTACCTCACTTCCTTCTTTGTCTGTCTTGTCGAGGTATAACTTTCGTCCTGAGGTAGAACCCGGTCTTACACCTGAAACCCGACCTACAGGTCATAGATACCTTTTCTGTATGGTTGACATTTTGTTCTGGGGTGGAGTGTTGGGCCGGGTTAACTTCTCGGGGTCCCGAGTATGGATCTGAGAGGTTATGGATTTTCTTATGGGATTAATAGACACAATGACTTATTTTAGTATGTAAGATAATACGAATAACCTTATACTGGTGTCCGGATAACTATTAACAGGTGACAATTGATAGATCCGAATTCCGGATACTTAGTGTCTAATTGAAACAAACATAGAAAGAAAAGTAAACAAGTCTGATCAAAGTGCCTTAAACCCCCTCCACCCAAACCCGTACATGTGAATCCCATATATTCCAAAAGTGTTTTGGACCAAACCCAGGAACCGATTCTCTTTTGAGCCGGGACCCGGACGACCACGTTATTTGACGTGAGGTGACAGACGTGACAGGAAGACTCACTCAGACAAAGGGTCTAAGGTACCTCTTCCTCGGATTTTCCGATGTCATGTACCCCAGTTCTTCTCAGTCTGTGCTGACTCGTGAGTATGTCGCGTACAATAATGGAGATAATACGTATACTCTGTAGTATCAAAAATCTCCAATTTATTGTTTGAGTTGTTGGTCCTACGTTGTCTTATTTCTGGTACCCATAAACATTTCAATTACGAACGAAGATCTAAACTTTTTAGATCATTGAGACTCATTTATTTTATAGGATAGTAATTTTTCTTCATACAAAATATCAGTTTTTAGATATTCGTAATACTTAACTCAAAGTCCTTCTCTTTTCGGTTACTTTAGTTTTGATATACCTTTACTCCTATATAATTCAATGTTTTAATTACTGTATTAACTGTTAAGATTCATCTCTTATGTTTTGCGTTTCCAAATAAGAACTATCTTAGTTAGTGTGTCTTTTGAAATAACTTTACGTAATTCTCTTTCATCTCTTTTTCCTCTTTTTGTTTGTGTTTAAAAGTTACCTCTTTATCTTGAGTATACAAAAACTTTCATCATATTTTAACATGTTTTCACAACTTTGTTAAACCGTTATAGACGTGTTCGAGGTATACGATAGAAGGTTGTTAAGACGAAGATCTATAAATACTATTATATATTAACTCACTGATTAAAGTCCCACAGTAGTAAATCTACGTCCATATATTACAGTACTTTAGTATGGACTCTAAACCCTGTGTTATACAACGTACTCTTACACCGAGTGTGAATCTCGTGGGTCTGGAACAATATTATACAAAGTTTCTCATCTATTCGTTTATTTGTGTTTTGTTCGAGTTTCTTTTAATTCATAGAAATCTGGATGTTCTGGAAAATCTTGATTGTCCGGGTTTTCTACAGGAAAAGTAATATCCCCTGACCTTACGTTTTCATCCTTCAGTTCTTTGTGGACCTCATTGTCCATTTAAACCGGAACCTATTATCTTACTTCGTCCCGTTTTCGATTATCTCAAAACGGTTCTCTTGTGTCACAAGTATTGTTTGTGACAGAAGGTTGTTGTGTTCTCTGTTCAGATGTGTACTTGTAGTGGTCTACCAGTTGTGGTTTTAGTCTAACTAATATAAGAAACGTCGGTTTCTACCTCTTCGAGATATGTCAGTTGTATTTGTTCTGGTCCTCGACTGACACCGAGTCTAGTACTTGAGGAATAACGGTTTAAGCCTGAATTTAACTTCTTTCACCCCTTTTGGTAATCTGGTAAGTCCATACTGGATTTAGTTTAGGGAATACTAATATGTCACCTTCACTCTTTATCCAAATTCCCTGATCTAGACTATCTGTCTCACGTACTACTTGATACCTACCTCCAAAGACTGGGACATATCTTCTGTGTCTAGTTCTGGTAGGAGTACCTTCTATTTGTGTTTTTTCGTTTTACCGACAGACTCCTTCCTAATGTTTATCGACATTTTTCTTCTCTTCACTTTTAGTTTCCTCTTTCCCTTTCTATATTCGCAGACTTACGTCTCAAGGTTTCTTATGGTTCCTCTCTATTCTTTCGAAAGGAGTCGTTAGTCACATTTCTTTATCTCCTTTTGTTGTCTTACCTTTTCTGATCTCTAAAGAAGTCCTTTTAATCTCTATGGTTCCCTTGTAAAGTACGTTTCTACCCGAGCTATCTCCTGCCTTTAACATACTTGGATTTTCTTCGTCTTAATAATTCTTCTCAACCGTTCTTATGTGTCTTCTTGACATGTTTTTTCTCGCGGTGATGGGGTTATTAGTGCTACCACACTAGTGAGTGGATCTCGGTCTGTAGGACCTTACACTTCAGTCTTTCGTAATATGCTTGTTTCGGTCCCTTCCACTGTCTTAAGGTCACCTCGATAAAGTTTAGGACTTTCTACTACGACACTTTCCCGACGTGAGTTATACGGTCGTTTAAACCTTTTGAGTGGTCACCGGTGTGCTGACCTTTTCCAGTCAAAAGTAAGGTTAAGGTTTCTTTCCGTTACGGTTTCTTACGAGTTTGATGGCGTGTTAACGTGAGTAGAGTGTACGATTATTTATGAGTTTTAAGAGGTTCGGTCCGAAGTCGTTATGTACTTGGCATTTTAAGGTCTACAAGTTCGACCAAAATCTTTTCCGTCTCCTTGTTCTCTAGTTTGACGGTTGTAGACGACCTAGTAGCGTTTTCGTTCTCTAAAGGTCTTTTTTTTTTTTTTTCTTTCTTTTTTTTTTGTGTAGATAAAGAAGAAATAACTGATACGGTTTCGGAAACTGACACACCTAGTGTTATTTCACACCTTTTAAGACTTCCTCTACACTTACGGTCTTGTGGACTGGATGGAAAACTCTTTGGACATACGTCCAGTCCTTCGTTGTCAATCTTGACCTGTACCCTGTTGTCTGACGAAGGTTTATTCTCTTCGTCATGCAGTTCCGACATATAACAGTGGGACGAATAAATTGAATATACGTCTCATGTGGTACTGTTTGAGACCCGACCTTCTTCGTGTTCGACTTTAGTTCTAACGGCCCTCTTTATAGTTATTGAAGTCTATACGTCTACTGTGGTGGGAATACCGTCTTTCACTTCTTCTTGATTTCTCGGAGAACTACTTTCACTTTCTCCTCTCACTTTTTCACCAGAATTTCGAGTTGTAAGTCTTTTGCTTCTAGTACCGTAGAACCGGGGTAGTGAAGTACCCTTTATCTACCCTTGTCACCTTTGTCACAGTCTGAAATGAAAAGACCTGAGGTTTTAGTAACGTCTACTACTAACGTCGGTATTTTAATTTTCTGCGAATGAGGAACCTTCCTTTCAACGTTGTTTGGATTTATCGTATAAGTTTTCGTCTCTGTAATGAGACGATTGCTTCAGGGCAAAACAGTTCCGATACCAAAAAGGTCACCAGTACATACCCACACTCTCAACCTGACACTTCTTCCGACTCGTGGTTTCTTAACTACGAAAACTTGACACCACAACCTCTTCTGAGAACTCTCAGGAAACCTGACGTTCCTCTAGGTTGGTCAGGTAAGATTTCCTATAGTCAGGGCCACAAGTAACCTTCCTGACTACGACTTCGACTTTGAGGTTATGAAGCCGGTGGAGTACACTTCTCAACTGAGTAACTTTTTCTGGGATTACGACCCTCCCTAACTCTCGTCCTTCTCTTCCCCTACTGTCTTCTACTCTCCCGATCTACCGTAGTGACTCAGTTACCTGTACTCAAACTCACTTGAGACCCTCAACCACAACATGTCCCTCCGGACCGTACGACGCTAAGTACCCCATCATTTCTCAACGTGTGCTGACTCACTGACTTGACTTGACTCTGAATTTTACTCTAAATATCGGTAAAGTACAAGTCCCGGGAGTCAAAGATCCCGATCAGAAGAATGTTGTACATGAACTCACCTACTTCGTGTACTCTATTCTTAGGGTCGTTTGACCCGTGTAGTCCTAAATCCTTTCGTTTACATGGTATTTGGTGGAAAGTCACCCGACTGTCAAAGAGTCTACTTTTGAGAGTTGGTGTGGATCTTATAAATAATGTATAGTCAGTAATTCGATCCTTGTAGTATACCTGATATAGGTTTCAATACACCCATTTGATAATAAATTATAATGAATTTTCACTACGAACATATATATATATATATATATATATATATATATATATATATATACCCCCATTGTCTTCTACTCTACCAATATATCGGAGTGGTTAAGTTACTTAACTTAACTCGTTTGAGGACCTATATCACTTCCTGTCCCCTCGGTCCGTCCGACATCATCTACCTCAACGTTTCTCAACCTGGACTGAATCTTTGACTTGTCTTCTTTGAATAAAAATACCTAAATATATATGTATAACTTCATCCTTTACCATTGGGTGAGGTCATAAGAACGGACCTCTTAGGGTACCGGTCTCCTCGGACCTCCCGATGTCAGGTATCCCAGTGTTTCTCAACATGTACTGACTTCACTGAATCTTACGTGTGTATACATATATCTATCTCTATCTCTATGTCTATTTATATCTATATCGATATATCTAACAACAACAAGTCAGCGATCCAACACGGAATGAGAAAAACTGGAATACCTCACATCAGGTGGTCCGAGGAGACAGGTACTTTAAAGGGTTCGTTATGACCTCACCCAACGGTAAAGGAAAAAGTCCCCTAGAGGATCTAGGTCCCTAAGTTGGACACGGACGACGAACCGTCTGGTCAACAAATTGTGACTCGATGGACCTTTCGGGGTATAATTACCTCCCTAAAAGAATTTAATGTGTAACTGTTGACACTTATAAAGAATTTAGAAGACAAAAAGTGATTGTCCGACTCGTTTTGTATTTATCGATTAGAATGAAATTATATAAAACATATATCGGAACACGTTATAGCAGTCTAAAAAACGGTTAAACACTTGAAGTTCTTTTCCTTTTTTTTACTATTATTTTAAAATAAATAAACTTATCGTAAAGACACTACCCTACTATTAAAGGGTAGGTTGAGGTTATGAGATTTCCGGGGGTGTGGTATATATGTGTCTGTGTTAGTAATGTACGTGTGTGTCTATGTGTGTCGTACGTATATGTAAGATATGTACATATGAAATTTCTTTAGGTTTACGAAAACCTTTTTTTAATGTAATTTGGTCTAGTTTACCATGATACTTACAAAACAGTTTAGATTAAATGTTACCTTACCCGTCTTATAAAAGAGGAGTATAAGGTTACATAGGTCTTCTCTTTCTTTCAATAATAAAAGTATACTTTATTTCTCTGACACTCTATAAAGGGGTCGTTTTTATTCAAATAAGTGATAATTGTCTCTTAGTGTTACACCCCAGACTTTGGGACCGTTCTTTTTACGAACTCGGACACATTCAGGAGCTTTTTGCTCACACTTCCTCTTTAAATAAATATGTCTCTTTTTCCGTCCAATATTGTTTGTTTCTCCAGTACCGAAAAGAAACCGACTCGGAGACAGTCCTTTCCTTTCAGAAAAGAAAACATAAAACCCGACAGAACAGTGTTCCACATTTTACAGGGACGATGACTAGATGGTTATGTTAAATTAACTCCAAAGAGAAATAATTAAAAAAAAAGTGACAAGATTCTCGACCTTGTAATCTTCTTCCCTAGAACTAGCAATTCTGTTATAAATTGTATCAGAGACACACAGAAAGGACTCAAAACAGAACCAACTCTCAGTCCTCATTGAAGCAGTTCTTTTGACACACCTTCTATGCAGTAGTAAACTGACTCTTTTCTTTTCACGAACCCGTCTCACTTTACAGATCAGTTCATCCTTGGTTTCAATCTTCGACTCTAACACAATACACTAAGTCACTTATGTTCCCATTCCCTGTTAGTTTCTCGGTATGGAAGAGTTACGTAATTTATTTATTCATTTTATATATAATAACCACTAACTGTCAGACGACCTAAAGTTAGTGAGGTACTAACTTTGTACTCCTGTATACAATTTTAAAATCGGAAAGACTGTAATAATAATTACGTACTAACAATTACTGTATTTACGTTCAAGATCTATACACTCTTTTTTACGTACTTCAATTTGTTTCTCTTTTTTTTTCTTAAAACATAAATTAAGTCTTTGAAAACGATGTAGAATTAAATAGGACCTTTTTCTCTATTTTCTATTAATTCTATACCGTGTGTTACAAGACAGATTCAGTATAATCTTTTTGGGTCAAGTATTCTTCTTTGTATTCTACGGTCCAATAAACTTTATCTCGGTCTGTAGGACCTTACACTTCAGTTCACCCGGAATCTTTCGTAGTGATACTTGTTTCGATCATCTCTCCTACCTTAAGGTCAACTCAATAAAGTTTAGGATTTTGTACTACGACAGTTTCACGACGTGAATTATACAGTCGTTTAAACCTTTTGAGTCGTCACTGGTGTCCTGACCTTTTCCAGTCAAAAGTAAGGTTAGAGTTTTTTTCCGTTACGGTTTATTATAAGTTTGATGACGTGTTAACGTGAGTAGAATGAGTGATCATTTCATTACGAGTTTTAAGAGGTTGGGTCCGAAGTCGTCATGTACTTGGCACTTGAAGGTCTACAAGTTCGACCAAAATTGTGTCCGTCTCCTTAGTCTCTAGATTAATGATTTTAGGTGACCTAGTAGTTTCTTCGTTCTCAAGGTCTTTTTATAGATAGAGACGAAATACCTTATACAGTTTAGGAAACTGACACACCTAGTGTTATTTGACACCTTTTAAAACTTTCTCTACTCTTATGTTCTGATGGACTAGACTGAGAACTCTTTACACATACATCCAGTCCTTCGTTGTCAATCTTGACCCATTCTTTGTTGTTTGACCAAGGTTTATCCCTTTCCGACATATAACAGTGGAACGAATAAATTGAATATACGTCTCGTGTAGTACTTTTTGTGACCCGACCTTCTTCGTGTTCGACCTTAGTTCTAACAACCCTCTTTATAGTTATTGGAGTCTATACGTCTTCTATGGTGGTAGTATCGTCTTTCACTTCTTCTTGATTTCTCGGAGAACTGCTTTCACTTTCTCCTCACTTTTTCAATCGAATTTCGAGTTGTAAGTATTTTGATTTAATACTGTAGACCAGGGTAGTGAAGTACCGTTTATCTACCCCTTTGTCACCTTTGTCACTGTATGAAATAAAACCCCCCGAGGTTTTAGTGACGTCTACCAATAACGTCAGTACTTTAATTTTCTGCGAATGAGGAACCTTCTTTTAAATACTGGTTGGATCTATCGTATAAGTTTTCGTCTCTGTAATGAAACGGTTGATTCCAGGCAGATCAGTTCCGATACCAAAAAGGTCACCAAAACATACCTACACTCTAAACCTGACACTTCTTTCGACTCGCGACTTCTTAACTACGAAAACTTGACACCACAACCTCTTCTGAGAACTCTCAGGGAACCTGACGTTCCTCTAGGTCGGTCAGGTAAGACTTCCTCTTGTCGGGACCCTAAAGAAAACTCTTTTACTACGACTTCGACTTTGAGATCATGAAACCGGTGGAGTACGCTTCTCTGAGACTACGACCATCCCTAACCCCAGTCCTCCTCTTCCCCTGTTGTCTCCTACTCTACCGACCTACCGTAGTGACTGAGCTACCTGCACTCAGACTCACTTGAGGAACTCAACTACTACCTGTCCCTCCGGACCGCACGACGCTAAGTACCCCGCGTTTCTCAGCCTGTACTGACTCGCTGATTTGACTCGAATTGACTTGTATTTTTCTTTTCACTTATCTTCTGGAGTCAATGGTAATATTCTTTTATTACAAAAATGACACAGTGTTTGTTGAAATTTTTGAATGGACGTTGTCTCTTCGTCCAGAGGTGGTAAGACAAAGAGACACCGGACTCATATTGTCCCTCTGGTTCCGAGAACGTAGACTTAGACATCGAGATCCCTGAGTTTGGGACCTCCTGGTGATCGTTGTAAAAGGAGTCTTCGTAGTGTAGTCTAGTAATTCCGTTTACCGTCCAGAGTATGGTAAAAATTATTGATCTTTAAAAAACCTTAATGTGTTTTTTAATACCGAACTTTAACCGACGACCCTAAACAAAGGTACATTAATTTTACGGGGACCTTACTTACTGTGCTTTAACTTCGATTACCTTTTTTCGGTATATATACATACACACACGCACACATATGTGTGTGTGTATTTTACTACAGATTTTAACCTTCAAATATATGTATTAAAAGAAACGTTAATCCAAATTTTAAAAGGTTTAAAAAAGTGTGTACTATATGTGTCACAACGTTTATAAAAGTATCTTTCGTAAAATAGTCTATATATAAAGTACAAACTTAATATTACTTGTCCTGTGTTCAGTTAAGTGTCAGTCGATGTAGTCGTCATACACTTGGTACGTGAAGGTCTACAAGTTCGACTTAAATCTTTTCCGTCTCCTTGGTCTCTAGTTTAACGGTTGTACACGACCTAGTAGTTTTTTCGTTCTTTCAAGGTCTTTTTGTAGATAAAGACGACATAACTGATACGGTTTCGGAAACTGACACACCTAGTGTTACTTGACGTCTTTTAAGACTTCCTCTACCCTTCTGGTCTGGTGGACTGGACGGAGAACTCTTTGGACATACGTCCAGTCCTTCACGTCAATCTTGACCTGTACCTTGTTGTCTGACCAAGGTTTATCCTTTTCCTCATACAGTTCCGACATATAACAGTGGGACGAATAAATTGAATGTACGTCTCATGTAGTACTCTTTGCGACCCGACCTTCTTCGTGTTCGACTTTAGTTCTAACGGTCCTCTTTATAGTGATTGGAGTCTATACGTCTACTGTGGTGGGAATCTCGTCTTTCACTTCTTGATTTCTCGGATAACTACTTTTACTTTCTCCTCTCACTTTGTCAACCGAATTTCGAGATGTAATTCTTTTGATTCTAGTACCGTAGACCAGGGTAGTGAAGTACCGTTTATCTACCCTTTGTCACCCTTTTCACCGACAGAAATAAAAAGACCCAAGGTTTTAGTGGTGTCTACCACTAACGTCGGTACTTTACTTTTCTGCGAATGAGGAACCTTCCTTTCAATACTGGTTGGATCTGTCGTATAATTTTTGATCCCTGTAGTTAAACATTTGTTTCCAGGAAGATCAGTTCCGATATCAAAAAGGTCACTAGTGTATACTCTAGTGCATACTCTCAACCTGATATTTCTTTCGACTCGTGGCTTTTTAACTACGAAAACTTGACACCACAACCTCTTCTGAGGACTCTCAGGGAACCTGACGTTCCTCTAGGTTGGTCAGGAAGGATTTCCTCTAGTCAAGACCCACAAGTAAACATCTTGAGTAAAACTTCGACTTTGAGGCTATGAGACCGGTGTACTACGTCTCTCGTCTGAGTAAACTTTTCTGAGACTACGACCCTTTCTAACTCCCGTCCTCCTTTTCCCCTGTCGTCTCCTACTCTACAAACCTACCATAGTGGCTGAGTTACCTGTACCCAAACCCACCTGAGGCCCTCAACGACTACCTGTCCCTCCGGACCGTACTACGTCGATTACTCCAACGTTCCTCAACCTGTGTTGACTCGTTGACTTGAATTGACTGGGACACACATTACCCTGGGGATGCTACATGTCCCTTCCGACTGTACGACGTCAGGAACCCTAGTGTCTCAGCCTGTAAGGACTCACTTACTTGACTTGACTACTACCTCAGTAATTATAAACTAAAGGTAGGTTGACTTTAGTCTGTTCCTGTGATAGGACCG
The DNA here is from genome assembly GCA_006410555.1 of Capra ibex. Classification (NCBI taxonomy): domain Eukaryota; kingdom Metazoa; phylum Chordata; class Mammalia; order Artiodactyla; family Bovidae; genus Capra; species Capra ibex. The sequence goes on along the minus strand of SJYO01041852.1, from coordinate 161,494 downwards.
GAGAGAAACACCGACTTGAGTGACAACTGGAGAAGGGAGTAGACAAACATATTTTATTTGTGTACCGTAGAAGGTATATCGAGTGTGTTGTTAAACGGTCAAGACACTTTGACATGGGGAAATAAACATTTAGTCAAACACTTTTCAACAGATCCACTGAAAACTTACTATAAGTTTATCCGGAAATAGAATATAAAGTTATTTTAAAACAGTCAAAACTAACTGTTTACTCTCTTCTTAAATCCAAACAGAGACAGTTAAAAAGACTTTGTCGTATTAAATAAGAGGAGATCACATTAATGTAGGTCTTATTGATATAACGAGAGGAGATCATATCATATTGATATTGGATATTGTAATGAGAATATCCTAATTTTGTTCGAGGTCTCCGTAGGTATGGTACTGAGGAAAAAGAGTACTAAAAGGATCTCTCTCCAGTCAGATTCATTATATCTCTACGAAACTTTTATGATTACAGGACCTAAATACTAAAAGAACACTATAAGAACGGTGTATAGAAACTGATTCTCTAATTAGTTGTACAATTCAACACCAGTATAAAAAATCGGAGACTAGTACGTAGAATTTTCCAATTTATAAATCTTTCTAGTGAAATAATCAAAGGATAACAATGAAAATTTTTAAACGGTGTTTGAACCACCGGATATTGTTAAGTATTAATAATAGAACCATCGTTCTTCAGGTTTTACTCAGAATACCCCGAACTCTGTCCCTTACCCGTGTCGAGAAAGGAAGACCTCTAAGGTCCTTGGTAAGTAGGAAGAGAAAAAGGACGAAGACCACCGACGACCGTAAGGAACTGAATGTCGTCCAAGTGAGGTCAGAGACCGCGTAACAGTGTAAAAGTAGAGGAGACATGGTTTAGAAGGGGTAGAAGAAGAACATTTCTGGGAATATAAAACATGAGTCTACTAGAAGGATAGAGTTTCATGAATAGCGTCGACATTTCAGGGGAATATTATCTTCCAGTGAGTGTCTAAGGTCTCAAATCTCGGACTCACTGAAACCCTCGATAATAAGTCAGAGAGTGTCATTAAGAGATTAAAACAGGACTCTTCTGAAACATTCGCACATACATAAACACACATCCGTGTACTTACATAAACACATAAATATACGAATGTGACAGTACGCACATAAATAGATAGAAGAAGAATGTGGTTCTATGTGTTTCATAACTTCTTAATATGAACAATACTCCTTTATTGGTGGGGGCGGGGAGTCCTGAAACGACGACAATATCAGGAGATGACATAGACGTGAATAAACTTTTTAAACAGAAGACAAACATAGTAGAAGATGTAAATTATTTCTCTACTTTAAACGACGAAAGAAGAGAAAGGGTGAAAATAACTCCGTATGATAAAAGATCGAAATAATTGAATATTGTGATATGTTAAAATTACACATGTTACCCTACTAAACTATATGTGTACATAACCCTTTGTAATGTTATCTCAATCAATCGTATAGACAGTAGAGTGTATCAATGATTACACACACACCACTCTGGTAATTCTAGTTGAAAAATCTTTGAAAGTTCATATGTGATCTCATAAAAAATTGATGTCAGTGGTACAACATGTAACCCAGAAGTCTTGAATAACAGAAGAAAAAAAAGACTTTTCGAATAAATAAATAAATAAATAAAAATTAAATAAATAAAATTAACCTTCGATCAATGAAATGTTATAGCACCACCAAAAACGGTATGTGACTGTACTTAGTCGGTACCTACGTGTGTGCAAGGGGTAGGACTTGGAGGGAGGGTGGAGGGAAGTAGGAAGTCCCAGTAGGGTCACGTGGTCGGGACTCGTGGGACAGAGTACGTAGCTTGGACCTGACCACTTGAATAACAGAATATTGACCTTCAACGTGGGAATCTGGTCATAGAGGGACGAAGGGAGTGAGGGATTGGGAACGTTTGGTGGTAATTTGAGACAAAGATACTCTAGTATAAAAGACTAAGGTATATATTCACTCTACTGTACCGTAAACAGAAAGAAACAGAATCAAATAAATCGTATAACGGGAGTTCTGAGTAGGTACAACGACTTTTACCGTCCTAGAGGAAGAAAAGATATGGACTTATTATAATATATAATAATATGTATGAGTATTTTAAGAATTAGGAAAGTAAACAGTTACCTGCGAATACTATGAACATACCGAAGGTACAGAACTGATAACGTTTATTACGACGTTACTTACATCCCCCCGTCTATAGAGAGTTCTATGTAACTAAAGTAAAGAAAACCTGTACATGAGTTTTCACTCTAATGGTTTAGTATGCCATCAACATATAAGTAATAATACGTGGTAAAAGATATGTCAGTGGTTGTCACGAGGTTTAAGACAAAAGAGAAGTGATAATCGTTTAAAAGAGAGGAGAGGGAGAAAAAAAAAAAAAAAGAAAGACAAATTACAAACATATTATTCGTAAGACTTTTTCCACAACGACGACGACTCAGCGAAGTCAGCACAGGTTGAGATACGTTGAGGTATCTGCCGTCGGGTGGTCCGAGGAGGTAGGGACCCTAAGAAGTCCGTTCTTGTGACCTCACCCAACGGTTAAGGAAGAAGTTTTCCACAATCACTATAAAGTAAACCCCAAATTAAACATAAAGGGATTAATAGTCACTACAACTTGTACAGAAGTACATAAAAACCGATACACATATAAAAGAAACCTTTATTCTACGAAGAGAAGACCTTTTTTTTAAGTAAAACTAATACAACATTTAGTTCCACTGAGACGGAAAACCGATTTTAAAATCAAAAAAGGTACTCAATTTATAAAGTCTCATGATTTACTCGTCAAAGTAAAAAATTCAAAAGATCTCGGACGAAAAAAAGATATGGTTATATAGTAAACTATTCTTGGTGTCGAGAAGATTTAGAAGATGTACACTTTACAAATTTACCAAAATCTAAATGTTGTCTCTAAAAACAGTGTGACCAATATTTGTTCTTTTGATTTATACTTATGTGCAACAAAATAGTTGAGGTTTGAGGGACTTGTAGTTTTTCATTAACGAAGGATCTTTTTCTATAAAACCATGAAAATTACTAGAGGGAACCCCTTCTTTATTTCTTGTGACTCTGAAAGGTAACACTGAAAAGAAAGGGTAACTTTGTGACTCTCGAGCTATTTTTTTTTTTTTATTTTAACGAATAAATAAAAAAAAATCTTGTGATGTAGTGTCTAGTTTCTAGGAAAGTATTGAAGGACCGTCAAGTCAAGATAAGTCAAGCCACGGAGTCAACACAGGCTGAGAAAGTTAGGGTACTGGGTACCTTGTGGTCCGGAGGGACAGATAGTAGTCGAGGACTTCAAATGGGTTTCAATACAGATAACTCATCCACTACGGTAGGTTGGTAGAGTAGGAGACAACAGGGGAAGAGGAGGACGGGAGTTAGGGAGGGTCGTAGTCCCAGAAAAGGTTACTCAGTCGAGAAACGAACTCCACTGGTTTCATTACCTCAAAGTTGGTGTTGTAGTCAGGAAGGTTACGTGTGGGTCCTGGATAGAGGAAATCCTATCGTCAAGTAAGGGAAGAATAAGGAACCACTCATTGAATTAGATATTAAACTAATAAAAGTGAGGGTACTATAACAAATAGAACATCATGGATACACTTATAAATATTAGTTCTATATATCATAAGTGACATGAAAACTAATATCTACTCTAACTTAATATAAATACGATTGACCATATGAAAAGATTACGTTATCAAAATTGAACATGTCATAAATTAACACACTGATATAGTAAAAAATTTTTAAAGGTAATTCGGATAAAAGTAAAAAACAATAACGTTAGATATACGTCGACTTACAAAAAAGTATAGAAAAACACGTACATGTAAACTCAAAGAGGTCTCGTCACTAAACGGTACTAAAAAGTACACTACTGTATGTGTCTTTTTTTTTATGGACAACCTATGTGTTCCTTTTTGACTTCTACTAAATAAGGTGTATAAAAGAGTCAAAATATTGAAGAAATGACATAAAAGGATTCATAAAACAGTAGCTATAACATTATAACTATAAATGATCTATGAAGAACATCTATAACTAGAAGTCGAAAAATTTATATAAATACAAAAAAGAGAGTAAGACTCCGAAGAAAAATTACAAAGGTGCACGAAGTTATATTGTATAAAATCAAGATTGTACCATGCAAATAAAACTAAAAATTATAAATGGATGTGACTTAAGTATTAAACAAGTAATGGAATTCTCTCTGGTTGAAAATATTCTTGTAATCGTATTGTTCATTCATATTAACGAATTTCTCTCTAAAAATGTCTGAAAGATGTCCCAAAAAATGTATAAAGTCTGTGTAAAAGAACACTTAGTATGTTAAAAAGACCTTGGACTTATTAAAACTCCACGATATGAAGTCCTTATCCTTATACTCACAGTGATAAAGTTCGAAAGGTTATTCGTGTTAATAGTGAACCATCCACAGGGTTTGATCAAATCGGTCTTTATACACCTTACTAGGTCATAGTAAGACCGAAAATTAAGTTCAATATTTGTTTAAAGAGGTTAACACCACCTGGTCTTAGTTGGATTAGTTTCTATACTAAATAGTTAAAATAGATCTTGGGATGTTCAAACTTAAAGACCTAGGTTCATTAAGTTTACTTGATTATATAGATTTCATAATTGATGTAATGACTTATTTGAGAAGTCTAAAAGACTTTAGACATAATGGAATATTTCCCGTTCTAGGGATTTACTTGTACTGGTCAAAATTATTTGATGTAAGTTCCGGATTAATACTCTGTGAAAACTATTACTTTCACAGTAAAGACACCAAGACTTTTGACGTTCTCAGTTTACAAATATTTTTTACGTTGATGTTGATTTATGAATTTTAATCTATTTCTTTATATAAAGTCCCAAGGTATGAGTCGTTATCTTCGTAAATGTATTCATACCAATACAAAAATAGAAACTCACATAATAAATGTAACAAAATGGAAAAATTTAAAGTACACTGTTGATATAAGTAATTTCTCTGTAGTGGATCCACTTCACAATTAGTGAGTCATCATAGGTAGAGAAACACTGGAGTACCTGATATCGGTCCAATGAGACAGGTCCCCTAAGAGGTCTGTTCGTATGACCTCATCCAACGGTAAAGGAATAGGTCCCCTTGAAGAGTTAGACCCCTAGCTTGTACCCAGAAGACGTGACGTCCTCCTAAGAAGTGGTAGACTCAGTGGTCCCTTCGAGGGAATGGATCCACTCGTGTCATGATTAATAATACTTAATAATAATAATATTTAGTAATAATAATAATGATAATAAATCAGTCTTTAAAAGTAAAGAAAAATAGAAAATCAGTAGACTGTTCATAAGTGACTTCCGGTTTGTACAAAGATCCATTAAAAAATCCGTAATTTCTATATTATATGTTATTATTATGGTCTTTAAAGACGAGAGAACCTCACATATGTTCCTCTTCCTTTATTCTCTGTTTATTTAACAACGTACATAATTTGTATAGTAGTTAAAGATCCTTTTTTATATTTAGTTCAATTCCCTTATTCCTCACTAATAGAGTAATACAATCCGAAAGTTTTTTCTTGAAAGAACCTTCCACTACCAACTTATACGTGTATGTACTAAATTAACTTTATATAAATAATTACGACCTAACTCGTGATTTTATAAAACCACAGATAATTGAAGAAATGTTCCACAAAGTACAAAAACATAAAGTTCATAATACAGTCACTCATATAGTCGTACATATGACATACAGTCACTCAAGTCACACTCCTAATCACACCATATTTTCTCTGAGATGAACTTGTTAATAAATACTCTTAAACCTTGACTCGTATGATATCTCCCCGAAGGGTCCACCGCGATCACTATTCCATGGACGTCCTCTTATTCGCTGACCCCAAGTTAGGGACGTAGGTCTTCTAGGGGACCTCCTCCCGTACCGCTGGGAGAGGTTATAAGAACGTAATCTTAGGGTACCCGTCTCCTCGGACCTCCGATGTCAGGTCCCAGAGTTTCTCAGTCTGTGCTCACCTCACTGAATCGTGTGTCGTACGTGTATTATATATCTCTTTACTACTACTACACACCTTCCGTGTCCATCTGTCGTGAGACACTACAGGTGTCCATCTTTCATAGAAATTTTATCACTGTTTTCCCTTTCGATCCTTTACTACTGATACTTGAAAGAATCAAGTAACTTAACCGATTTCATTTTGTTCTAGATTTTCCCGTCGTCTAATAAGTATAGTTTATACAATTGATACTACCTAAGTGTCATCCCTCATGTTGACTTTCCTACTCACATTCTTTATCAGATGCGAGTCGACATCGTAGTCGGTTTTCCTACCTTTGTCGAAGACCCCTTGTTATCAACATATTTCACGTCCAAATGTTTGTAGGTCCTTCGTCAATACATGGTTGTTATGATTTTTACTCAAAACAAAACAAAAAAAAAAACTCTTAACACACACCAAATCCTCCTTTCTCTCTCTTCGTCTTAAGTGTGTGGGAGGAAGGGACACACAGAGACATATAGAAAAAGACATAGAATGTTCCTGTGAGTAATCTAAAACCCAAGTGAAATTCGAGTAGAATTGACAATGGAATTAATGTAGACGTTTCTAGAATAAAAGTTTATTCCACTGTAAGACTCCAGATCCACTGTACCTATAAACCCCCTGTAATAAGTAGGTGTCGTGAAGGTACCACCGAGTCTTCCATTTCTTAGAGGGACTTTACGTCTTTTGGGTCTAAGTTTGGGACACAGTCCTTCTAGGGGACCTCTTCCGTTACCGATGGGTGAGGTAATAAGAAAGGAATTCTTAAGGTACCTCTCTCCTGGGACCGTCCGATATCAGACACCCCACCGTTTATCAACCTGTACTGACTTGTTGAGTGTCAAAGTGAAAAGTGTATGGGTGTTGTGTGTAGTAAAATGTGTACAATATGTCGATAAAATAAACTGTAACTTGATTTGTCTTTGATTTTCTAGTTTGTCCGTTGAATACTGAGATTTAAATACTAGATTTCTCAACTGATGTATTAAACTCAGTAGTAGAGATATTCTTATAAATTAGTTGTGATACATTATCTAGTTTAAAGAAAACCTGTATGTCTATAAGTTGGTTTAACATAATTCACTAATTAATTAAAGAACTACGAGAGAAAGTGTTGAAACAGGGACTCCGATATCTATTGTCCCAAGTCGTACCCTAAGTCAAGTCAAGTCAAGTCAACCAGTCAGCACAGAATGAGACTTAGGGTACTTAGCGTCGTGCGGTCTGAAGGGACAGGTAGTGGTTGAGGCCCTTAAGTGAGTCCGAGTGCAGGTAGCTCAGTCACTACGGTAGGTCGGTAGAGTAGGAGACAGCAGGGGAAGAGGAGGACGAGGGTTAGGGAGGGTCGTAGTCTCAGAAAAGGTTACTCAGTTGTAAAGTGTACTCTACCGGTTTCATGACCTCAAAGTCAAAATCGTAATAAGGAAGGTTTCTTTAGGGTCCCGACAAGAGGAAGTCTTACCTGACCAACCTAGAGGAACGTCAGGTTCCCTGAGAGTTCTCAGAAGAGGTTGTTGTGTAAAGTTTTCGTAGTTAAGAAGTCGGGAGTCGGAAGAAGTGTCAGGTTGAGAGTGTAGGTATGTACTGGTGATCCTTTTGGTATCGGAACTGATCTGCCTGGAATCAACCGTTTCATTACAGAGACGAAAACTTACACAATAGATCAAACCAGTATTGAAAGGAAGGTTCCTCATTCGCAGAAAATTAAAGTACCGACGTCAGTGGTAGACGTCACTAAGACCTCGGGGGGTTTTATTTGAGACTGTGGTAAAGGTGATAAAGGGGTAGATAAAGAGTACTTTACTACCCTGGCCTATGGTACTGGAAGCAAAAGAGTTACAACTCGAAATTCGGTTGAAAAAGTGAGAGGAGCAAGTGAAAGTAGTTCTCCGGAAAATCAAGGAGAAGTGAAAGACGGTATTCCCACTACAGTAGACATATAGACTCCAATAACTATAAAGAAGGTCGTTAGAACTAAGGTCGAACACAAAGAAGGTCAGGTCGCAAAGAGTACTACATAAGACGTATATTCAATTTATTCGTCCCACTGTTATATGTCGGAACTGTATGAGGTAAAGGATAAACCTTCGTCAGACAACAAGGTACAGGTCAAGATTGACAACGACGAACCGGACGTATGTCTAAAGAGTTCCCCATACAGTCCACTAGACCATAAGGGTAGATAGAGTCTTAAAAGGTGTCAAATAACACTAGGTGTGTCAGTTTCCGAAGCCGTGTCAGTTATTTCGCTTTATCTACAAAAAAGACCTTGAGAGAACGAAAAAGGTACTAGGTCGTCTACAACCGTTAAACTAGAGACCAAGGAGACGGAAAAGATTTTGGTCGAACTTGTAGTCCCTCAAATGCCAAGTACATGACGACTTCGGACCAAACCTCTTAAAACTCGTAAAAAATGATCGTACACTCTACTCACGTTAACACACCATCAAACTCGTGAGAAACCGTAACGGAAAGAAACCCTAACCTTACTTTTGACTGGAAAGGTCAGGACACCGGTGACGACTCAAAGGGTTTAAACGACCGTATAACTCACGTCGTAAAAGTGTCGTAATAGAAAGTCCTAAACTTTGTCGAGTTGACCTTAAGGTAGTGGAGACGATCGAAACAAGGATCACTACGAAAGATTCCTGAGTGGTGACATATTTTATATATTGGATGAAACAGGTACTCGGTACTCAAAAACCTCGACCGATGTGCTGTTTCTTTGTCTTGTCAGGGTACCTTGTACCACTACCGCCAGTCTACCCTCCGTGTTCATCTCTTCCGAAAATCCGCTTAGGGTCGTCTCCTGAAAAAATACTATCACTGTTTTTATCTTTATATTCATCACTCCTATTAACGGTCCGACGAGTGGAGTAACTTATACCGTTACCGTTTTATCGAGAACCGACTACTTCCCTAGTCTCGTCTTCTAACTCTGTTACTATCTCTCGAGTATCTCCTTTAATAAATACTACAATCTGGGTGTCTTCCTATTACAGACCTATCCTGTCCACTTACAGTCCCTCCTCTGATGTGGGGTACATGTCCCTGGTCGGTGACTGTTACGTGTCTCGAGACCCCTGTACTGGTGACATATCTCATCACCGAATGTTTACCGGTGTTTAACCAGTATCCGGTAGTGACGGTTGTCCTTACAGAGACGGTGACGTTTGTATGTTCGACTCTTCTTAACGTACTACGTAGGACACTTTTCTGCCAAGATAGAAGGTGTGGTTCAATAGGTTCTCAAACCCACATTGACACCACCTTTCGTCTTTAGTTGTTTCCTGTTCACTGACGTTTTTACATGTACCCCCACACCTCAAACCCTGACTAGGACTACTACCACTAGTACGGGTACAAGGGGTGATGCCACTGACGTATCTACCACTCCTTTTGGTATTTGTTCCCTTGGACCTCCAGTCCTATAAGACTCTTCGGGTTCTCCTACTTGTACCAAGGTCGTGAGACTAAAGGAAGTCGTTTGGTGTATAAATAACAACCTCTTTTAGACTTTATCACTATTATTTTACCATTGTCACTATTACTACTGTCAGGTACCTATAGTGTAAACAACACACCGTCTATAACACGATTTTATAACCATTCAAATAAAACTGGTGATTCATTCTGAATACTTAAAGTTTTGTTGGTCAGAGTATAAAATGTTTTACTTTGCCATCATATATACTCAATTCTTTGAACAAACTTAATTGTGTCGGACGACCACTACTCTATCCAAACTTCACTGGTACTCATTGCATTTAACTTAAATTAAATCTCAGTCTCTCTTTATAAAAGATACCACAGTATCTTTTTGTACAGAAAGTGTCAAGATAGTAAGACTTCCAGTCACAACAAATTACCCTCATTGTATTGTTATTTACTTTAGTATCGTGAGTTCAAATAAAAGTTTTCGTCCTCCTCATTATAAAAATCTCCGTCATCATGAAGATAGTAATACAAGTTTGACTTCTAGTAGTTTTTCCGTCTCCAGTACCCAGTGGTGTTCTTAAAAGTATAAAACCTTTTGTATTTACCTGTAACTTTCTTTATTTAGAGATAGAAGTTCAAAAGGTTACTAAGGTCAAACTACGACTTTAACAACCGAAACACAAGTTACGCAACTGGACCATTTCATTACTACAGTATAATATTAAACATCACGGGAGTGATGACAAAAGAAAGGACAAACTGACAAATAGTAAACAGAGTGTATAACGGTAATTACGAGAGTTATATCAGAAAATTTAATAAACTAGTTATAGAGATTGAACGATAGTTATAAAAATTATATTATTTAAATAATCCTTATAATATCGTAATCTACGAATATCTTATAGACTTAATGTCTCATTGAATTTTATATAAAACGAGTTGAGAAGGTGTAAGATATGACCAAGAGTTCTTTTAGTCTTTTATGTCACTATTTATGCTCACCAATGTAATGGTGGAAGTTTTGAAGACCACTGTCCTGATAACCCAAACTAATTTTGATGTCCACTATTAGAACGAAACTCAGTATGTTAATAAACATATCTAATAAAACCCTTTTGTTATCGTAGAACATGACCATTCGTCAAATGTTGTTGTCTTCGTATAAATAAATCGTTTCTAAAATTTTATTCGATTGGTTATTATTCGTGTGTAGACTTTATAAGTCTAATTATTTCTGATAGTCAATCTGACAGTATTTGTGTCTACGTTAAAATCAAAACAGACTGGTACACTTCCCTCTTTATTAACTAATAAAGAACTTATGGAAATACCATTAAAACTGTCAGTTTTTTACATAAAGGATATACGTCTTTTCCCTTACCCACCCTTCCCCTTTTCTCAATCACTGTCTGACCGTGTTACTTTCCTCCTCAACCTTTGTATCTAAATTTAAGTCAAAGTTCGAAACCGTAAATGACATACTAGAAACCACTTAGTGAGTCTAAAATACTCGGAGTTGAACAAATTAGTCATTATCACTGTACTATTTCGACTTTGAGGTTATGAAAACGGTGGAGTACTCTGCTCAACTGAGTGACTTTTTCTGAAACTACGACTCTCCCTAACCCCCGTCCTCCTCTTCCCCTGCTGTCCCCTACTCTACCGACCTACCGTAGTGACTGAGCTACTTGCACTTAGACTCACTTGAGGACCTCAACCACTACCTCTCCCTCCGGACCGCACGACGCTAAGTACCCCAGTGTTTCTCAGCCTGTGCTGACTCGCTGACTTGACCTGACTTATATATAAAATATTCACATATTCATAATTCAATCTTTTACTGCAATTATATTGATTGGGTTTCAGACTGTCAATACCTCAAGTTTTACATATGCAAAAGGGTGGGAGTAGGGAAAATTAAGAATTGTGAGACTTATTGACAATAATAAAAATTTGTGTGTAATAAAATTTGTTACATTCTTTGTCCAGTTCCAGGTTTCAACCGTCGTTATTTTTACTTCCTTGTTAAACATTACAACTTCTTATCGAGTTGATTAAAAAAAAAAAAGGACTTAAAGGAGAACCGGGACAAGTACAATTAAGTAGTTAGTGATAGGAAGTTATTTAACTGAGGTAAAGGGGAAGTACAATAGTATTAATAGACTGAGAACGATTAGTAGATTAAAATTAGAGTACCAGTGGATCCGAGTCGGTTGAACGGACATCACGACGATGAGACGTAACACTCTTTTACTTAAAGAAGAAAAGAGCTAATGAGAAAATACTGTCAAAGACTGAGAACTTTTGAGATTAAAGAGGGATAATTGATTAAATAGTTCAGATTTAAAGAGACGAGTCGAAATGGATTTCGGAATAGGATCGATATAAGAAGTTAAAAGTTGGAAGAAACTCGCGGTCATAAGAGTCTAATATTACGGACATTAAAGGAGAAAAGAATGTATGACTATGTCGTGAACTTATTATATGGTTCGTAAAGTACTTTTAACGATAGTATTCCTGCTAAAAGGGAAAGTGAAGTTAGTATAAAGGATGTGGGAACTGTATGGACACCTTTAATGACAGTCTTTTTACTTTAGCATATAATACCACAAGTAATAATAATATATGTATACTAAGAATGGAAAAAACTGAGTTAAAACTCCACAACTCCTTAAGAGTCCGTAATATTATAAAAATTTTTAAAGTAACACTGATAAGACGATTCGTGTCACACCTATAGGAGTCTCGTTTTTAGTTCTATTATGGGGTCACTTCCCCTTTCTCTAGTTTCAAGTCGGAAGTCCTTTTACCTGAGCCCTCTGTAGTGGTGTGTCTTTGACTGTTTCTCACAGGTGACGAAGTCTCCAAAGTCCTAGACTCAAGGGGTTTCCCCTCTTTTCTTTGTGCTATCTGGTAGGGTGGACTTTGGTTGAGTGGACTTCTAGGACAAAGATGATAATTTATAGAGGTCCGCTCAAGGGTGAGACTTAAGTTTATAGTACGTTTTATAATTCCTCAACCAGTTACATCGCCCTCGGGTGTTTTTTACATTACCCTGACCTTATATTAAGAAAAAATTATAGGTCTTTTTGATCCTCTTTCCTTCTCTGTCTCTCTCTCTCTCTCTCTCTCTCTAAACCTTCGACTTAGATTACGAATATTTGTTTTACATTCCGAATAAATACGAAGGTACTGGAACCCCTAAATCTAGGGTCTCTCATAAAAAACTCGATAATGAAAAATATAGGCTGTAGGTCTTTTATTGAACTTACAAAAAGATACACCGTTAAACGTTCTTACATTAAAGGAGATTTACTGACCTCTATCTCGGAGTTATGTTATAAAGTACCTAAAGAATTTTTTTTTATTAATATCTTTTTATTGTACCACTGATTTTATTTTGGAGTTTAATTTCTATTTATTCAATGAGTATGTCTCTATAATTATTGACGATAATATATATAAATGAAATACTAAAAAGACAGGGTAAGACACATACTTCACGGTACACAAAACTCTACGTACTTGTTGTGTTTAACCAGAGACCAAAATAACGGATTGAATTTACTTATAATAAGAGACGTCTTTGTCACTACAAGAAATGACTTTGATTTAACACAAAGGAAGATTTATACTCGATATGTGTGGAGGTTCGAAGTCAAGTCAGCTCAACGAGCCAGCACAGGCTGAGAAACACTGGGGTACTTGACGTCGTGTGGTCCAGAGGGACAGGTAGGGGTTGAAGGTCTCAAGTGAGTTTGAGTACTCAGTACTCAGCCACTGTGGTAGGTCGGTAGAGTAGGAGACAGTAGAGGAAGAGGAGGACGGGGGTTAGGGAGGCTCGTAGTCTCAGAAAAGGTTACTTAGTTGAGAAGGTTACTCCACCGGTTTCATGACCTCAAAGTCGAAATCGTAGTAAGGAAGGTTTGTTGTTGTTCCCGACTAAAGGAAATATTACCTGGTCAACCTAGAGGAACGTCAGGTTCCCTGAGAGTTGTCAGAAGAAGTTGTGGTGTCAAGTTTTTGTAGTTAAGAAGTCGTAAGTCGAAAGAAGTGTCACGTTGAGAGTGTAGGTATGTACTTGTGACGTCTTTGGTATCGGAATTGATCTGCCTGGAAACAACCGTTTCATTACAGAGACGAAAACTTATACGATACATCTAACCAGTATTGAAAGGAAGGTTCCTCAGTGGTAGACGTCACTAAAACCTCGGGGTTTTTTATTTCAGACGGTGACAAAGGGGTAAATAAACGGTACTTAACTACCCTGCTCTACGGTACTACAATCAAAAGACTTACAACTCGAAATTCGGTTGAAAAAGTGAGAAGAGAAAGTGAAAGTAGTTCTCCGAAAAATCAAGAAGAAGTGAAAGGAGATATTCCCGCCACAGTATACGTATATACTCCAATAACTATAAAGAGGGTCCTTAACACTAAAGTCGAACACGAAGTAGGTCGGGTCGCAAAGAGTACTACAAATTATACATAGACGTATCTTCAATTTATTCGTCCCACTGTTATATGTCGGAACTGTATAATGAAAAGGATAAACCTTGGTCACAAAACAAGGTACAGGTGAAGATTGACAACGAAGGAGAGTTCTCCGTCCAGTCCACCAGACCATAAGGGTAGAGAAAGTCTTAAAAGGTGTCAAATAACACTAGGTGTGTCAGTTTCCGAAACCGTATCAGTTATTTCGCCTTTATCTACAAAAAGACCTTAAGAGAACGAAAAAACTACTAGGTCGTCTACAACCGTTAAACTAGAGACCAAGGAGACGGAAAAGATTTTGGTCGAACGTGTAGACCTTCAAGTGCCAAGTGCATAACGACTTCGGACCGAACCTCTTAAACCCCGTAATGAAATGATCGTACACTCTACTCACGTTGACACGTCATCAAACTCTTAAGAAACCTTAACGGAAAGAAACCCTAAGCTTACTTTTGACTGGAAAAGGTCAGGATACCGGTGACGACTCAAAAGGTTTAAACGACCGTATAACTCACGTCGTGAAAGTGTCGTAGTAGAAAGTCCTAAACTTTATCGAGTTGACCTTAAGGTAGTGGAGGTGATCGAAAAAAGTATCACGACGAAAGATTCCGGGTGAACTGAAGCGTAAGGTCCTACAGACCGAGATTCACTCACTAGTGTGGTAGCACTAATAGAACCAGTACTTCTAGAAAAAACATGACAAGACACATAAGAACGGTGGAGAAGAGTTATAGAAGACGAAGACAATCCAGGTATGGTAAAGAGAGGAAATAGCTCCGGTAAAACGTAGTTTAAAAGGGAACCATAGAGATTAAAAGAACTTCTCTAGAGATCAGAAAGGGTAAGACAACAAAAGGAGATAAAGAAACGTAACTAACGACTCTTTCCGAAAGAATAGAGAAGAACGATAAGAAACCCTGAGACATAAGTCTACGAATATAGAAAGGAAAAGAGGAAACGAAAAGTGAAGAGAAGAAAGGTGTCGATAAACATTCCGGAGGAGTCTGTCGGTAGAACGAAAAAACGTAAAGAAAAGGTACCTCTACCAGAACTAGGGACAGAGGACATGTTATAGTGTTTGGAGTAAGGTATCAAGTAGTCCGTGAGATAGATGGTCTATATCCGGGGATTTAGATAAAGAGTGAAGGGGACATATGAGTATTCCCTAAACTAAATCCAGTATGGAATTACCAAATCACCAAAAGGGATGAAAGAAGTTAAATTAGACTTAAACCGTTGTTCCTCAAGTACCAGACTCGGTGTCAGTCGAGGGCTAGAACAAAAACGACTGACATATCTCGAAGAGGTAGAAACCGATGTTTATTATATTTGTTAGACTACTATACCACAACTGGTAGACCACTAGAGGTACACATCTCAGAAGAGAACACAACAACCTTCTTCCACAAACGATACTGGTCACGCAAGATAACCGTTTTGAGGTAATCGGAAACAGGACGAAGTAAGGTATAGGGTTCCGGTCTAAACGGACAATGAGGTCCTCAAAGAAGAAAAAATAATAATAAAAAAAATTAAAAATAAAAATGAATTAAAACGATATGTTATGACATAACCAAAACGGTATGTAACTGTACTTAGTCGGTGCCCACATGTACTCAAGGGTTAGGACTTGGGGGGAGGGTGGAGGGTGGGGTATCGTAGAGAGACCTAGTAGGGGCACGTAGTCGGGGAACTAAAGGATGAAAACGTAAGGTCAGGGGATATTACTTTTCCCGTATAAACCCCCCCCCCCACAATTAAGATTTTCCACAACATCTAGTAGTATCTTGTCAAGTTGAAATCGAAGGAATCACAATGACAAACCCCGTATCTCAACCTAATGACACTATAACTTACTAAACGTAACCTTTACTTGTCTCTAGTAAGACAGCAAAATCTCTAACGTAGGTTCATGACGTAAAGTCTGAGAAAACAACTGGTACTACCGATAAGGTAAAGAAGATTCCCTAAGGACGGGTGTCATCATCTATATTACCAGTAGACTCAATTTAAGTGGGTAAGGTCAGGTAAAATCAAACGACTAGGGATCTTACAGATGCAAGTGGGAACGGTAGAGGACAAACTGGTGAAGGTCAAACGGAACTGAGTACCCGGATTGTAAGGTCTAAGGATACGTTATAACGAGAAATGGTGTAGTCTGGAACGAAGATAGTGGTCAGTATAGGTGTTGACCCATAACAAAAACGGAACCGAGGTAGGGAAGTAAGAAAGACCTCAATAAAGAGGTGACTAGAGGTCATCGTATACCCCCTGGATGTCTGCACCCCTCACGGAGAAAGTCATAGGATAGTAAAACGGAAACGTATGACGAATATAATTATGTTAATTTATTATATTAGAGAATTTTTACCGTTTACGCAGAACCTTTGTACAAATTTAGAGATTTTGGACTCACAGTTAGTTAGGTGACCAAAGTGATGTGACTTTATAGTGTGTGTGTCCATCTAGGTCACTGAACGGACCACCGAGTCGTCATTTTTTGTTCAACGGACGTTACGTCCTCTACATCAAAGATAGGGACCCCAGTCCCTCTTTGGGGCCTCTTCCTTTACCGATGGGGGAGGTCATAAGACGGACCCTTTATGTGACCTGTCTCCTCGGACCACCCGACGGTAGGTACGTCAACGTTTTCTAAACCTGTATTGAATCACTGATTTGTTGTTGTTTACGACAGGGATCGAGGACTTTTGGACTGATTGTTGAACGGTCTGAGATGGTGCTTCGACATTGTGTGGTCTCCGACAAAGGGTGGTCCGTGTCTTAATAACATGTGTCACACTAGAACTAGGTTTTAGGGTGTTCAGTAGCACCGATAAGAAAGTGACTCTATCCAAACTCAAGGTGTTACGTAGAAGGGGGGTAGCGACTGTGAAGACATGTGACCTCATTGAAACCTCGGCTATAGATGTGAGATCAGTAGGTCTCAATCGTTGGAAAAACCTATAATCAAAAGGTACGACATGTTGTTTAACGGTGGTTGAATCTCTGAATTTGACGATAGTGTCAAAGACATCGTATTATCAGACGGCGTATTGAAATATTCTATGACGATTTGATAAAATTTTCAATAAATTGGAACATAAGAATAAACTTTACGTATTCGTAAGTTGAACAAGGTGTAAAAGTGGTTCTAAACTTCGAGAATAAGTAAAATCGATAAGATTTATCCCATGTTATCAGAGAAGAACACCAAATTCAACATTAAAATTATTCTTACTGTAACTACTGATTACTACGAATGATAAAAAAGTACACAAATATCTACCAAACACACAAAACAAAACAGTTTACACACGAGTCTATTAAGTAGTTTGGAAATTCATCGAAAAAAAAAGAACAACAAAACTGATATTTCAGAAGAGACATGTCTATTTTATTAAATAGTTTATATTCAAAACGTTTATAAATGAGTGTTAGATATCGAATATAAAAGCAAAATAATTACCACAGTAAATATGAATTCTTTGAAAATGGTTAATAAAAATTACCATTACTTCAAGGAGGACAACAAAAAATTTCTCGGTAGTAAAAATACAAGTGATTTTTTCAAGAGTGGGGTTCAAAATTTTCTATAAAACAAAATACGATTTAAAAAATCAAAATTAAAAATACAGATGTAGATACTAAGTAAGTAGATACTAAAGAACCTTCATTTCGGTACTGTCTGGATCTGTCACATATATCCTACGGACCCCGACCACGTGACCGTACTGGGTCTCTCTACCATGCTCCTCCCTCCACCCTTCCCCGAAGTCCTACCCTTTGTACGTATGCGGGTACCACCTAAGTACAACTACACACCGTCTTGGTTACGTTATAACATTTCAATTTTTTTTTTTAGGTATTTCGGTTCAGTCCAATCTCGAATTTTTTTATTTTTTTATTTTATTTAATTTTCATGTCTGTATTGAAACGACTGATTCCAGACATATCAGTTTCGATACCAAAAAAGTCATCAGTACAAGTGCACACTCCCAACCCAGTATTTCTTCCGTCTCACTACTTTTTAACAATGAAAACTTAACACCACGATCTCTGAAAACTCTCAGGGAACCTGTCGTTCCCCTAGTTTGGTCAGTTAGAGTTTTCTCTAGTTGGTACTTATCATTAACCTTCCTGACTACGACTTCGGCTTCGAGGTTATGAAACCGGTAGTCTACTCTTCTTGGCTGAGTAATCTTTTATGGGACTACAATCCCTTCCAACTCCTGTCCGTTTCCCCCTTTGTCTCCTACTCTACCAACCTATCGTAGTGACTGAGTTACCTGTACTCAAACTCGTTTGAGACCCTCTACCACTTCCGATCTCTTCGGACTACTCGACGTTGGGTAGTCCACCGTTTCTCAACCTATACTGAATCATGGACTTGTTGTCGTTGCTAAGTAAAATAAAGTAAGTACAATTATCAACACATACGATACTTCATTTTTATTCTCGAATAAGGAGGTACACCTATAAGTCAATAGAGTCGGAACAAATAACTTTTAATAGTAAAGAGATAACTTAATATTATCGTCCATAAAAACTTTAAATTTACTGGTCTCTGTGAACTCAGGTAAAACCATGGGATAATCTGATTAGAGGATAACGGAACTAATGACCTTTTCGAAAACATTATTTTACTCCTAAACTTGTACCCCTTTCATCTTACTATAAAATTAAAACAAACAACCAGTCGTCCGAAATATAAAGTACTTATCTTTAACTGAAGATGGTAAATAATACGTTACTAATAGTTTACTAAGTAATATTTGATGTTATAAACGAATTCGGTCGAGACCTCATACTAAGGATCAGATCCCTAAATACAAACCGAACGTATATAGACTACTCGACTCTTAGTCAAAAAGAAATCTTTCCTTTCAACGAGTCAGCACAGGGTGAGAAACTCTGGGGAAACCTTGAGAGGTCTGGTCTTATAACCTCGCCTATCGGAAAGGAAGGTCTCAGGTTGAGGTCGTCGGTCCCTAAGTTGGACTTCCCCACTCACCACAACCACTCTTTGACTCCGTCGGAGAGTCAAAAGAACCTGACGGATAAATAAAGTTCGAATTCTAAGAGGAAATATAAAAAGGTTTTCGTAATCCAGTCTCCAAATTGTAAAAGTCAAGGGGGAGTGGGTCTAAATAATAGAGATATTTAGTAACGACGGGAAGTTTGTCTCAAGGACGAAGTCGCCAAGAGAGTCTTATCAAAAAGGAAATTGAGTACTAATATAACATTGAACACGAAGTTCAGACCCTACGTATGGTGTTTGGAGTCGAATAAAGAATAGAAAGATTCAGGACAAACGGGGATCATATGACTCGAGTGATTGATAATTTTTATGAAGGTCGATAATCATAGAGATTTTAAGGATTGGAGATATTCGATATCATTTTATACAATTGTAATGTTGTAAGGAATTTAGAAATTGAAGATCGATAAAATTAATAAAGATTCGGGATTTAAGTCATTTGAGGAAACGGGATTTGTAAAAGGAGTGTTTATCCGAAGTCTATCGTTAGGGAGGTGCCGGAGTTCGACGTCGGATACACAAGTAGGACCTTGGGAGAAAACATTTACAGGAACTTGTTTACAGTTACTAATTAAAATACTTAATAAGAGACTCGTGTCGACGTCTTCAGAAACACGGAAGAGTACGAGGAGAGTTTTTGTTGTTCGTGGAATTATGAGGAAAAATCAGTTGAGTCGGCTCTTCTCCTTTTTCGTTCAGTCTTAATATTCCGGATTGAGAAAGTAGGACCCAGGTGCGGACGTCCTGTTCCTCTCCCCCAACCCCGGCACGGAGGTAAAACAGTCATTATGGATTGTACCGAGGACTGTAAAAGGGTAGAGGTCCCCTAGAAGGGTCGGGTCCCTAGTTGGGTCCAGAGGTCGTAACGTCCGTCCAAGAAATAGTCGACTAGACGTTCCTTTCGGGAAAGAAACCTTTGTGTGTATATTTTAATATGAGAAATACCATTTCTAAAGGATTTCGTTGATATGAGGTTATTATTTTATTTTAATTAATTAATTATTGTCAGTAACTTTTCGAAACTAATTGTTAACGAGAATGATAACAACTGTAAAAATAATAGTTATCGTTTTGTATACTTCATTTTAACTAAAAGTACCGACACTTGAGATTGACTATCATGGACTAACAAAAGTATTTCATGCTCAAACTTGGGATTTTTTTACTATTTCTTTGTCCCAATGGTCCCCGGTTCCTCCTTTGTTTTGGATTATTAAAAGTAGTTCGAGATAAGAGGGACGACTGAGGTTCACAGAAGATAAGATCTAACGACAGTACGTACAGATTTGTGACATCAGATTCTGTTGCAAACCAGTAACATACTAGTCATATTAACACAACAACAAACCAATGAGTATAAAATAACGATAACTCACAAGTCAACTAACCAAGAACCTCAGGTGCAACGGGAGGACAGAAATTAAAAGGGTCAGAAAAAAAACTTTTCCCTCAATATTTATCAAAATACGGAAGAAACGTACTTTGTACTTGAAAGAGGAATCAGTAGGAAAAATACTACAAGTACGGTTGACAGATTCCGTCTTTTTATCAAATAAAGTGGGACATGGGTATTTGACAATTATTTAAAACTAAGTGAGTTAAACATTTTGTTAAATGTTTATAATGTTTTTTTGTCAGTTTTAAAACAAACAAAACCAAATATACAAAAAAAATTAAAAATGAAATAAAAAGAAATGTTATGACATAATCAAAACGGTATGTAACTGTACTTAGGTGGTTCCCAAAAAAAACAAAAAAAAAAAAATGAACAAAAAAAAAAAAAATTAAAATGTTATGACATAACCAAAACGGTATGTAACTTGCCTTAACCTCCTTAGTTGGACGGACTGAAGTCCGAGATGATCTTTCGGTGTCAGTAGTTCTGTTATACCATGACCGTGTTTCTGTCTTTATATCTAGTTACCTTGTTTTATCTTTCGGGTCTCCATTTAGGTGTATGTATACCTGTTGAATAGAAACTGTTTTCCCCGTTCTTATATGTTACCTCTTTTCTGTTAGAGAAATTGTTCACCACGACCCTTTTGACCAGTTGGTGAACATTTTCTTACTTTGATCTAGTGAAAGATTGTGGGGTGTGTTTTTATTTGATTTTTGTCTAATTTCTAGATTTACATTCTGGTCTTTGATATTTTGAGGATCTCCTCTTGTATCCGTTTGTGAGAGGCTGTATTTAACGTCGTCCTAGGAGATACTAGGTGGAGGGTCTTATGACCTTTATTTTCGTTTTTATTTGTTTACCTTAGGTTAATTTTAATTTTCGAAAACGTGTTGTTTCCAAATGTACACAAAATGTTGATAAAATGATTTGTAACTACATACGTTGTTAGTTACTTGTTGATGGTTATTTTTCAACAGGACGGTATCTATATAATTGATTTTCGAATAAATAATTTTCTAAACTTAGTAGTTAACGTGATGTTCTTACCTTGTTAGACATCGGATCAATTAGTCGAAAAAAGTCTTTATCTTATTACTTACATTCTTATAATCCCCCGTACTGTTTCACTAAAACACCTTTAATTGGAATACTTACGTAAAAAAATGCAGAAAGAAGGGGTTCGACATCAAGTTCCCAAAGTCTTATCCTTATTACTGAGACATTTTGTGTCTTCAGTGAAACTGACAGTCGGGATAGATGGTTATCCAGAACGCCTCCGACACACAAACGTGTTCCCGTGACCTATTGTCAGATGGATGGATGCATTAGTGAGTGGGTAGATGGATGGGTTAGTGAGTGGATGGATGAATGAACATATGGCTGGCTGCATGGGTGGATGAACGGGGCATGGAATGAATAAAACAGATGTTTATACTCCAATGCTAGAAACATATTCTACGAAATTGATTGAGTAGGAGCTGGGCAATGATTGTTTCCTCCAGAATAGTGACACGTGTTTGGAAACGGCCTAAGTGCTCATCAGTGAAGGGTGAGGTAAAATCTGTGGACACCCCACAAGGAACAGACCCCCTCCTTCCTGCCACTTTCCGCATCCACAGGAGCTCATCAGGGGTTCTGCCCATGCCCCCCACCACACCCCACCCCACAGCCACACAGGTCCTCCTGGGGTTTCCTCATCACACAGGGTTATCATCAGGCCCCCGTCTCGCTCAGCTTCATCTCCTTGAGGATAGGGTATGTCCCTGCCTCTTCAGCCACAAATTTGTTGAGTGTCTTGTTTGTGCTGGGTGTGGGATTTCCAGGGGTAAGTAAAACAGATGTGGTCTGGAGCACAGTTAGGTGACAAGAGAGAAAAAGGAGAAGGTGATTAAATGCTATCCCTATTATTAATAAATACAACGCTGACATGGATGGTACACTGATTATACATCAGATGCTGTGTGTGCCCCTTAGGAAGCAGGTGCTGCCACCTTCCAATTTACAGAGGAGGACACATGGTTAGGGAGTGGTGAGGGCAGGTTCACACCCACGTAGTGGGCCCAGGCACTTTGCCAAGCCCCAGCCACCTCTCTGGTGGATGCAACAGGAATGAGGTGGTTCTACGGCATCACTGATTCAATGGACATGAGTTGGAGCAAACTCCAGGAGATAGTGAATGACAGGAAAGCCTGGAGTGCTGCAGTCCATGGAGTGGCAAAGAGTCGGACACACCTGAGCGACTTAACTAAAGCCTGAGTATGTGCTAAAGTGCTTCACTCGTGTATGACTCTTTGCGACCCCAGGGACTGTAGCCCACTAGCTCCTCTGTCCACTCCAGGCAAGAATACTGGGGTGGGTTACCATGCCCTCCTGCGGGGTACCTTCTCGACCAAGGGATCGAACCCACATCTCTCATTATCTGTTGCAATGGCAAGCAGGATCTTCACCGCTAGCACCACCTGGAAAGCCCCAGTGAACGCTGACAACTAGGAAATGCAGAAAATAAGGGCTGCTCCTAAGTTAAACTGGAAGAGCAGCAAGCACAGGTTGTAAAGAGGAAACCACATGATGAGCGACAACAGTGCCGACAGAAACAAGCCTGGATGTGATCACCCACATAAAGAAAATATCTGTGCCATTCAGAAGAGGAGCCCATCAGCCCTTGGAGGGACAGTTGGAACCGGAATGAAAACTGAGGCCATGGTCACTAGTGCCCACCCACACAGCCCGAGTGGAGTGGTGTCATTCACCGGACTTCCTGCATCCACGAAACTGCTGGTGGTAACATCTCTGAGTGCTAGGCTGGGCAGCATCCCTGAGTGAGCTGTCATCATTGCTCTCCTTCCAGTGCTGCTGCAGGGCCCTCTGTGGGCGGCCAGCCTCATCCCCTGCCCTCCCACCCGCTGGGGCCCGGCTGTCCCACTTGGATCCTTTCAGCCCTTGAGCTTGGGTGTTCCCAGCCCTCTGACACGCCAGACTGGGACACAACTCAGTACTTGGGCTTGAGATATCGAGGAGACCATGATTCTGGAAGGGGACAGCCCTGGGGCCAGTGAGAGAGCAGGAGATCAAAGCCCCCACTGGGAGGAAGCAGAGCTGGGGAATGTGCCCACAGCCTCCACTGCCGCCTCTACAAGTGCCTCTTCTTTGCCTCTGCTTGACCTGAAAACAACAACAACAACAACAATAACAACAACAACAACAACAGCAACAACAGCTGCTGCTGCTCTGCAGGTGATTCCCGAAGATGCACCTCCTGCAAGAGCTATTGTCCTGCTGCTCTGGGGCTGCCTGAGTGTGTTCAGCACCGTCAGACAAGTAGGGCTGCCACACCTCATACTGGAGGTGGGGGGCCTGATACTGGGGAAGGGTCTGAGGCTGGAGGAGGGTCTGACGCTCGGGAAATGTCTGATGCTGGACTAGGGCCTGATGCTAGGAGGAACGTCTGATGCCTGGGGATGGCCTGATGCTGGACTAGTGTCTGATGCTGGGGGATGGCCTGATGCTGGAGGGAAGGCCTGATGATGGTGGACAGCCTGCTCCCAGATGTACACGGAGTGTAGGATAAATCTCTATGATAAATCATTTTTTCATACTTTCCTGACCACCTTGCTGTGTTCTTTTTAACTTAAGGATAATTGCTGTGCAATATCGGTCTGATTTCTGCCATACATCAACATGAATTAGCCATAGGCGTACATGTGTCCTGTCCCTCTTGAATCTCCCTCCCACTTCCCCTTGCTACAATGTTGTTTCTATGGATATATGAATAATAAAGACTGTTGACTAAAATACCATGAAAAGCTCCCACACACAAGCGTGCACACGCACACTCCGTAAATACATCATTCGGGTCCACGTCAGGGTTGCTGTCGGCCACCCCACCCTGGGACCGACGGTGAGCCTTGACACCTGCACTTTGTTCCCACCCTCGGCCTGCTGCCCACGCCTCAGCAGCACAGGGGCCCTGTCCCCACAGATGGTGAAGTGATGGAACCTCTTTTCTCCAGAGCCAAGGGCATGAACACACTGTCGGTCGTCCTTTGGGGACACCTATGCTTCTGCCTTCTGGCCTTTCCATTGTATCCATCCGTTTCTCTTAACAGAATGTCCTTGTGATGACACGGGCTCCTATTACCAGCTCTGGTTTGTTCTCAGTGAGAGTACAGCTTACTCTCGGCACTCTTTATGGGCAGTGGGAAATTTTGCTTCAGTACTTTATTGAAATAAAGCAATAAATAATACTGTGATAAAAATAGTTCAAAAGTAGACTGTGCATACTTTGTCACATATTCAGGAAGTCCACAAAAGATTAATAGGGAAATAGAATGGTAACAATGAATTGTACAAGTAAATTAAAGGCAGAACCCACATGTGAAGAGACATGGTGTCTCTGTCAACCGAGATACCAGCTGCATAATAAATATTCCACCATGGTCTGAAAGCATCACTTGTTGGCTTTTTTAATGTGCCGCTGAAAAAGTAAAAGTTACATTTGCTACTTATACAATCCAGAATGGCTGTCATCACAATCTAAAAATGTATGCCTAGGTCCATTCTTTAAACATGTTTACAAACAGCTGTAACAACCTGATTTACATAAAAATAAGGCCTTTGTCAGGACTGCACTATGCTGTCTGTCTGTAGGGGACGTGGCACCTTCACCATCCAACGCACCGGCACCACAGCAGGTGCAGGGCATCGCAATTGGTCCCCGAAGAGTCTCACCAGAGAGGAGGGATCCGGGTCTACAGAGACCAGGTTATGGGAGAGATTTTCATAGTCTTCTTCTAGCCATCCTTTCAGCCCAAATTTCATTAGAAGCTCACATTTAACACCCAGTACTTTTAAATCACTTCACACTGCAGACAAAAAGCATTTCTTGCTAGAAAAGGTACAGTTTAGGTCAGTCGTTAAAACACAAAACACCTGGTTGAAATTAAGTTTGCTCATTTCAGAGTGATTGTTGGAGAGCTCAGTTACATTCTGGAAGGATAATGCACACCGGGTCATGACGATTTTACAATCGCAGGAAAACCCCTTCTCTCATGGCTTAACATTTAAAAATTAAACAGGAATAATTACAATAAGTGCATCATTTACAAAAGTCCTATATTTGTTCATAGGATTTACACAGACAAGCACTGCAGTACATTCATTTGAAAGACTAAAATCAGGTATCAGAACATGAATTGATATGAAAGGATATTTAAGCCTGATTATACAAGAGAAAGTAAGTAATTATATAAATGAAGTCATAAGTTTACATAAATATAAGAAACATTAAATTCTAAAATATTTTCTTCTATGGTATTCATGAATTTATCACTAATTAAAAACCCTGTAATAAAATATCTTCTGGTCCATATAACAAATATTAACACAGTAAAGATTGCATTCAGTTAAAAATGTAGTTTTTGTCGTATTCTGGACGCTGTATAATCACCTGTATAATTAGCGTGGGTAAACTGGAAACAAACACACAGATGAGTCAGTCCTGGGATGGTGGCTGGTGCCCGAGCCCCTGCCCCTCCAGACATCCCCCGCCCCATTCTGGGTTTCAGCTGCTTTGAGAATTCAGAGAAACATGGAGGACCAAGCAGATCAAGGCGATAACTCTGTGGCTGACTTTATTCTGACATATAGCTAAAAGCTGCTGGTAAAAACCTCAAAACCCAATCCAGCTTTCTAGCTGAGATGTGAACAGGACAGAGCAGACAGCCTCCTGCCCTCAGAGTGGCTGGAGCAGGGCTGGGCCCCCAGGCCGGACCCACCAGAGGACCACCCAGAGCAGCACCTGCAAGGGAGGGTGGCCCCTCAGTGGCGGCCGAAACCCACACGATGGTGCACCTCCATGTGAAATGCTGGCCTCCGCACAGAGAGGCCCAGGGCAGGGCAGCCTCGTGAACCCTGACGCTCTGGGCTCTGCTCCCTCCGAGGACGTGCACACAGGGCATGGCCGGTAGCACTGCCACTGTGGGAGGGACACCCATGCGCACGGACGCGAGGGAGCCTCGGGCCGTGCTCTGATCACTGCGGCGACAGCTGGGCGCCAAGGTCACGTTCTCTGCTCCTGAGGGCTCTCCCGGCTGGCCTCCAGAGACCCACTGACCCTCCACTCCCAGGGCATGGCCTCCGTGCCCCCGTGGGACCAGGCCGGCCTGTACTCACCCCAGAGCTCAGCAGGAGCAAATCCTGACTGTAGTGGAATCCAGCCTCTACATGCCTGCCACGCTGCCTGGTCCCACGAGCGTGGGAGGAAGGGTGCAAACACCTTCCTTGCACTAACCGAATGCGCTTAGTCATGCAACATCACACGGGGCACGGGGACACACACTCACACCCGCAGCAGTGCCCACTCCTACTGAGGGTCTGGGGAAACTTCTAGAGGGTGGATGAGCCAGAGAGAGCGAGCCAGGGGTCTGCCACGTGACGGTCCCAGCCACCCGGGGGGGATGGCAGTCACACTAGAGCAGCAATGGCACATTCGATGACAGAAATGCCATCATGGGGACAGCTACTCCAGGTGAGCAGCTGCCAGTCTCTCCTTAGACCTCCAGACTCACAAGGCTGCTGGACCTCTCTTCCAGCCCTCAAGATTCGATCTGTGAGACTGGATGGGGGGAGGGACCAGCTGCTGGTGGGTCAGCGGCTGGGCACTGGTGGCCTGGAGCCCCACGATTGCTGTCCTGGGGGGCCAGGCCGCTCTCCCCAGGCTGCTTCAGGGAGGGCCGTGCACGGGGCTGATCTAAAAAACCAGAAACTCAGTCTCAGCCTCCCTCGGAAATATCACCGCTGACGTTGTTTTCTCATCACAACCCAGGCTGTAGGGCCCAATGGGTCAGCCTGGACCCCCGCTCCAAGTTGACTAAGAAATCTCCATAACCCCCTAGCAGAAACCCGCTGCTCCCAATTCAACGATTTCTGTCTTCCCCTGGGCCCATCAGGAACATATCTGATGAGTCGCTGGCCAGGGTTTCAGAGAGGGCTGAAGACAGCAGGGGCTGCTGATGGAGAAGGCCACCCATCCAAGCCCTTCTGATTCTAGGAGCCCCAGACACTTGCTGCACTGTGACTTCAAAAGCCATAAAAACAACCCAGTTACACAATTTATGCCCTGCCTATCTCACGCGGTTTGTAAAAGGTCAGATCCTGTACATCATATTCCCAACACCTCTTTCTAGCATTATTTCTGATTTATCTAAACTCTAATGTCTACGTCACCATGTGCATCTGACAGGGAAATGTTGGATTTATAATGAGGAAAATGGAAAATATAAAAGCTAGCAGTTCGACTCTTCAATCGACTGAAAGCTAAGCTACAGTCAAGATTTGTAAAAATGAGCTGCATGCTCATTGGAAGAAAAATGCTGTTTAAAAAAGGAGAGAGTCACTGGGTGCCCCCCACCCCTGGTAAAGCGTATCAGTGAGTTCTGGTGATGAGACAATGCAGCTTCCCCGTAAGTCCCCTTACTGAATGTGCCCAGCTTAGCACAGGCTTTACCTAAATGTACTTTGCTCTGTGAGAGCAAGTGAGAGCAAAGCTTATAAATCTACTCATGGGAAGGGCTAATAACAGGGAAAAAAATGGCACCAAAGAGACCCTCCAGGCCCCGCCCCGATGGGGTAAGTGCACACTCCCTCTGGGAACCCCCAGTGTGGCTGGCACAGGTAACCAGGGAGAAAGGAGCCACTGAGATGCCCCTGTCATGGATGAGACACTGGGCGGCAGTGGGGGGTCAGGGCGTTGGGCACATGCACAAGGCATCTCCTGAGCCACAGAGCCTGACCCCAGCCCAGGCTGTCTGGCCATCTATCTTGACATCAAGTGGGGACACAGTGGCCCTGAGTGTCCAGCCTGAACTAGCAGTGTTCTCTGGCAGAGTGGCTGTCAGAGGGAAAACCAGGACTGGGTTTGAAAGGACAACTCCTGGGATGGTGTACACTGCCTGGCTGAACTCGGGAGAGGACCTCTCCTGGCCTTAGCTTCTTCCTTTGCCCCATCGACTGACAGTGTGCAAGGGACCGACAACGGTGGAGATGAGGACGGGGGAAGGACAGGAAGGTGGATGCTGCTGTCACTGAATATGGACCCGGCCATCCTCCCAGTGTGGAGAGTCGTTGAGAGGCAACTGTGTGGCCTGAGAGTGACCCTACTGTTTTATGAAAGAGCTCTTGAGCACTGCCGGCCACACACACATCTCTACAAGCATGGGTGTCAATCTAATGCTCTGAGAACACACATGAGTCTCAGTTTTATTAGTTGGAAGAATATGCTAATATGATGTTAGGATTCACTGTAGAGCACTGACCCTTGGCCATGCAATGGCACTAAAGAGACCTGTAACCTGAGAAGCAGGCCATTCCAGCTCATCACCATTCTAGCCCAGGGCTGTGCACTATGCCTATCCTGTCACCTACTGTCCGGCTGCATCTTCTTTGCCTGCATCGAAGGTGAGGGCAGAGAGGACAGGACCCAAAAGCTTGCAGGCAGAGTCTCTGTGCATGCAGCAGCTAAGCCATGGACATCCGTTGGTCTGAATGTTTTCCTCCAAGAAAGTGCCCTCCTAAAGCTTTTATCATCGTGCTTGGAAATTACAGGACAGAAAACAAGACAGAATTTAAAACAAAGGACAAAAACAAAAAGCCACCAGCCCTTTAAAATGGCTGAGTTTCCTACTGCACTTTTGTCCATGTGTATTTGACCCCATTTGTGATGACTGTGTGACTGATATGCCCAAACTGGGAACAGAGGAGCGTGACACAGGGTGGGGTAACACACGTACTGGGACCCTGACTGGACCCTAACTGTACCGCCCTGCCTACCCGGGTGGATGTTCCTCCTGACAGCAGGTTTCACTTCTCATCGTGGAGAAATCACCTCCTGCTATATAATACAACACACTGTCATTTGCCATGGAAATATTTTCAAGCTGTAACCAGTTCTGTCTCACTCTGGGACAGAGCCAATGGACGCTTCTTCAGGTGTCCGATTCTTCTTGTCAAACTCAAGTCTCCTTAAGGTCCAATGAAGAGAAGAACGATAGTGTGGGAGTGAACGAGTCATGGTTGTGTGTCAGGGGAAATTAGTGTTTTGTGTGTTTTCGATACACTTATGAAACAGTCCCCCAAAGCACACGGGCCCTAGAATAGGGTAAGGGCATCCAGTTGCTCCCCAAAACACAACTCACAGACACCATTCCTAAGCGGAAACCAATGTTTTAATGTGAAATATTTTTGAGGGGGCTAAAACTTAAATAGCAAAAACAAACAAACAAACAAACAGACCTAACCCACCCTCTATCTTACTAGTGAAGACACTAGTTTTTTAATGACTCATTTGTTGATAAAACTTTAAGAGCAAAGTTTAACTTGCAAGATAAATTTATCTCCACATTTAGAAGAGATACCCTGACTACATGGCTCATACAAGTGTAATAAAATAATTTCCATTAAGGCAACTTTAAAAATCATTAAGCTGAAAACTTACTTCATCGAACCTTCTGTCAGTTCCCATGAAGGACTTGATGCCCTTCTTCTTCGGGGCTTTGTGCAGCAAGTCCTGGCCGCTGGTGCTGCTGCTGGGGTTGTTCCTGGGGCCATCGAGAGCCTGTCGAGCTTCGGGGAGAGAAAACGACCTTTAACCAGCACCTTCATGCAAACACACACCCTCCACAAGACCTACTGATAGAAATGGGCACCCAGCAACACCTGTGCCTCAACCTCACAGCAGACAGTGGAGTCTCCCTCACCAACCACACTCTACACGAGCAACGCAGGCTCCCGGCCACAGATAACCACCCCGGGAAGCTGAAATTCTCTGCCTTGAGCTCTCCGCGTAGGAGGGCTTGACTCCAGGCCAGCTGGTGCAGAGGCGGCTCCGACCCTCCCTCAGGGTCACTGCTCGGCAGGTGACGACACTCCAGGAGAAGGCGAGCTCCCCTGCTCTGGGCATTTCCCCACGCCTCCCGCAGGGTGACCGTCCCCAGCCATGGCAGGAGAGCGACGGTCACCGTGCAGGGCTGCTGGTCAGGTCGTCCTCCATCGAGTGCTGCCTGGCTCAGGACGGGAGCTCAGCAGGTGGTGGTCTGCATGAGGACAGTGTCAGTCACAGGAGGGGACCCAGAGCCTCTTGAGGGAAGACCCCTGAGGAAAAGGAAGGGACCCTCAAGAGCGAACCCAAGAGGCACGGGGCCGTCACCGTCAGGAACGTGCCTCCCAGGCCGAGCAGACCACTAGTAAGAGCAGGAAGAAATCTCCCGCAGGAGTCAATCCGAAGAGACGAAGGTTTTCTAAAATCACTGAGGTCACTGAATTCTTCTCCCCCAGCACCTGAAGTTCACCACTAAACACAGGCACTGAACCCAGTGGGATTCCTTTACGATCATCCTTGCAACTCTTCCAGGACAAGAGGCACAGGGCTCCTGAAACTGACAATGAGGCACGCAGGCCCCTTACTTGTGGGCATCCCTGATGTCCTCGTGGCTGGCTGTGTGCAGCACCCCAGTGTGCAGCTGGTCCAGCCAAAGGGATCACGGCGAGGTAGGGGTCGAGGTTTCACATCTGATGGTGCTCTTGTCATCTCGTACCTCTTCCCGTAAAGCTGTCACCTGAGAGAGAGGTAAGTGTAAACTTGGCTTACAACAGACCATGTTGAAAAAGCAATCTCACAGGATTTACATTATAACCAGAAACCTATTTCAAAATCTATTAGCTATGCTATCTGCCAAGTACAAAACAAACAAACAAACAAAACAAAACAAAACAAAACAGAAAACCTTGTTGTAGCTTAATGCCATCTTAAAGGACTGTCTTGCTCAGGAGAAACGGGGGCGTAGGGCAGTAAGAGCATGTGACTGATCGCAGAGACCCCGGAAGGGAGCCTCCCTGCAGCCGGACTCTGCCCTCCCTGGCATCCAGCGACCAGATGGCCCCGCCGGGCAGGACAGCAGAGTCACACTGGAACCGTGAACCCTGCATGGCATGAACTGCCCCAATGCAAGGACTGTGCTCATAGGCAGATGCTGCTCAGAAGCACCACAGCTAGAGTAAGAAATCTCTCAGCAAAGTTGTCCAGACATTTCTGTTTGAAGGAGAAAAGGACACAGCTTGCGTCACCCTCCAAGATCATTTGTAGTGATGATTCAGGTTGCTGGAACCCATTACAACAAGTGAAACACAGAAAAGGTACCGAACCTCTGCATGCGAACACCATGTGTCTGGCACATATTTCTTGGTAACACACAGAATGGGGGCTGCACACTGAAGTGCTTACACGCTGTTTGAGTGTAATTCACTCACTGTGGTTTACATGAAGCACCCCTAGGTCTTCACTAAGAGATGATCTTGTATCAACCTAGAGTGGTTGGATAGGGAAGGAGATGGGAGGGAAGTTCAAAAGGGAGGGAATATATGGATACCTATGGCTGATTCATGTTGAGGTTTGACAGAAAAGAACAGAATTCTGTAAGGCAATTATCCTCCTTCAATTTAAAAAATAAACTAATTTTTAAAAAATGATGATTTCTCCTGGATTTTTCCGCTGGTCCTGGGTCCACCCATCCACTCATTAACTCATCCGATCATCTCGGACCCACCAAGAAGACAGATGCCTCCTCCACTCCTGCTCCCAGGAGGACCCCCAGCGTGAGTGACAGAAGCCTCGTGGGGACAACGGGGGAGACACAGAAGGGACATGCCAGCAGGCCTTCCTCCCTCTGAACAGTGAAGCACCCACCTAGTCGTAACCCCTCCTTGCGGGGGTGTCCAGGCTGGCCCTTTTCCTTTTTGCTAAACAAGCAGCTGATGGAGGACTTGATGCCCTTCTTCTTCGGGGCTTTGTGCAGCATGTCTTGGTTGCTGGTGCTGCTGCTGGGTTTGCTCCTGGGGCTGTACTGACAGCCTGTCGAGCTTCGGGGAGAGAAAACGACTGTTATCCAGTGCCCTTGTGCAAACACACAGCCTCCGCAAGACCTACTGGTAGATACGGGAACCCAGAAACACTTGGGCCTCAACCTCGCAGCAGACAGTGGAGTCTCCTTCACCAACCACACTCTACAAGAGCAACACAGTCTCCCGGCCACAGACAACCACGGCGGGAAGCTGAGATTCCCTGCCTCGAGCTCTCCCCTGAGGAGGGCTTGACTCCAGGCCAGCTGGAGCAGAGGAGGCTCCAACCCTTCCTTAGGGTCACTGCTTGGCAGATGATGACGCTCAAGGAGAAGGCAAGCTCCCCTGCTCTGGGCAATTCCCCCGGCATCCCACAGGGTGACCGTTCCCGGCCCTGGCAGGAGAGTGACGGTCACCGTGCAGAGCTGCTGGTCAGGTAACCACACGTGCCCTCCATCGAGTGCTGCCTGGTTTAGGACAGGAGCTCAGCATGTGGTGGTCTGAGTGAGGACAGTGTCAGTCACAGGAGGGGACAGTCTCTTGAGAGAAGACCCCTGAGGAAAAGGGAGGGGCCCTCAAGAGTGAACCCAAGAGGCACGTGGCCGTCACCGTCAGAAATGTGCCCCGGGCCAGGCAGACCGCTAGCAAGAGCAGGAAGAAAGTTCCCACAGGATTCAATCCAAAGAAACAGAAGTTTTCTAAAATAACTGTGGTTACTGAGCTCTTCTCCCCCAGCATCTGAAGTTCACCACTAAACACAGGCACCAAACCCAGTGGGATTCCTTTATGATCATCCTTGCAACTCTTCCAAGAAAAGAGGCACAGTGCTCCTAAAACTGACGACATGCAAGCAGGCCCCTTACTTGTGGGCCTCCCTGATGTCCTCGTGGGTGGCCATGTGCAGAGCCCCCATGTGCAGCTGGTCCAGTCGAAGGGAATGCAGAGAGGCAAGGGTCAAGGTCTCACATTTGTTGTTTCTCTTGTCATCTCATACCTCTTCCCATAAAGCTGGCAGCTGAATGAGAGGTAAGTTTAAAATTGGCTAACAATAGACTGTTGAAAAGGGCAATCTTAGGAGCTTTACATTATAACCAGAAACTTATTTGAAAATCTATTAGCTATGCTTTCCCTCAAGTACAAAAATACAAAAAAACAAAAAAACAAAAAACAAAACAAAAAAAACCAAACCCTTATTCTAGCTTAATTCCATCTTAAAGGACTGTCTTACTCAAGAGATGCGGGACCATGGGGCAGGGAGAGCACCTGACTAAGCACAGAGACCCTGGACGGGAGACTCCCTGCAGCCGGGCTCCACCCTCCCTGGAATCCAGCAACCAGATGGCCCCACCAGGCAGGACAGCAGAGTGACACTGGCACTGTGAACCCTGCATGATGGCATGAACTGCCCTGATGGAACAATTGTGCTCATCACAAGATGCTACTCAGAAGCACCACTTGCAAGAGAAGGACACCTCTCAGCAAAGTTGTCCAGATCTTTCTGTTTGAAGGAGAAAAGGACACAGCTTCTGTCACCACCCAAAATAATTTGTAGTGATGATGCAGGTTACTGGAACCCATGACAACAAGTGAAACACAGAAAAGGTACCTAACCCCTCCCTGTGAACACCATGTGTCTGGCTCATATTTCTCAGTAACATACATACTGGGGGCTACACGTTGAAGTCTTACACGCTGTTCAGGTATAATTTGCTCAGTGTGGTTTACATAAAGCACCTCTAGGTCTTCACTAAGAGATGATCTTGTATCAACCTAGAGTGGTGGGATGCAGAGGAAGATGGGAGGGAGGTTCAAAAGAGAGGGGATATATGGGTACCTATGGCTTATTCCTGTTGAGGTTTGACAGAAAAGAACAAAATTCTATAAAGCAATTATCCTTCAATTAAAAAATAAACTAATTAAAAAAAAAAGAAAAAGATGATCTCTCCTGGACTCCCACCTTTTCCATTGGTCCTGGGTGTGAGGACAGGAAAGACAGTGGAGGCAACAGTGTGGGGAACAGAT
Source organism: Capra ibex (assembly GCA_006410555.1). Taxonomy (NCBI): domain Eukaryota; kingdom Metazoa; phylum Chordata; class Mammalia; order Artiodactyla; family Bovidae; genus Capra; species Capra ibex. Next base: position 127,107 of record SJYO01041852.1, on the reverse strand, counting down.
AATCCCCTTCAGGGTCCAGACAGGTCTCAGTTATACATTTGTGTGTGTGGTTAAGCCTGGGAAAGTTTCAGAAAACATGCATGGCAAGTATTTTTATAAAAATGAGTGTGTTGTTCTAACCACCTAACCTGTGCCTTTTTAGTGGGATTCTGTAAACAATACTGATCCACTGCAGCCCCACAGGAGCTTGGTGACAACAAAGTAACTTAGTGCAAAATACAGCTGAGCTCGTTTAACAGCAGCTGGATAAACTGTGCACCCTCTCCTGATCTCTAACAGCAACCCTCAGAAAACAGAAGGCTAGAAATTATCCACATGGAACTGAACAGGGATCAATCTCAAATTCCCGTTAAATAAGCATTTAAAAAAATCAGAAAACAACAAAGAACAAAGCATGGAAGTGACACACCTGGGTTGACTATGGACTCAATGACTATGCCTCAAAGTCGGGGACCGCGGCCACGCCCCTTCCCCCAGGCCTCCTCCTGAGGAAGGCCTCTGGGTCCCAAGCTTGGCCACCCTCCCTCAGGATGGGAGCCACCCCACTAGGTGCCCACATGTCCTCACTTAACAGGAGGGCAAAGCAGGCCACACAACAGACAAGCGGCACACCCAGGTCACCAACCCTATGGTGACAGAGCTGCTCTGCTGTGCCCAGCAGAAAGGCTCCTGGGCACTGAGCTGCCTGAACTGGAGCACGGCTGCCCCAGTCCTGAGGGAAGGCCCCAGGAGTGCTCAATCAGTGGGCTGGGAGTAGGAGAGGGACAAGGAAGGCCAGCCCTCAGGGCACTGGACTCCAACAACAGGGGCTCATCCAAGTGACCCGAGGGGAGAGGCAGCGAGCTCCCTCCTGCTGCTCCCTCCACCAGTGATGCTGTGATGGACATGAGAGCCTCTCCAGGAAAGCGGGCTGGATGGCACCATGGTTAAGTGTCCAGGCTCTGATCAGACCAGTCTGCACCACACTGCTGGGTGTGTGAGCTTGGGCAGAGTGCCCGACCTCTCTAAGCCTCAGTGTCCATGTCTGCTGAATGGGAATAACAGCAGCCTGGACCTCACATGGGTGTCTGTGGGATTAGACGAAAGGCTTGGAAAGCACTCGACATGGTGCCCAGTGCACAGAGTCTCCTGCACACTCCTACCCACCATCATTAAATTGGCTTCCTGCAAATCTAACATCTGTGGCTTTGATTCAGTCATTTCTTATAAGAAAACACTAAGCAGAGATTCCATGGTGGTCCAGAGGTTAAGACTTGGCACTTTCACTGTCAGGACACTGGTCTGATCCCTGGTTGGGGAACTAGGATCCCATAAGCTGTGCAGCATGTAAAGAAAAATTTAAAAATAATAAATAATACTGTGTCTATTATAAATAAGCATGAGATGATTCAAAGGCAAACAAATGGCAGAAAGGCAAAGTGTTACAATTGTCCCAATGAATGACCTATTTCCAACAGAGCCATCAGCATATTTTAAGTGGTGGGTGAGTTTCATTACTTCCATTAAAACGTCAATTATTCACCAGTACATAAGCAAAGAGTGTTCATTCATGTTAAATGTTAAGGACTCTTTAATACTTCACAGAGAAAAAAGGCATGCTAAATTACTGAATACTTTACTTTTTAATGCTGCTTCCTTAAATCACTAGGCTGATAGATGCATGCACAGATGTGAAGAGAAACCAGATTTATTGTTAATTTGAAGTTAAAAATTAAAAAAAAAATCATTATAGGCAAATACAGTAAAGCAAAATGATGGCAAACATATAAGTGAGATGAAGATTTAGAGAACATGTGACTGGTAATAGAACTTTTTTTTTTTTGGACCACAGAAGTTAAATAAGCTATTGAATATTTACTAGAGAAACACTATAAATTATCACTCAGGAAGATACAATTCTATTACAACATCATGATTTATTAAAGCACAGCATTCTGTACAACAAAGGGCCTTAATAGTTGTCTATTCTCAGCCAAACTTCTCTATATGTTAGTTTCTCTTAATAAAAACCATGTTATACTTTAAATTAGTAATTTAACTGATGAGGACGTTACCATAATACCTATTTTAACATTGAACAAATCTAACCACCTATTGGACATTAATGTAAAATCATGACAAACTATTTTAACATTGAACAAATCTAACCACCTATTTGACATTAATGTGAAATCCTGACATATAATTTGATTTAAAACTTCTCAAAATAAATTCATTAAAGCAGGTTCCCTGTGAAAATATGTAAGAATAAAAGCTTGCATAATAGCAGGTGCAGTCTTTACATTTTATTAACCATAGAAGATAGCTTTTAAAAGAAACATTAACTGTGCAAAAGCTGATGTGATTTACAGTCTTAAATATAAGCACCAACATAGAAATGATATTGTGTCAAAAGTCCATTAATTCTACACTAAAGAGGATCATTTCTTTATATAAGGATAATCTCATTTATGAATTACACATGATATGTAGTTTAGGATCCATCTACATTATGCTTGTAACTGCAGGCTGCTGCTGCTGCTGCTAAGTCGCTTCAGTTGTGTCTGACTCTGTGTGACCCCATAGAGAGCAGCCCACCAGGTTCCTCCATCCCTGGGATTCTCCAAGCAAGAAAGAACCCTGGAATGTGTCGCCATTTCCTTCTCCAATGCATGAAAGTGAAAAGGAAAAGTGAAGTCACTCAGTCGTGTCCCGACTCTTTGTGACCCCATGGATTGCAGTCTCCCAGACTCCTCTATCCATGAGATTTTTCAGGCAAGAGTACTGGAGTGGGTTGCTTTGCCTTCTACTCTAACTGCATAGTGATACCCTAATTCAAACTTACTGCTATGGGGAAAAACATTTAATGAGATATGAAGACAAAGCACAAACTCGACTAAAGGGACACACGCTGTGGACCATAGCACTGCTATGACCAGAGCAAGTGGGAGGTTGGGGGAGAGGAGATGGATGTGTAAACTACAGCCTCGGGGGCAGGGGGTGGGAGGGGAGGAGGGGAGGCTCGGGTCTGGATTGACGAAGACTAAACAGAGATCCAACCAGTCCATCCTAAAGGAGATCAGTCCTGGGATTCATTGGAAGGACTGATGCTGAAGCTGAAACTCCAATACTTTGGCTGCCTCATGTGAAGAGCTGACCCATTGGAAAAGACCCTGATGCTGGGAGGGATCGGGGGCAGGAGGAAAAGGGGACGACAGTGGATGAGATGGCTAGACGGCATCTCTGACTCGATGGACATGAATTTGAGTGAACTCTGGGAGTTGGTGATGGACAGGGAGGCCTGGGGTGCTGTGATTCATGGGGTCACAAAGAGTCAGATATGACTGAGCGACTGAACTGAACTGAACTGAACTGAACTAAACAGACAACAGGATGAGACAGGAAACCAAAACCAATGAGGAAAGCAGACAAACCATCAGAGAACTCCAACAACAAGGAAAACATATACAGAACTGTTCTTTTACAAATACTCAGAAAGAAATCAAGAAAGAAACCACAGAGAAATGGTCAAATAATTTTAAATATCAGCTAATTAGCCAATGATGCAAATTATAAAAACAGTGTGTCAAAAGATCACAAAATTGACTAGTTAACATTTCACATGCATCTAAAATGATTCACAGTTAATTTAATTATATGCTGACTAACAATGCAGCTAACATGAAATGGGTGGTAACAGAAAAAAGTGATAATACAAGTCCAGTTACAAAGCAGAGTGTTGTACACATGATTTCATGGGGTTAAATAGCAATGCACTCACAAAACCTAAGCTAAACATGCAAGAAAGCTGGAACATGAGCTTTAGAGCCACACACTCTGTCACCAAAAGCCCTAGGTCGTCATCCCATTTTTAGACTCAGAAGAGTGAGGAAGCCCGACTTCTTCCTGGGGCCCTGGGGTACCAGGCTTTTAACCTGGTTTCACACGCAGAGCTGGCCTGAGCATGCAGCCAGGCCCATCAGCAAGCTGACCAGTTTAGATTCTTGGTTTTGTTCCCACCGCATGCCCTGCACCCTGCAGCCAGGCATCCCCAATGGAAAATGTGCTGCATGTTTTTCACACACCATGAGAGCTGCCTATGATTACTTTCACAAAGCTGTCTGCTCCCTGAGAACAGAAACTTCCCTGCAGCTGCTATGCCCAGCACAGGCCAGGCCCAATATTACAGAGGCAGGCTCTGGCTGAGTTCATAATGACACACAAAGCTAGCGGTCCAAATATCATGACATTTGTCTCTGTGTGATTATGGAATGATTAAAGACTAAGCAGTTTTAAAAAAATTTAGACCTCTGAGTGTAGCAAATGTACCTGAGTTTCTCCTGGGTAAAAAGAGAAAAAACTAAGAGGGATGTGGCAGGGAGGAGGCAGACACATACCAGAGTCATGATGCCCAGCTTGTCTACTTCCCACACCGGGCTGTGGTGCCTCCTTTGGGGCATGGAGCGCACACTGCTGGGTGGGCAGGAGCCAGCAAGCGAGGAGGTGGGATACAAGTTGAGGGAGTTTAAGGATTTAAAATGAAGGAGGTTGCCTAAGCTCCCCCCGCCCACCCTGCTCTCAGTCTCCTCGACTCGCTGCTCCGTGTTCTCCTTCTTGGATCAACCTAAGATAGAATAAAACCCATCACGTGCCTTTGTCAGCAGAGAAATCTGTCTGGATAACATATTTGGGCTGGCATTCTGTAACACGATTAGCAAATTCCAGGAACAGCTGCTCAGCAAAATGCTTCGACTTTCCCTCTTTTGAATTTTCTCAAACTTAGAATAACTTATCATTGAGTCTTACAAACTGGCCCCTGATCATTCACGTTTGATTTGACTTATTTACTCTAACATTCTGATGGGGCAGCAACTCCTGGGTGGCGACTCTCTCCCTGTGAGGAGATACCTCAAGTTGATAACCTTTACCTTCCCTTCCCTCTTAGGGCAGAGATGCATGTCAGTGCCTCAAGTCTTTTCCACTAGAAATCGGGAACTCTGTACAATCGAAACATTGATTCATGAACAAGCTGGAGTTTCTAAACACAAGTCTCCAGACCAGATGAATGCCTAGTTGATTTTTTCTTTTTTCTTAAGGTTGTATATGTACAAACTCATCACTTGATGAAGTTCTCCACCGGCTTTATGTGAGTTTCTGGATTCATGTCAATGTGCCGCATTAGCCAAGAATTCACGGTTACTGCTCTTCTCCCCTAATGTGTCATGGATGACTTTATATAGCAGTTTAAATATACAATTATGCATTTAAAATGATTTTCTAAATAAAATACAAGATTCTTGCAGGTTGTAACCTCTCCAGTTTCACTTCTACTTCTATGTCCTGAAAGTTCTTCACTGGTGATAACAAGTTGATGGAGAGAATTTACCATTTATATCAAGTCAACTTATTGCATAAGGAAAAATCACTTTTACCTAACAACTTGCTGTAAAAATAAAAACATTAATATATAACTGTTCCGTATTTCCTGTGGAGATGGAGAAAGACCATCTTTCTGAGCTTGTCTGTGCTCAAGCATGGCCCATAAAGCAGTCTGTCTCAGCGTCAAATGTGCAGGCATCACCACCTGCATTTGCTGGTTGTGCCATTCAGGCCCTGCCTTTCCCCCAAGCACCCCGTGCTAGGCAAACAGGAACGGGCACATTGGCCTGGGCTGACGTGATGAGAAGAGTCTGAGCAGCAGCTCTATCTGTGCAGGGTCACCAGCCTGCTGCCACTCTGGATGTGGACTCCGGACAGGGGCACGGCTATGTGGGTGTGGCATCAGGCAGGCCTTGGGGCCCACAGCCACCCGGCTGCACCCAGACCCAAGGCCCCATGCTCACCACAAGGCTGGTCTTTTGATTCTATCATGTTTTGTAAACTGTTATAACTGCCAAGGCGGTGTCTAAAGAAAATATCTTAAATATATTTATGAGTTGAGAAAAACTCAAACACATGTCCTTGGGCTACTGTCTTACAACAAGCCAATATTCACACTGTATTAAGTTAAAAAGGAAAATGCAGATTTGAGTGGGAATTTTTCAAACCCAAAAACCCAAGCTTTTCTGTTCCAAGTGGCTTTTCACCAGAACGTGGGAGTCTCCGAGGGACACACGAGGGTGAACTCTCAGTGCTGGAAGGTGCACGGGCTGCAGGGGACACTGCCTCAGCACCTCACCCACCTTAGGGCTCAGAGATAGGGAGGGACACCCCATAATGCCCCCCCCCAGAGTGCTGACACCACACTGTGGACCAAATGCCCTGGCTGACTGAGCTTTATAATCAAGGGCAATCTTGGAACTGAAAATTCTTGAAGCAGACCTGAAGTCAGTTTTCTTACTGTGGAACACTCAGGCTTCTCTAAGGAGAAGACAGCTCCTCAGAGAAACCGAGTTTCCGGGGAGCTGGGATCAGGTGCACCCACTGGATCTCTTTGTTGATGGCGTTCAGCTGCTCCCGAGGCATCACAGTCAGAGTCTCGGCATTGGCCTGCCTGCTGGGCGACAGTTGAGTGGCCGAGCTGAAGAGAGTGACCCTGTCGTCGCTCGTCACTCGACACGCCCTCGTCACTCTTGAATGCCTGGGCCACGTTGACCAGCACACTGGCTTGCTGCACACTCCCAGTCCTGTTCCTTCAGGGTCTGCACCTGGGCACGAGAGGACCATGTCTCATCAGCAACATTTAGAGCAGCTCAAGTCTATCAGGAACTGAACACAATTTTACATGGAAGCCCTAACTGGATAAATGGGCCATGCTTATGAGACACTGCCATATCTTACACGAGCAGTAATGAACAAAGGGGCAGGAGGAGAATCCAGTTCCTAGATGGCCTGGTGACATTCAGGTCTTAGCGTGGATGGAAGGCAATCCTATGAGGTTGTTCACAAGGGTGGGCTGATGGAGGCAGAGACAAAAACTGAAAATTAAAAAAAAAAAAAATACATCCATGCCTCCATCAGCCAGGCTGAAGGAAAATAAGAGAAAATAACCCTTCAGCTTTGCAGCCACTGGGTCCCCCTCACTGGTTATCACTGGTACCAGTTCACCAAGGAGTACTGTCCTTATAGGTTCCCAGCCCTCCGTTTCCCAGGCTGGTCTGAACACCCACAGACAGGAGAGAGCAGGGGCAGTCAGGGGATGGGAAGGCCAGCCCCTCACGGCTCTCCTCTTGGGGCACAGGCCCTTGGGTTGTTTTGGGGGATGGCTCCTTGCACCGCAAGTGTGACTCTGTCATCAGAGACACACAGGAGAGTGCCCATGGGGCCCTCTGCTGCCCTCCTGCTCTCACACCTCACATCCTTCTCTCTGTAGTTCTCCCCCTGCCCCACTGTCACCCAGGTCCTGCCTTCTTTTCCCAGACATGACTTCAAAGCAACCGAGGGGCAGCCACGAGGTTCTGCCTTGCCGGTCCCCTCTCCCCTGTGGCCAATGCCCTCACCCCCTGTCTTTGTCACGACCCCTCTCCAGAGCTGGCCTACCCCCTTCGTTGGCTTAAGAACCACCTGCCATCATTCCTGCTCTGCTCCAGCGAACCAGCTGCCTATGGGTTCACTCCCATCAGCCTGGTCAGCATGTCCTCTCCCTTCTCTCGCCTTCAAATTGCACAAGGGGAACCAGCAGATTCCTCCTCCAGGGCTCCCTGTAGCGCCTACTGTGGGTCTCTGAAAGTTCCCTCGGAGCGGCCTATACTGCCCCCCTCCCCACCCAGTGCCCAGCCCTCTGCAAGCAGGCAGTGTGCCCTCCCTCACAAGACAGCTCCCTGGGGGCTCGAAGATCCCATGTTACCAAGCCCCCTCCTCTCCTTGCCCTCCCCTAAGACCCCTCAGTATGTCTCTCCCTGGGCTCCAGGCCCCGCCCTCCCTGGGGTTATTGCTCAGTCCCTTGTGCCCCTTCTCAACTTTGGAATGTAGGGTGCCCCACGGCTCTACCCTTGCACCCCATCTGTCTCCACCGGCACCTGCCTGGTGACTTTACCGTGCTCATGCCTTTAAATGCCATCTATATGCCCACGACCCCAGGTCCACCCTGAGCTGAGTGAATCCTCTCCTGGATGCAGACTGGAATACTCAGCTGCTCTCCTGACAAGTCCCCTGGACACACCATGGGCTTGTCCACCTCAACAGGGCTCTTAGCTCCCCACCCTGGCAGCCTTCCTCACCTCAGGAAATAGGCTCTGGCCTCGAGATGCTCACGCCTGAGCCTGAGGTCCTCCCTAATGCAGGCCACTCTCTCCCTTGTCCCCGCTTATTGACACTACCCTTTTTCTATCTCCAAGTGGCTACTTCTCTTCCTGCCTTCGGGTCTCTGGTTCAAGGTCACCCTCCTGGAGTCACCTCACTGGCCACCTTGTTCACACACGATCGTCCCCTCCTCCTTGGACAACTTGGGCACTCTGGTCTCCTTTCCCTGCTCATCACTGTCCGACAGGCTGTGTGGGTTCAAAAATGGCTCCACAAATTCTTCCATCCTCCTCCCTTCAAGAGGCAGAGGGGGCAACTCCTGCTCAGCCCCTGAGTGAGGCAGGACTTCTCAGCTCACTCTCGCAAACAGAAGTGAAGGTGTTCATCTTCCAAGACTGGGGCGTGCAAGGCCCCGGGGTACACCCCTTGCTCTCTCTCTCAGAGGGAGTTCCAAGGAAAGCCAGGCCGTGAAAAGGTCCACACGGCAGGGACCTGGGCCTGTCCCCAGCAACCAGGTGAGTCTGAAAGCCTGCCATCCAGCCCTGGGGGGCCGTCTCATGTCTGCATCCTCAGGAGGCCCTGAACCAGGCCCACCTGCTACAATGCACAGGAACTGTGGACTGTGAGCTGTTCACTGGGAAGTCACTAAGCTTTGCAGTGATTTGTTATGTAGTAGTGGATAAAGAACACACAATTTTTAATTCAATGCTGGAGTCATACTTCTGACGATGTCTAGCACAGGCTAGCTACTCACTGAATATGGAAGCTCAAAACACAGACATGTATGAAAAAATACATGCCATGAATGAGGTGAAAATATAAAGGCACTTAAACTTCCAATGAGAATTCTTCTCACTAAAAGATGATGGATATATGTATCCACTTATTTGTAGGATGATTTCAAAACTGTGCTAATTTATACCATGCTTGGCCTCACAGTAGGCCACAAGTTATCAAAACTGGTTCTTTTAAGAAAAAAAAGCATGCCGTAAAGTAAACTCTTAGCCAGAAAAGGGAAAATGGGAAGACATAAAGCGATCTATCAATGCTTTGCTCCAAACCCATCTCAGGACCACAGTGTGAGGGGGCAGGCGCCTCACGAGGTGCCCGCCAGGGATGGGAAGGGGCCAGGGGTCCTTGTCTTAGATGGCTCATCACACAGTGCTGCCAGCTGGCCTTTCTGGGGGCACTGCAGCAGCGCTGTGCTGTTGGAGGAGTCTGCCAGCCAGTCTGCCACAGGGAACCTGAAGTCCGGGGTGCTGCCCAAGTGGGGTCAGTTGAAACACAAGGGAAAGAAGAGCACTGTTAGAAAAAAAGAAGCTTACTCTGTCAGTCAAGCCAGAGCCGGTCAATTTGGAAGATCGGCAATTTCACAGCAAAAGGGTCCCCGGGAGGGCACTGCCCTCCTGGCTCCAATAGTAACAGGCTTCCTTCTGTCCCACAAACACTCAGGGCTCAGCCCCACCAGCTGGAAAAGTCCCGTGTGTGGGGAAGGCAGTGCTGAAGCGAGGGTGTGGCGCTGACTAGGACAGGATCAGCTGTCTGGGGTTGGGAGGTCTGTAGTCCCCCCGGACCCCACCCTCATGTCCAGGGCGGGGCCTGCACCTGCTCTGCTTTCTCCTTGGCACCCCACCTCCCCTCTCGCCGCACCTGTTCTGACCTCACTTTCCCATGTGAAGTCCGTGGATCACAGTCACCTGTCTACCTGGAACACTGTCTGCACCACTCTCAGTGCTTCTAATGGCACCTCAGACAGCCTGCAGCAGAAAGGCCTCGGACCCACAGCTCGGAGCTGAGCCACATTGGTGTTTCCCATCAAAAGCAGAGATGAGCGTGTCACCAGATTCTGGGCTGAACAAGGCTCAGGACAGATGCTCAGGCCCTGATCACTAAGGCCTGGGCCTGCCTGCACCAGGAGTTCACTCAGCAGGGGCCTGCTGAGAGGCAGGACAACCCCGCCTTGACTGTGAGCCCCTGCACTGCAGGACTGCCTGGGCTCTGCTCAGTCTTGTCTCTGGGAAGAGGGTGGTGCCTTCACATGCAGGAGTCCCTAAACCAGGGAGACAGAGCCCTCCTCCGAGGACAGGACACCCCATACATCTGCAGAGTGGCCAGGGCCAACCACCAGCTCAGCCTGTTCAGGTTCACACGCTGCTCTGCTCAATGGTTTTGCGAGGAAAACTGTACTGCACAGGAGATGGAAGTCTGGAATCTCCCCGAACCACACCTGTATCCCTCTCATCTCCCCTCCCTCCTGACAGAACCACTCCTTTCTCTGCTCCACTTCTACCCAAGGGCCTGGGGCCAGAGCACACTCGGCAATTGGGTAGGAGGTATGACACGGTCCCGCCATGGGCTGCAGACCCTCGCAGATCCTCTGAGGGCCACAGAGGCCTCTGGGTTGGGTCGTCCCCCAACTATTACCTCCCAGTCCCCTGGCAGAGTGCAGCCTCCATCTCTCTCCCCCTTCTCACTCGAGGCGCTTTCCTCCAGGAGAAGGTCTCAGAGACAAGGTGATCAGTTGCACTGGGAGGTCCTGCCAAATATGCCAAACCTGCCCTGCCTGTGAGCCAGGTTTTCAGTACACACTCTCTCCCTCCTGAGACAGCATAGTGGCCCCCACCCAGCCCACACTGCCTGTAAGCCCCACTTCTAGGACCCCCTGTGCTGCTAAGTTACTGCCATGACCCCTCAAGAGCTGCCTCCTGGAGACATCCCTCCCTTGCACCAGCCACTGTGGCCCACTCTCTTCAGAGCACAGCGGCCCCTCCTGCCCCATGGCGGCTTCCTCTTCTCCTTTCTCACTCTCACTGACACACAGGGGACTGGTGACCAGGTCCCAGTCTTCTCCATCTGAACCCCCTAACCATGCCAGGCCTTCGGGTCCCAGCACCAGCAGCACCCCCATCCTTACCCAATCCCCCCAAGAGCAGTAGGCCATGTCCACCTCCTCTTCCTCCACTGTCTACACAGTCCTCCTCACACTCACCTCATCCACCCTGGGAGCAGGGGTTCTCCACCTCTGACAGCACCAGCCCCTCACCCTGGAGGAGCTCTGCCAGCAAGTCCAGCCATGTCCCCTATCCGTTCTGCAGGGCATGTGCTCCCCTTGAACTCCACCCACCATGGATTCAGACACAGGGCCAGTTTCTGACTCTGCCTTTGTCTCGAATGATATCCCCTTACTCCAGAAGATGGCTGGGCAGGGGCCCTGGACCACAAGGATCCCCTAAGCACACAAACGCATAAATATGCATATGGGCTCCAAACTGCCTCCTAACTCAGGATTCAAGCAGCAGTCGATTTCCTACACGTAAATGAATGTCACCAGTTAAGCACTTTAATAACCTTTGCTTAAGTTTATCTCTCACTTGTGACCATATTCCATCAAGAAACCACAGAAACATTTAAATACTTAATAAGAATTACTGCCCCTATAAAACAAGTAATGAAAATTCAGGATGCTCAGTAATCTGCTGGCCTCATTCACAAGCCAGGCGATTCCTCCCACTGCAGTCAACGGCAAGCCATGTCTCAGTCTCCATTCACATAAAAAAGGCTACAGGTCATTAACCTTCTGCACCTCTTAAGAAACATCAGTGTCACAGTCTGTCAGGCCCCTCAAATGAATACACCCAATATCAACTGGTTGGCCCCCCACTTCCAAACCTCTGCCTGTGGTTGTGAATTTTGTCAATACTGTGACCACCACTTTTCCTGGTACCAAGTTCAACCCTAAGGATCAATGCTTGTCTCTTCCCTCTCGCTGGCCACAGGCTACAGGCTCCTTGAGGTCCAACAATGAGAGACACCCAGTCATACTGTCCACACACCAGACAGGCCCTTGTCACACTTGACAGTGCTGAGGGGAGCTGCCTGGGGGAGCAGCCTACCCATGGTGGAGGGGAGCCCCTCACAGCCTTGCCTGGTCCAGTTCGGCTCTCAGGGTTTGTAAGTTTAGAATCAGCTGGTCCTACGAAACAGCAAATGACACAGCCTGCACCACTTGCTTTCCGGATGTAAAATGACTTGCATCAAAATGTGCATAACAGGTTACATTAGCAGTTATCAACTTCGAACATTTTAATTCTGAGAAAATGTTCTCTAAGAGTCCCACAGCAAATATAAACACTCAGAACAATATTAACCCTTATAAATCATAATGAGTAAGAAGTTCCACCTCAGGTGTAGCAAAGCTTCTGGAGGAAACATGGCAAGCTGTTAACAACGATGAAGTCTGCAGAGAGAAGCTGGACTTGGGGCGGGGGTTCAGGTGGCAGGGGACAGAACTTACTCTATTGCCCTTGCTTCTCTCTTTGCTTTAAACTGGCTCCATGGAGCTCACCTGCATTCATGGGCATTCCTCACATTAATTCTTCTACACCCCACTTCACTTCCTCACAGGGTAAAACAAGACAAATGAGCCAAGTTTCTGAGTCACTTGACTTAACCTGGCAGCTCTGTGCTGTCGGCCAAGGCAGTCACTTGCCTCATGCAGCACCTGAGTACATGAGACAGGCTGGCGCAAAGCTCGATATGGAAATCACACAGAAGAGTTCAAGACTCGTGGTGAAAGAAGGATGTCAAGCAGTCCACTGGTTTTTAGGAAATTTTAGATTGTGTATGTGGCTCTTATTATCTTTCTGAAGAACAGCACCATCCATCTGAAAGACTCACGCTTTGTCTCAGCTTTCGGGTGAACCCAGAAAGGTCTACTCAGAATTCTGAACCACACACAATGGCCACACACACTAAATCCACCTATAATGCAAACACATTCACTGTTCAAAACCAGAAATGCTATACTTGTTACAGCAGTGGATTAGCCATAAGGAAAATGTAACGACTTCCGCTAAGCATCTCTAGTGACTGAAACAACAAACCCAGCTCAATTCAGCTCTTAACCAAATTTCTAAATGATTTAGACATTTAAGTACCTTGTCGTTTTGCATTTCTTCTAATCACTTTTTCACATTTTCAACTTCCCATAGGAGAGAATTGTGAAAAAGATACACACACTGCTTTAGGGTCAGTTCTTACAGATGCTGCGTGGACTGTGGGATGGCTACTCTTCTGTTTGAAAGCATAAAGCGCCTTGGGAGAAGGGGCGGGTCTCGTGCCCAGAGTGAAGTGCCAGCACGAGGCCGGTTGACAACTTTTAGCACTAACTTATACACAAACCATCTCCTCCCTCCCCGACTGATCTTCTAGGTACAAGAAGGCCAGGTCCCTGGGGTAAGTGAAACTGCTTTATACTTGCTTTCAGCTTTTGCAGTTCGGTGGTCACTCAGGAAACTGGCGCAGGTTTCACATGCCAAATTCAAACCTGAGACAAAGCTATCCCCACCTCAGGGCCAGCCCACAGGTCAGGGTGAAGTGAGAGGACAACCCTGTGTGGTCTCTAGTGAAGTGTATGTGTCATCTTGGGTTTTGTGGGGGGAAAATGTGCCACAGTACTTGCAGTGACCATGGGTCTCTCTCAGAAAAGCCGACATCAGGGATGATTCTGGGCCTCATCTTTAGGGCACTAGTGCAGCTAAGCCATGTTTTCACCAAACCTGAATCGGACTGTTGCCCACTGAGCTGCTCTGATATAGGTTCTCAGACATTCTCCAAAGCAAATGAAAAGAGAGAAGGCTGGAGTTGGAATATAAGAATGCTTGCTTTTACTTGCTTCAATCTTTTCTATCATATTATATAAAAGATCCTGAATAAACTTCTTAATTTGGCTGGATCAGGCCTTAGCTACATCACACAGGATTCCTTTGATGTGATTGCCATGTGGCATGTGGGATCTTAGCTCCCCAAGCAGGGATCGAACCTGCATCCCTGACCTTGCAAGGCAGACTCTCAACCACTGGACTGCCAGAAAAGCCCCAGAAATAAACTTCTAAGAAAGAAACGAAGGGGTGAGGGTGGATCTAGAAGAAAGTTCTAGCACAGCAGCTGGTAACATCGCGGCCATTTGTGGATCCAGCTCACTGATGATTTCTGTAAGGGTTGCAGGCACATATCTATTGTCTATTCCGTTACACACTGCCACGCTTATTGACTAGCATGAAATGCTGCTACTCAGTTATTCATAACCAGTAAAGGCATTCACTCTGGGGCCCTCTATGGGGACACTTTTCCAACTTCTGGCTTGGAGATTTCCCCCACACACAGACTGGGCCAGGCCAGGCCGGTCCATGCCAGATGTGCCTCTTTGTAAAGGGACTGTGGGGCTGGCTCATCTTACTCTCCAGAGCAGCCATTCTCTCCTTCAGATGAGGCTGAAGCCTCTCCTCTGATTTGGACAGAAGCTTATGCACAGTATCTGATAAGCATTTATTGTGTTCTTTATTCATTTTTTTTCTCTCTGCCTTGCCTAAAACAAGAAAAACCCAAAACTCATAAACTTCAAGAGCAAGTACGGTCCTTCTTTTAAAACCACCCTGTATGCAAGACAGCAAAAGAGACACAGATGTGTAGAGCGGACTTTTGGATTCAGAGGGAGAGGGAGAGGGTTGGATGATTTGGGAGAATGGCATTGAAACATGTATACTATCATGTAAGAAACGAATCACCAGTCTATGTCCAATGCAGGATACAACATGCTTGGGGCTGGTACATGGGGATGACCCAGAGAGGTGTTATGGGGAGGGAGGTGGGAGGGGGGTTCATGTTTGGGAACACATGTACACCCGTGGTGGATTCATGTCAATGTATGGCAAAACCAATACAGTATTGTAAAGTAAAATGAAGTAAAAAAAAAATAAAAAAATAAAAAAATAAAAGCACCGTGGAGCAGCGACGTGAGCAGCCTGTGCCCTGATTCCCTAGGAGGCCCCCTCCCATGGCCACCTCTGGTGGGCTCTTGGGAATCACCAGAGCAGACTGGTAAGTGCAGAGGGAGGCAGGGACTTCACTTGTCAAAGGTCACTCCCAATGCTTCTCTTTGACAGAGCACCTAGGAGACCTTAGTGTCACCAGCCATTACCTGTCACAGGGGCTTGGAGAGCAAGCAGATTTACATTCAGAAACAAGCAGACTTTAAAGGGGATCAGCTTACACACACATTGGTGGAGGAATTTCCCAGTATATAAACAGAAGCTTGAGTCTGGATTAAGGGGCATATTCAGTTTATAAAGCAAAAGTTGAGAAAATTCATTTTGGGATAAAAGCCAGTGGAAATAGACTTTCACATATTTTTCTTTACATGCAACATCACTTGAATTCTTTGTAACGATTGCTGTTGTTCAGTTACTCAGTCGTGTCTGACTGTTTGTGACTCCATGGACTGCAGCACACCAGGCTTCCCTGTCCTTCGGTATCTCCCAGAAGTTTCTCAAACTCACGTCCATAGAGTCTGTTTTGCCATCCAACCATCTAGTCCTCTGTCGCACCTTCTCCTCCTGCCTTCAATCTTTCCCAGCATCAGGGTCTTTTCCAATGTGTCAGTACTTCGCATCAGGTGGCCAAAGTATTAAACCTTCAGCCTCAACATCAGTCCTTCCAAAGAATATTCAGGACTGATTTCCTTTAGGATTGATTGGTTTGATCTCCATGCAGTCCAGGGGACTCTCAAGAGTCTTCTCCAACACCTCAGTTCAAAAGCATCGATTCTTTGGTGCTCAGCCTTCTTTACGGTCCAACTCTTATATCCATACATGATTACTGGAAAAAAACATAGCTTTAACTAGGTGTTCCTTTGATGACAAAGAAATGTCTCTACTTTTAATATGCTATCTAGGTTGGTCATAGCTTTTCTGCCAATGATAATTCATATTCAGTTCAGTTCACTTGCTCAGTCATGTCTGACTGTGCAACCCCATGGATTGCAGCATGCTAGGCTTCCCTGTCCATCACCAACTCCCAGAACTTGCTCAAACTCATGTCCATTGAGTTGGTGATGCTGTCCAACCATCTCATCCTCTGTCATCCACTCTATTCCTGCCTTCAATCTTTCCAGCATCAGGGTCTTTTCCAATATGAAAATTCATATTAAAAAATGAAATAATTACCTCAAGCAATTTTAAATGTAATAACAAAGTTGGCAAGTCTGTGTTTTATAAATTGAGCATCAATTTAATGGTTTAAAAAGCTGTTTTAAGACCTACTGTATTAAAAAAAAAATGGAGAGAAGACAAAAGAATGATCTATTTGAGATTGGCCCTGTGTTAGAAATTGCTGAGGCTAATTGATGGGTCATGGGTATTTATTATACTACTCCATCCACTTTTGGGCATGTTTGAAATTTTCCACCAGAAAAAATTAAACAAACGGGTCATTTTCTGTTAAAACAGAGTCTTCTCCAGCAACACAACTCGAAGGCATCAATTCTTCAGTGCTCAGCCTTCTTTATGGTCCAACTCTCACACCCATACGTGACTACTGGAAAAACCATAGCTTTGACTATGTGGACCTTTGTCAGCAAAGTGATGTCTCTGCTTTTCAATACGCTGTCTAGGTTTGTCATAGCTTTCCAATGAGCAAGCATATTTTAATCTCATGGCTGCAGTCACCATGTCTGCAGTGCTTTTTGAGCCCAAGGAAACAAAACCTGTCACAGCTTCCACAATAAAGCATTGGCATTCAAATGTTTTTAAAACAAACCAAAAGTTTACTTTGAATTGGCTTAGTCATAAACAGCATCCCGATCTCAACAGCCTCTGAGCAGCACTTCTGAAAGTAAGGAAGTACACCCTGATCGGGAGATATTGAGCTCTCTGCCTAAGACGGGAGGGTGCCTCACCATTGGTCTCATGATGGGAGTCAGAATCACTGCCCCCCAGGAGCCTGCGTGTGAGGCTCTGTGGTCCAGGCCCAAGAACACAGGCATAGTGGGGACAGTCCTGACATGTGAGGCTGGACCTGGGATCCCCACTCCATTTCCTGGATGGTCTGTATTGACGTGGGGCCAGCCCTTCCAGGAAACCTCTCTCAGAACTTGGTCATGCGAGCCTCCACCATCACCCTTTCCTGACGCGCCTTCTGTCTCAGTGCAACTATGGTTCTCCTCCTGTCTAGGAGCAGCCATCCTACACACATACTGTGTTTGGACGAGCAGTTTGGCATGTGGGACTCAAGCGCCACATCCGAGGCAAGCGCCACGTTCAAGACAAGCAGGCTCCACACCTGGGTGCCATGCCTTCAGTTTCATGGGCCTCGGGCTGGCACCCACAGGTTTGTCTGAGGGGCACTCGTGAGGTCCACCTGTATCCCAAGCAGCTCTCTGGACTGGCTGCTCAGACCAACAACAAGCCTCTTTGAATATGGGGACACCCTGGCCTCTGCCCACTGCCTATGGGCGACCACCTCTGGCCCTGCTCCCGAGGAGGTGGGTGCCTGGATTAGCAGATGGGGCCACGCATGCACACACTTGGAGGCAGAGATGGGAGCAGCGGAGAGAGGCAGCAATGGCCCCTGACCAAGCTGCGTCTGCCACCCAGACGGAGCCTCCCTGTCAGCACACGCACCCACTGCAGCTCCTTGTTCTTCTCCTCTAGTTGGGCCTCCACCTGGCACAGCCTCTCCTCTGTGCTGCCATGTCTCTCTCCCGCCTATTGGTCAAGAACAGCATCAGCTCTGCTGGCAACTACCCTGTTCTGATGGCTCGCGGGCTGTGATTGCAGGGGTGGAAAGTGGGCCATGGAGACCATGGGCCCCAGGTTGGCGGCGGGCATGCCCGCATGCCTGCTCACACAGCCTGCACAGCTTCTTGTGTGACACGTGGGTCAGGGAGGGTGCTGGTGCCTGGCTCATGAGAGGAGACGCACTCCCCCATGCCCTGGGCCCTGCACCCACGGCCACTGCACCCGCTCGTTGGACTGCCTGTGGCGAGCCAGCGTGGGCAGCAGGCAGTGGCAAGTGTGGGACACACGAGGCACACGTTCTACATTCCTAATCTGGGAGGTAAGTTCAAACCGTTTAGTCTCCTTAGTGGCAGAGCTTCCTGAAGACAAAACGTTGGACTACAAGACCGTCTGGGGAGGGACAGCAGAGATGCTAGGGGAAAGAAAGCAAGCCTTGAGAGGAAGATCACAGGTAGAAGGGCTCCCCTCTGGCTGCTGTTAGTGACCCTGGTCTGGGAGGGTCTGTGAGCACCCAACACTGCTGGCCACCAGAGACAAGAGGGCCCCTCAGCCGCTCACTCAGCTCCAGGCAACGCACCCGACAGCTGCGCCAACACAGGCCCACCCGACTCTCCATGCCCAGCCAGTGCTCACCAGCAGCGCGGGGCAACACTGTTCCCACCAGAAGGACGGAGTGGCTGGCTGGCTGGCAGTGGGGACGATGCTCTCAACAACGCCACATCCCTGGGACACGGCCTCTCACCCGTGGGCTCCTGGAGATGGCGAGCTGGGAGTGGGGCCCCGGGTCTGCACATGCCCCTCTGTGATTTCTTCAACAAGTAAAGAAGTCTTCAATAAAGACTTAAAACTGTGTTCATTACAGAGCTATTTTGGCCATCTCTTCAACAAGAATGGGATTTTTCTAGGTCTCTATCCTGCTAGGCTTTGAGTGGCTGACTGAACTTTGAGCAGCAGTGACTCGGAGCTGAAGAGTCCTGGGGACACACAGAACACAGGACAAAACTGGAGGGAAATTAACGTAGGGATGACACAGAAGCGGGCACTGTCTGACACTCAGGGAGTGCTCCCATCTCAGACGGGCAGCGCTCCTGTGTGGACTAAGCAGCACGGGCAGGGGCACAGTGGGACAGCATGGGAGAAGGCCCTCTCTGCGCCCGCCCCCCCCCCCTCACCTCCGGGACACAGAGCAGCACCTTAGAGAGCACAGCCACCCTCTGCGCCATCTCAGCCTCCACCTCGGGCAGCGTCTCCCTCTGCAGCATCTGCTGCAGCTTCTCCACCAGCTCCAGGCACTCCTGCAACTGGAGGTTCTTATCCTCCATCTCCAAAGGGAGAGCAGAGGATCAAAACAGGCCGAATGGTGTGGTCACTGCCACTTTAAGTAAGCTGAGACAAAACCTAAATGCACGTGTCTACTGGATTAGTTCTGTTTAGGAAGCTGCGTCACAATAAATTTTCTCTCAGTGTTCATGAGCTTGGTCTCAGTAAGCAGAACACCTCCTGCCAGAGTATTTGCTTTTCCTAGATGTTCCCCAAAGAAGTCTTAAAAAAAATTCTTATATATTAAAGAAAATCAGTTTTCTGTAGAATCTTATTCATTCTTATTGGCAAATTAAGGGAAGAAAGGTTCAGTAGAGACCCTTCTTAAAACATCACTAGAATCATCATTTGAAGAGAACCCCACCGACCGCAGATGGCCATGGGCCTGTAAGCCAAAATATAGCTTTCATTTCCTCTGAAATACAGACCTGATTAGAGCGTGCCTGGTGAAATGCCAGTCAACTAATATTTGTAAATGCACGATTATTCTTTTAATAGATCTTCTTACTCTGAAAAACTTTCAATGTAGAACATTTAGACAAATACTTTTTTAGAAAAGAAAGAAAAATAACTTATCTATAAGTTCAGGTTCCTGAGAGGTTATCATTTTCTTCTAAGCAGCTTTATTTTTTCTCTGTGTGTATGACTCTATGTACATACATACACAAACAATACAATATGATTTAAAATCCTCAGAAAACAATAACATATGGTATGTAGTATTTTCTGATCTGCCTTTTACAGCCATTATTTTGTATATGCTCTTAATTAGCATCCCACATCATACTTTTCAATGGCTTTCTAGTATTTTATTTTTGTGGTGGGGACAATGATACACTTTGGCACACACCAGACTGACTCACTTTGTTTTGGAGAACCCAGATTTGGTTTTCCTGGTTAAGTCCTGATTGTCTGAGACCACATGGGAACAGGAGCAAGTAAGTTTCACCAAACCGCAGGAAGGATAAACCCTAATCAGACCAGAGCTCTAACCTTGCCTTTTGTCACAGTGACCCCAGTTTCCAGCAGGTAGCCAGCTGCCATGAAGTTCCCTGCTGCTCTCTGCTCTTTCAGGAAAAATGCTAACAAGCCTACAGATTCAAGTCAAGTAAAACAAAAGAGTCAGGAGTAGAATTCCACAAAATAGTTAAACCAAGTCCCAGATAATTCAAACTTGTAAGTTGCAGTCACCCCCAATTTTTTTAAAAAATATATTTCCTTCCAGTACAGCTGATTTGCCATGATGTACATCCACACTTATTAATGCAATATTTTAGGGTCATAAGAACATTACACTAGGACTTGATTTCCAACGTGGTAGTCACAGGAAAAGGTCTTTACATTCCTTCCTGAGTAATTCATTACTATAAAAATCAGACACAGTTCAGTAAAACCCATTACCTGTTGATGCATAGAATCCTTATTTGCAATTTCATTTTCAAGTTTATCATTAAGGTCTTGCACAGAGGTGGCTTTGTGCTGTGCAGTGAGGTAACATTCCTAATGGGTAGTGATGCTCTTTTCCATGTCCTCCTACTGGGCCATGGCCTACATCTGGCATTACAGAGGAGAAAAGGGAAGTCATTATCATGGAACACTCCGATACACTTAAGAGTAAAAAAAAAAGCTGGACTAAATCCTAAGTTTCAAATCAAACATAAAGTTAGCACCCTCAAAACGTATACTATCATGTAAGAAACGAATCACCAGTCTATATTCGATGCAGGATACAGGATGCTTGGGGCTGGTGCACGGGGATGATCCAGAGAGATGATATGGGGTGGGAGGTGGGAGGGGGTTCATGTCTGGGAACTCATGTACGCCCACGGTGGATTCATGTCAATGTATGGCAAAACCAATACAATATTGTAAAATAAAGTAAAAATAAAAATTAAAAAACAACAACAACAACAAAAAAGTGCTAGACATGGCGGTTTTCTTGGACATAGGCCAAAACGTGCCTGCCACAAATGTCACATCTGCCACGATTGGCACCAACCTGTCTTAATGTTCTGTCTGGCCACTCGGTTTACCAAGCTTATTTTCTACATAATAAACCCAAACAGCAAACAAAAAGTATACCAAACTACCCTGTTATTGCAAGAATTCCAGGAGGGAAGATATCTGGCATGAAATCAGGACCTCTGTCTGCTACACCATACAGGCAGGCTTGACCCAGAACAGGGAGGGATCTTCAACAGACCCAACAGGGAGGGATCTTCAACAGACCCAAGAGGGAGTTCTGAGGCTCGTTTCCTCAGGTAAAAGTTGGGAAAATCTCATGCAATTTCCTCAAAATTAAAGTAAGAATATTAACAAGTGGAAACAGAAGTCAAAGTGTAACACAACTATAAGCAGCCTTCTCAAGCAAGCCTAGTTCTAAAGCAGAGTTACACCACATGTATGGAATACTCAAACCAGGACCAGAACTTGCTGCTGGTGCAACTCCTATCCGCCAGTTCAAAATCCATTTCAGGTCCCTCCCTGGTCACTAAGTAACCAATGTGGGCAAAATCCTAACATTAAAAGTGAAAGGTCTTAAAAATGCTTTTTCCAGAATTCTCTACATATTAAACTTTGCCACCTAATCTCCAAAGAGTAGTGTGAATAGGTTATACAAACATATGCAAATGTTTCTGTTTTGAGTTCTCACATAGAATTACTCACACCAAGCTACTAAACAAGTACACCTGCTGTACCACGTGTTGAAGGGGTTCTGTCTGAGACAGTCTCATGGGGAAGGGTGGGGCATGGTGGGCACTATACAAAGGAGAGGTGAGGCTCACAGGAGGAGGCCTGAACCCCAGCACTCTTCTGTTTTCACAGTTACCATTAGGTAGTTTCTCATGAGTCATGAAACCCGCAGACATGACCACCAGAAACATCACGCTTCCACATGGTCACACAGTTTGGGCCTGAGGATATGAGGGTGAGGAAATGCCACTCGACTTGTCTGACCACTGATATCACTGTTACACATCCCTTCAAGGAGCAGAACCTCAGAAAACTAGAGAAGATGGCCAAGCAAAGCTGCCTCAGCAGAGCCCACACAGCATGCTCCCATCTCTCCAAGAGAACGGGCTCCACAGACATTACCAGACTCGCCTGAGTGAATCAGAAGGAAATTTCAGCATCATCAGGAACACATTCGACAGGCAGGTGGCAGGGGAGGGGGGATGAACCAGGAGACTGGAGTTGACATATATACAGTACCAATCCTATGTATAAAGTCAACGAGTAAGGACATAGTATACAGCATAGGGAAGTCTACTCAGTGCTCTGTGGTGAAGTAAATGGGCAGGAAATCTAAAAAAGAGGGATATATATATATATATATATATATATATATTATATACGACTGATTCACTTTGCTGTACAGCAGAAATTGACACAGCAGTGTAAAGCAACTGTACAACAATAAGTGAATGAATGGATGAATGAATTTTTAAAAAAGGAACACACTGGGCCCCCTAGAACTTGTAGAAATGAGGAGTCCACACCCAGAGTGCAGCACAACGCTAGGGCTGCACACAAGTTGGTCCACTGCCAACAGACCGCCTGGACCAGGCCTCTTCTGCCCCAGAAACCTTGATGCAGAGGCAGGGAGGCAGCCAGTCATGGTCTCACCAGTGCTCTGCTCTTACTCATGCAGCCATCTCAAGGCTGAGATCACCAGGAGAACAAGGAACCCACATTCCACCTCAGAACAGACACAGCCTTTGTCACTCACTTCATGGACATCCCGCTGCAGTTTCATGTTCACATCCTCAGACTTGAGGAGGTCCTTCCTGGCCGTGTTCAGGTCCTCCTCCAGCCCTGTCACTTGGACAGAGAGGGCTGCCAGGCGCTCCTTCATCTGGTTCTGCTCCTGTGACAGCTTGTCTACGAATTCCTGGAGCTCGATCACCTTAGCCAGGTCTTCCTCATGGCTTAGAGAGCCGTCGGAGGGTCTCTAAGGGGGAAAGGAAGCCTTAGACAGCCTTGTTTTGGGAGGGAGGGAACACAGCACTTCCGGGCAATTGGTGAGGTCAAAACTGCCTTCTGCACTCTGGGAGCTCACAGGAGCCTCACGGCCACTCAGACCTACATGGTGCACTGGTGAGAGGTCCCAACAGCCCCGCACAGACTGGATGGTAAGATGAGAACCAGACAGAGAGTGAGACCAAGGACTTGCCTTTCCATTGGCGCTTGGCATGTTTTCTTGCTCATGATTTACATCAAACACCCCATCCATTAGTATCTTTTCCTGGCTATTCTTTTTAGGAATCATCTGCTAAAACCAAAAAAAATTGAATCAGAGTAAAGAAATTAGTAAAGACAGCAAAACTCCACCTGGAAAAACTAAACTCTAAAACTGAAAACATAACATAAAAAGAAAATACATGGTGATGCTATCCATCCTGAATACAACCAGGTGATTAGAGTCAAAATTTGTCTTCTACTGGGCAAAGGGGTACTTAAGAGATCCTGCAGGTCTGAGCCACAGGTCTAGTTTACTAGTTATTAAAATAACCCAGGTGGGCTTGTCTTCAATCAGAAAGATAAATAACATCTGATGTCCACCACTACAGCCTTCATACTTTTTTAAAATGAAAGGATACAAATGACAAACCCTTAACTGAAATTACACGATGACTGATCAAACTTATCTCTTTATGTGTAACACATAATTCTTCTAACAAACTACACCTTTCGATTGCTACTCATAATCACTCTCTCAACTGAAATAAAAGGGGTTGAGTCACCGTGTGTTGATGTGTGTATATATGTTAGTGCACGTCTGACTGTGTACTCACCCTAATACATGGCTACTGTAACAGAATACCTTTAATGTCTCTCATTGATCTTAACGTCAAGAAAATCTGCTTGTTAACAGCTTTAAATTCTAAGTTTGAGCGAACAAAATGTTATCCTAAATTAATTCTATTACCAAGTTTTTTAACTGCAAATTGATATACAGAATATAATAAATCTTGAGATATTTATGCCAACTAATACTTTTTAACTAGGGGCTTCCCAGGTGGCTCAGTGGTAAAGAATCCACCTGCCATTGCAAGAGGCAGGTTCAATCCCTGGGTCGGGAAGATCCCCTGGCTTAGAAGATGGCCACCCACTCCAGTATTCTTGTCTAGGAAATCCCAAGAAGAGAGGAGTGTGGTGGGCTATAGTCCACAGGGTCACAAAGACTGGGACATGACTGAGCATATACACAGCCAACACTTTTTAACCATATAAAACTCTGACTTCTTATGGAAAAAAAAATGTATTTACAAAAATTCAAGAAGCTCAAACGTCAACTAGTTACATAAATACATGCCTCATCCACCTAACAAGGCAGCAAGTGTACAAATCCAGGACAGCCGGGTGGCTGGTACTTTCTCATCCAGGACCTTGTGGTGCTCGAACAGATTTCAGTGCCCTGAGCGCCTCCACCTCACTGGTCATGCTGGCTGGGGACTGCACCTGCTGCTTGCCTGCCATCATCTGGAGGGATGGCACGTACCAGGAAACCAGGCACTTCAGGTGCTCCAGCAGCAGGTGCAGGGCAGGGCCAAAGGAACACCTTCAACTTCATATTTGAATTCAGGGCAGATAACCCCTCTCAGCCTCATGCTATAGCCAAAAACATGCTAAGGTACATTGGAATCCTGCCAGTTCAGTCTAAAGTTAGAGTGGACTTT
The DNA here is from genome assembly GCA_006410555.1 of Capra ibex. Lineage (NCBI taxonomy): Eukaryota > Metazoa > Chordata > Mammalia > Artiodactyla > Bovidae > Capra > Capra ibex. Next base: position 102,371 of record SJYO01041852.1, on the reverse strand, counting down.
CCCAGTGGCCCAGTAGTTAAGACTCTACACTTCTGCATGGGTCATGAGTTTTAATCCCTGCTCAGGGAACTAAGATCCCACAGAAAGTGTAGCTTGGATAAAAATGTAAGTTGAGAGAACTCCCCCCTCAAATGTACTAAAATTACATTAGCTCTCATCATAAATTTGAAGCAAGGTATGAGAACCCCGAACTGATCCACCCTGGTCTGCTCAGTGGGAAGATGAGAAAAGTGACTTGAAAATCAGACAGAGTTTAAAGACGACAACAACACGGAGTCCAGTGGCGATCCCTGCGGGGCAAATGTCAACACGTAAGAATCCCCCTACTGACCCTGGTGTTGCTCCTTTCCACTTTCAGCACAGCTATTTCTTCTTCTCTTTTAAGAAGCTGTTCCTTGCATATATTTAATTCTTCAGTAGGAGTTGGACACTCCTAGAAAACAGTTAAACGTGTAACTAAATGCAAACACAAATTTAAAAGAGAGTGAGACTTTGAAGACTGACCCTGACATGTCTCTCCAGGCTCCACACAAAGGATCTCCCTGCCCCTCCAGAGAAGAGGGGGTCCGCTGACACCAAGACCACATAGACCACCACAACTCAGACTGGCCTTAAGCCTCCACCTCGACCTGGCAGGCATGCAGCAGGGGAGAACCCAGAATCCAAGCCTGCCTTCTCAAGAACGTCCAGGGATGTCTAAGAAACTTTCCTAAACATAAACCTAACAACAAAGTGGATAAAGAAATTCTTAAACAACACATAGACAAGTGACCTAGAACCACTGGGGAGAGTGAAGAAAAGAGGTAAGGTCTACAAGGCCACCAGGCTTTGGAGTGTTCCTCTGGGAAAAAGACTGATGGGACCCCAAGGCCATCTATTAGACTGACTCCACTGAAGTCACTCAGTTGTTCAATAAACTGGTTAAAATGTTAAATTTATGTTATATGTCCAGTTCAATTCAGTTGTTCAGTCGTGTCCGACTCTCTGCAACCACATTAATCGCAGCATGCCACACCTCCCTGTCCATCACTAACTCCCAGAGTTTACCCAAACTCATGTCAACGAGTCAGTGATGCCATCCAGCCATCTCATCCTCTGCTGTTCCTTTCTCCTCCTGCCCCTAATCCTTCCCAGGATAAGGGTCTTTTCCAGTGAATCAACACTTCACATGAGATGGCCAAAGTATTGGAGCTTCAACTTCAACATCAGTCCTTCCAATGAACACCCAGGACCGATCTCCTTTAGGATGGACTGGTTGGATCTCCTTGCAGTCCAAGGGACTCTCAAGAGTCTTCTCCAACACCACAGTTCAAAAGTGTCAATAATTCAGTGCTCAGCTTTCCTCACAGTCCAACTCTTACATCCATACATGACCACTGGAAAAACAATAGCCTTGACTAGACCGACCTTTGTTGGCAAAGTAATGTCTCTGTTTTTCAATGTACTATCTAGGTTGGTCATAACTTTCCTTCCAAGGAGTAAGCGTCTTTTAATTTCATGGCTGCAATCACCATCTGCAGTGATTTTGGAACCAAAAAAAATACAGTCTGACACTGTTTCCACTGTTTCCCCATCTATTTGCCATGAAGTGATGGGACCGGATGCCATGATCTTAGTTTTCTAAATGTTGAGCTTTAAGCCAACTTTTTCACTCTCCTATCTCAGTTTCATCAAGAGGCTTTCTAGTTCCTCTTCATTCTCTGTCATAAGGATGGTGTCATCTTCATATCTGTTAGTTAGTTCAGTCGCTCAGTCTTGTCTGACTCTTTGCGACACCATGAAGCGCAGCACGCCAGGCCTCCCTGTCCATCACCAACTCCCAGAGTTCACTCAGACTCGCATCGATCGAGTCAGTGATGCCATCCAGCCATCTCATCCTCGGTCATCCCCTTCTCCTCCTGCCCCCAATCCCTCCCAGCATCACAGTCTTTTCCAATGAGTCAACCCTTCGCATGAGGTGGCCGAAGTACTGGAGCTTCAGCTTTAGCATCACTCCTTCCAAAGAAATCCCAGAGTTGCTCTCCTTCAGAATGGACTGGTTGGATCTCCTTGCAGTCCAAGGAACTCTCAAGAGTATTGTCCAACACCACAGTTCAAAAGCATCAATTCTTCAGTGCTCAGCCTTCTTCACAGTCCAACTCTCACAGTCATACATGACTACTTGAAAAACCTTATCTGAATATCTGAGGTTATTGATATTTCTTCCATTAATCTTGATTCCAGCTTGTGCTTCTTCACAGTCCAACTCTCACAGTCATACATGACTACTTGAAAAACCATATCTGAATATCTGAGGTTATTGATATTTCTTCCATTAATCTTGATTCCAGCTTGTGCTTCTTCCAGCCCAGCTTTCCTCATGATGTACTCTGTGTATAAGTTAAATAAGCAGGGTGACAATGTACAGCTTTGACATCCTCCTTTGCCTATTTGGAACCAGTGTGTTGTTTCACGTCCAGTTCTAACTGCTGCTTCCTGATCTGTATACAAGTTTTTCAAGAGGCAGGTCAGGTGGTCTGGTATTCCCATCTCTTTCAGATTTTTCCAGTTTATTGTGATCCACATATTCAAAGGCTTTAGCATAATCAATAAAGCAGAAATAGATGTTTTTTTTTCTGGAACTCTCTTGCTTTTTTGATGATCCATCGGATGTTTGCAATTTGATCTCTGGTTCGTCTGCCCTTTCTAAAACCAGCTTGAACATCAGGAAGTTCACAGTTCATGTATTGCTGAAGCCTGGCTTGGAGGATTTGAGCATTACTTTACTTGCATGTGAAATGAGTGCAACTGTGTGGCAGTTTGAGCATTCTTTGGAATTGCCTTTCTTTGGGATTCGAATGAAAACTGACCTTTTCCAGTCCTGTGGCCACTGCTGAGTTTTCCAAATTTGCTGGCATATTGAGTGCAGCACTTTCACAGCATCATCTTTCAGGATTTGAAATAGCTCAACTGGAATTCCATCACCTCCACTAGCTTTGCATGTAGTGATGCTTTCTAAGGCCCACTTGACTTCACATTCCAGGATGTCTGGCTCTAGATGAGTGATCACACCATCGTGATTATCTGGGTTGTGTATTTTACCACAATTTGCGTGCACCTGGGGCCATCCACGTGGTGAACTTGCTCAAACTGAACCACTGAGTCTTTCATTCTTCTATTTTTCTTAGCACAGATTAAAAACAAAACAAAACATCCTGGGCTACATATCCCCTACTACACACTGAGTATTCAGCACCCAAAACAGTGCCCAGCACCAGTAAGAGGCATGTAGTAGATATTTGAAGCTATGAGGGTGTATGTTATACATGTAAACAATAGGTACTCATCATTAAAATCTTGGACACACTGGTCTGTGCTTTGTAGGATAGAGAACATTAAGATGCTTAGCCTTACTGCTTCAAGGACTGACTCTAGCTCAATCCTCAATACCCCAGGCAGTGTTTCTCTTCTTGTGGGGCCTTCGCCTACCCTCCATGCAGCACCTGCACAACCTCGTACAAGGTCAACCTGCTGGGGTCGATCCTGCCCACTAAGGCCAAAATGCCCTGGCAGCCAGGGACCACAACCATGGAAACAAAATGAAACACAACCCCAATGCTTCATGGGGTGAGGACCAATCCAACCGGTCCAGCCCCCAGATGCTCTCACCTCAGGCCACTCTGCTTCCAGGACTTGGTCCAAGGCCAAGTTCTTCCTCGTCTTGGCCTTTGCCTTGGGGTTGCAGCACTGAAAAAGAGCTCACAGGCAGGCTTTGCTGTGACCCATCCTCACGAATGGGGGCAGCCCTCCACTCAGGAGCAACTGCTGTTTCACGGTCTCATACATCAGCACCCAAGCTATCACCACCGATCTCATACTACGACAACCGCTATTCACACTACGACCACTGCTCTCACATACACCACTTTCACTTCTGATCTCAAAAGCACCGCTCTCACGTACCACTCTCACACACACCGCTCTCACAATATGACCACTGCTCTCACCCTATGACCACCAGCAACACTGTCTCAAGAAGAAATGGCACAAAGGCTCTGCCAGCAGCACATCTCCCAGGAGCCAGAAACCCAGAACCCACTCAGTCACAAGGGGCTCCGTGGTAACAGGGGGGCTGGGCTCAGGCCCACTGTCAAGGATGCAGAGGGGGGAGGGGCTGCCAAAAAGACGGCAGCTGACTGTGGGTGTGGGAGAAGGAAAGCTGTGCCCACAGCTCACGCCCACCATCAAACATGACCTTGCAAGATACTGGGTCACAGTCGAACTGAACAGTTTAAACTGTTTCAGAAACCACCACCGCTAGGAATGAGCACATCTTCTAAGTGGGCTTCTTCCCCCTCCAACACCCAAACAAGCCTCCAGTGAGGCTACTGAAGGGGCACCCCTGAACTCAAGGGTATCCCCAGAACCCACCCAGCTGAGGTGGACTCACCACGCTAGCTGCCCCTCACTCTCACCCTGAGCTCGGTCCTCCCTGACTGACTGTCTCACTCAAGCTCAACAAGGGCTTGACCAACATAGCTCCAGGCACTTAAAATGAACCCACAGTGGGTACAGGGGTTCATTCAACCTGCTGCAAACTCACCCTCTTAACTTCGACCCTGGGCTGCCAGATGACTCTGCCCCATGGGGGCTGCATGGTGGAGGTTCAGGGGTGTTCCTGCCTTGAGCCGTGACAGCCAATGCCTTCCAGACCCCACCAGGTGCTGCCCCACCCTCCACCCCCAAGTCTCCCACCCATCTCTTGACCCCACTCCTACCCTCGTGGCTCTCCATTCGCCAGGGCACAGGCCACACCATCCCTGGATCAGCCAGGACCCCTGCTGTCACTTGAGGACCTCAGTCCCCAGGCTGCTTGGGGTTCTATATCCACCAATCTCAGCAATTACACACACTGGGAGAGACAGAGTACAGTTTGGGGTCCCGCCCGCTGTTCACCCTGAACACATTCTCTTTTTTTGAAATTATCTACTAGAGTTCGCTGAGATGTCTTTTTAAAATCTCAACTGTTGCTTTCAAAGAGACTGAAAAATCACTTGCTCAATTTTAAGAATAAAATCTTCATTTTCAACCTTAAAGTGAAACTGACTAAAAGCAGTCATTTTTCAAACTGGAAAAAAAAAAAAAAGTCCACAATGTGATCATGTCACAGAATACACCCTCCCTCCTCAGCCTTTTCCTCCATCACCAGCAGCCTGTCATCGCAAGGCCTGGGCTGGCAGGGGCAGGGGAAGAGGGCAGACCAGCTCCTCTGTCTCCAGGCCATGTGGGCTGCTTGCTCCACCTTGTTCCCAAGTTCACGTGGCACTGAAACAGCCCAGGCAAGCTGGGGATTCTGAACAGAAACACAACCGTGGGTACTAAGCAAGGACCCCTGGTTCTTGTCTTCCCTGGTATCAAATAACAATGATCAATACAATTACTGTGACAGTTACATGTGGCTTCAGATGACTGAAGACACCCAGGGCACCCCCACTTCCAGTGACAGATGTAAGCAGCTTGTAGGTCAGCCTACCAAGAGCTAGAAATACATTTTAAAAGAGGTCCTTAGGCAGCCACAATAAAAAATTTCAAATGAAATGGAAGCCCAGTGAGGGAGTTGGAGACTGAGAGGGCCACTCCTTCCCTCGGGGCATCTGAACAAAGCTCACTTTGTGAAGAAAAGGCAGATAAAAAGTCAAGATGAGGGGGCTGGCTAACACAGCTCTGGACTGTTCCTTGGGCTTGGAAGACAAAAATTCGAGCACAGGCCTGACAAGTCAGTCCGGATGTCAGAAAATGTACACAACACTCTGCCCAAACCAGCTGAGTGCTGAGTATCAGTCACCTCATGGTGCTCAGGAGACAGACGGTGGGTCAGGACCTGCCAAGAAGGAGGGGCCCTGAGAGGCACCCCAGGCTTCCAGACGGAGATTCTGGAAGGCTCCTCCCTGGGGTCAGGGGGAAGGTAGGTGAAGGCTGCTGAGACTGAGCTTACAAGGATCCTCCAGCCTCAAGGGCCTGAGGGACAGACAGCTCTGCATCAGAGGAAACTCTGGAGAAGACAGCATCACCAGAACCTCTAGAGTTTTTCAAACATAATGTCCAACATGCAATCAAAAAAACAAAAGAGGTTGTAACAACCAATAGGACCAAGAGAAAGAGAACTGAACCAGATCCAGAGGTATCAGATGTATATCAACATATCAGAGGTATGCTAGAGGCATCAGATGCAAACGTCACCTGTTCAAAAATATACTTGACAAAAGGAAAAATTTCTGAGAACCAAAACTGATTCCAGAACTTTACAATAACAGTGACTGAATTTAAAAACTCAGTCTCTGGGCTTAACATCAAATTGGACGTAGCTGAAGAGAGGTTCAGTGAACTGAAGGATGGGTCAGTTAAAATATATATATATAAGAGGGAAAAAAGTATAGAATATATTGAAGGAGCTCCTTGTTAAACTACGTTGTTAAAAACTATAAATGGGGACCCTCATGGAGAAACAGTGGAAACAGTGTCAGACTTTATTTTGGGGGGCTCCAAAATCACTGCAGATGGTGATTGCAGCCATGAAAATAAAAGACACTTACTCCTTGGAAGAAAAGTTATGACCAAACTAGATAGCATATTCAAAAGCAAAGACATTACTTTGCGGACTAAGGTCTGCCTAGTCAAGGCTATGGTTTTTCCAGTAGTCATGTATGGATGTGAGAGTTGGTCAGTGAAGAAGGCTGAGCACCAGAGAATTGATGCTTTTGAACTGTGGTGTTGGACAAGACTCTTGAGAGTTCCTTGGACTGCAAGGAGATCCAACCAATCCATTCTGAAGGACATCAACCCTAGGATTTCTTTGGAAGGAATGATACTAAAGCTGAAACTCCAGTACTTTGGCCACCTCATGCGAAGAGTTGACTCATTGGAAAAGACTTTGATTCTGGGAGGGATTGGGGGCAGGAGGAGAAGGGGACGACTGAGGATGAGATGGCTGGATGGCATCACTGATTCGATGGATGCAAGTCTGAGTGAACTCTGGGAGTTGGTTACGAACAGGGAGGCCTGCTGCAATTCATGGGGTCGCAAAGTGTCAGACATGACTGAGTGACTGATCTGAACTGAACTGAACTGAACCCATGGTGGAGAAAAGACAGAAAGGGGGAATAACCCCCTCCAGGGATTGAAACTAAAGTGCTTCTTAATGAAAGTGAAAGAGGAGAGTGGAAAAGCTGGCATAAGACTCATATTGAAAAAATGGAGATCATGGCATCCAGCCCCATCACTTCATGGCAAATAAACAGGGAAATAATGGAAACAGTGACAGACTTTATTTTCTTGGGCTCCAAAATTACTGCAGATGGTGAAATTAAAAGATGCTTGCTCCTTAGAAGGAAAGCTAGACAGCTTATTAAAAAACAGACATTACTTTGCCGACAAAGGTTCATTTTGTCAAAGTTATGGTTTATCCAGTAGTCATGTATGGATGTGAGAGTTGGCCCATGAAGTAGGCTGAATGCCAAATAACCGATGCTTCTGAACTGGGGAGTTGGAGAAGACTCTTGAAAGCCCTGTAGACTGCTAGGAGATCCATCCAATCAATCCTAAAGCAAATCAGACCTGAATATTCACTGGGAAGACTGATGCTGAAGCTCAGAACTGACTCATTGGAAAAGAACCTGATGCTGGGGAAGACTGAAGGCAGGAGGAGAAGGGGACGACAGAGGATGAGATGGTTGGATGGCATCACCGACTCAATGGACATGAGCTTGAGCAAGCTCCGGGAGTTGGTGATGGACAGAGAAGCCTGGCATGCTGCAGTCCATGGGATTGGGTTGCAATGGGTCAAACACTGAGTGACTGAACTGACTGACAGAGACAGTGGCAAGAGTTGGTTCAAGAATCAGATCATTGAATCAAAAATGAAAACCACACGTTGGTTTCAGTTTCTCTGTGGTGCCTAAGGCAAGAAGAAAATGTTGAAGCACTCAGAGGAAAAAGGGTGTGGCTTTTAATGGCATAACAACACCAAGAGCTGACTTTTCAAGAACAAGGAAGTCAGAAGATAATGGACTGGCATCTGTAAAATGCTGAAAAACAAATAACCACCAACCTGGAATTCTATGCCCAAGAAAAACACTCTTCAAAAGTGAAAGCAAAATAAGGACTTTTAGGGCAAATGGAAATGAGACCACTCATCACCCACAGACAAGAACTAACAAAATATTGTGGAAAAGAAAAGTAGTCTCTGATGGAAATATAAAAAACTAGTAAAGACCAACAATGAGGTAACTGTGAGGGTAAATACTAACTTTACAAAACAATAATGTTAATGCCAAAAATATATCTAACAATTTAAAGTGTAACAGTGACAAAGAGGAAACAGTCGTGCCAAGGAAGCAGTAAAAGTACTAAGTTAGACTTGAATGTAAAACACACGCTGTATCTGCGAATGTATACCCAACAACCTGATAGGAGTACAGAACTGGAAAAACACTTCATACTTTTAAAAGAAGGCAAGAGAAAAGAACACAGAATAGGTGGGACAAACAGAAAACAAACAGTCACGTGGTATCTACACACTGAAATATCAGCATGATAAATAGAGCAAATACTCTCAAAAGATAAAGTGTCAAACTGATTACAATGAAAACTATACACTATTCACAGAGGTACATGTTAAGATGGAAGGTCTTTTAGAAAGGTGAAAGTAAAAGATATGCAGGCAAACAAGGACAGAAAACTGATGTGGCAATATCACTGGCAAATAATGTCTAAAGAAAGAAGCATTACTAGCGATAAAAAGGAGCATCTCATACTGATACAAGTTCAATCTAGCAAGAAGATGAGGATTCTAAATTTGAATGTACCTGAAAGTGAAAGAGGAGAGTGAAAAAATTGGCTTAAAGCTCAACATTCAGAAAACGAAGATCATGGCATCTGGTCCCATCACTTCATGGGAAATAGATGGGAAAACAGTGGAAACAGTGTCAGACTTTATTTTGGGGGGCTCCCAAATCACTGCAGATGGTGACTGCAGTCATGAAATTAAAAGACACTTACTCCTTGGAAGAACAGTTATGACCAAACTAGATAGCATATTCAAAAGCAGAGACAGTACTTTGCTGACTAAGGTCTGTCTAATCAAGGCTATGGTTTTTCCAGTAGTCATGTATGGATGTGAGAGTTGGACTGTGAAGAAGGCTGAGCACCAGAGAATTGATGCTTTTGAACTGTGATATTGGAGAAGACTCTTAAGAGTCCCTTGGACTGCAAGGAGATCCAACCAGTCCATTCTGAAGGAGATCAGCCCTGAGATTTCTTTGGAAGGAATGATGCTAAAGCTGAAACTCCAGTACTTTGGCCACCTCTTGCAAAGAGTTGACTCACTGGAAAAGACTTTGGTGCTGGGAGGAATTGGGGGCAGGAGGAGAAGGGGACAACAGAGGATGAGATGTCTGGATGGCATCATTGACTCGATGGACATGAATCTGAGTGAACTCGAGAGTTGGTGATGGACAGGGAGGCCTGGCGTTGCTGTGATTCATGGGGTTGCAAAGAGTCGGACAAGACTGAGCGACTGAACTGAAGTGAACTGAACTGAATAACATAACCTCAAAATATCAATACATAAAAACTGACAGAAATAGAAAAGGAGTAACAGTCAAGTTCATAATCACAGTGGGAGATGTTAAAGACACATGTCAATGTATGGCAAAACCAATACAGCATTGTAAAGTAAAATAAAGTAAACATAAAAATTTAAATTAAAAAAAAAAGTAAAAAAAAAAAAAGACACATCTCTCATGGAACTGGGCTCCCTGGTATGTAGTCACCTGCAGCCATGAAGTACCTAAAATGTGGCTGGCTCTAAAATGAGATGTGCTGCAAACATGAAACACACACTGGATTTTAAGACATAGCATGAAAAAAAGAACATGAAATATTTCATTAGGTTTTATCATGCTGATTACACACTGAAATGATATATTTTGGTTGTGCTAAAATAAAATATATTACAGGTAATTTCACCTATTTCTGTTTTACTTGACGTGGCTACTGGAATCTGAATTACATGAGTGACAAACCTGATCTAACCGATACACATAGAACATTGCATTCCCACTGATACATATTATTTTCAAGAGCCCAGGGAGCATATAACAAAGTGAATATATATTGGGCCATTAGGAAAGCTCAAATTATTTCAAAGGACTGAAATAATGCAGGGTATACTTAGGGATTGCAACAGGCTGACGGTTTATGTGCCCTCAAAGTTCACCCAGCATGTGGTGATGATCCTAGGAGGTAGGCACTCTGGGCGGGGTCAGGTCAGGAAGGAATGAGCTTCCATGCTTCGAGGACAGGGAGAATCAGCAGGCAGTCTAGGAAGTAGGAAACAGGCTTCACCAGACGTGGCACCTGCTGGTGATCTTGATACTCCCCAGCCTCCAGGACTATAAGAAACAACTTTCTGTTGTTTATCAGCTAGTCTATGGTATTTATAACAGTAGCCCAAAAAGACAAAGACTGGCCTTTTCATGGAATTAAGCTAGAAATTAAAAAAGGGTCACTAGAAAAACCTCCCCAAACATTGGGAAGTTACATGACATATTGCTTGAAGAATTTCATGAATAATAATTTTAAAAAACACAAAGACAATTCGAAAATACTTTTCCATAAAAGATAATGAAAATCTGGCTTATTCAACCTTGTGGGACGGAGTGAACTGTGTTTAGAGGGCAACTTAAAGCCTTAAACACATATATTGGAAAAGGAGGAAGGGTAAAAATCAATTAAGCCTCTATCTCTAGAAACCAGAAAAAAAGCAAAGCAAAAGAAACACAAGGCAGATGGGAAAAAATGAGCAGAAAATAAGGAAACAGAAAGCAAATATGAAATTAAAAAAAAAAAAAAGCCAAAAGTTGGCTCTTTGAAAGGACCAATAAAACTAATAAACCCCTAGAGAGACTGATTAAGAAAAAGAGACAAAGCACAAATCACCAGTATCAAGGATTTTTAAAAACGGAGACAACACATTTGGCAGATAAGACAGATATTATGAACCACAGTTCACTTACTAATTGGAGAGTCTGCTGGCCTCAATAAATTCCTAGTAGGGGGGAAATGCTTTACTTAAATAGACCCAAGAATACATACAAAATCAGAAAATTTTATTTGCATGAAAAAAATTACATCTGAAATTTAAAGATTCCCTACAATAAAACCAACTGGTTTTGCCAATCAATTCTTCCAAAACTCTAGGAAAGAAAACAGTAATCTTACAGGAGTTCTCAGGGTAAACAAGGAACACCCTCCACCCTTGTTTTATAAGACTAGCATAACCTTGATACTAAAACCAAGAAGAAGTACAAGAAAGTAAAATTACAGACTGTGAGTATAGATGAAATAATCCTAAAGAAAACACTAACAAATAAAGTCCAACAGAAGGAGAATACATCAAGATCAGTTTGGAGTTGTTTTAGAATCACAAAATTTTTTAAAAGTTTAATCACCACATAAAAGAAAAATCACCTGTTTCAAAATCTGCAGAAAATAAACAAGAAAATTTAATGTAATAATTTTAGTTCATGACTAAGAAAAAACTCTTAGTAAATTAACAGAGAAGAATTTATATATTTTGATAAAAAATATCTACAAAAAAGCTAATATCATGTGTGATGGTGAAATACTGAAAGCTTTTCCTCTGATAATGGGAAAGACACAAGGATACTTATTCTCACTAATTCTGTTCACCACTGTACTCTGTACTGGAGATCCTAGTCTGTACAATAAGGCAAGAAAAAGAAAAGGGTTATCACAGTTGCAAAGGGGGAAAAAAGAACTTATTTGCAGACATAATTGTGTACACATAAATAAATACAATTAGAATTATTTGAAATAAATGGATTTAGCAAGTGAATATAGAAAAGTCAATTCTATCTCTATCAGGAATTTATAATGGCACTGAAAATATCAAGATATCTAATTAAACATGTGCAAGACATACAGCAAACTATAAATTTCTAAGATAAATTAAAGAAGATCTAAAAAATGGAGAGCTATCTATATTGTGTTCATGGATTGTAAGAACAACATAAACGACACACACACAGAGTTAACCATGTGAGGTGATGTGCATGTTGGGTAGTCATTCCAAGATGTCTATGGGCATCAAGTCATCACAATGTAGACTTGAAATACACACAAACTGTTTCTGTCAATGACTCCTTAGTGAAGCTGGTGATCTAAAATCAGCGCCTGGCACCTGGTAGCTGGCAGATGTGGGAACTCGGACTCATGTGCAGGCTGTACACGCTCTTAATCACAGGTGAGACCTGAAGCAACCCAGCAACTCTCCATTTTTCTTTTTCTGTTTTTCTCTGTTCCCCTTGCCATTTGTGTTTAACAGATTCCCAGTACTGAGTGAGCAGCATCAATGCTACAATAATGTTTCCCCATCTAAAGCAGGAGCATGTAACACGAGCAGACTTCCCAATCGCCCAGAGATAACTGCAGTGCCCCATCACAACAGAAAGCAATGAAACATGACATTACCCCCAGACAGAGCTGCCCGATGGCAGTAGGGACTATGGTCCACCAGACTTCCCAAGGGGACCCTCAGGGGCTTGGAATCCATGCTGGGGCCCTCAGCTTGAGGCCACACTTTCCTTTCCACCATTCTGGGGGTCCTGGCAGAAGAAAGCCAGGCCACAGAAGGGGGATGATGTGCCTGGCCTGTGGGACTCAGGGCAGGACTGACTTGGGTCTGTGCTGGGCTCCACGTCCAGTCACCACTCTTGGAGTGTACAAAGTTCTTGGGATCATTGTAGGTTTTTGGCAAAAAGCAATGGAGCTGCAGTCACTTAGGATGGTTTTTAAGAAAAAATCCTCACTGGGGATTCACTCAGCGCCAGCCTCGGCCCCTAGTGAGATGCAGACTCCGGGTCATCCATGGCTCTGCCCGTAGACTGCTGGGCAAAGGGAGGCTCCTGGACTGTGGAGGAGCTGGAAGGCTTTAAGCAAATACTGAAAATGTATTTGCTCCACTCATGACAAAGGTTGGAAGCTGAGACGAGCATAACAAAGGGTTATGAGCATTCACTGAGTGCCCAAGGCTGGGAATAGATGATGAAGGGTCAATACACCCGGCCTTGAGGCATTCGAAGGCTTCCTTCTGACCACCTGTTTCTGAGAGCAAGGACTGTTGTTTCATGATAAGACACCCTTTAGAGTCTCACCAAAGCTATGTTATGGCTTGGGTGGTGGGAACTGTATTTTATGCTTGAATGCTTTAATGTTTATCTGGAATGGCTACGTGCAAAGCAGCCTTATGCTCTATTCCCTGAAAATTATAAAACTACACAATTGGATAATAAACTTTGTCAGTCCACTAGAGGCTGTCCCTGAGTGTCCTTTTCAGAGTGTGGTTCTCAGAGCCTTACAACTGGCCCCCAACATGGGGCTCAAAGCAGCAGACTGATTTTGAAAAAGGGTCACACTCCTCCAGAAGCGAGGTAAGCAGGATGGGACACCAGTCAAGTAAAATTCCTTTTGTTCATCTCATGCATCATTTCTTGAAACAATATGGGGTTAATCTGCCTGAAGAGCAGTTAACTAGCTGTTACCAGACAGTGGTTGAATATATCCATGGTTTCCAGAGGAAGGAACCTTGGATTTACAAACTTGGACAAGAGTAAAGAATAATGTTTTAAAAGCTTATAGACAGGGGATAAAAATTCCCCCACAATGGTGGGTAACTTGGTCTGTTTTATGGGCTGTTATGGAGCAATTAGATGGCTCAGGAGAAGATTTAGAGGTTGAAACTGTTTGATCCCTGCATGAATGTGAATTAGAAGAGAAAGATCTATCAGAGGTTTTAAATCAGAAAAATGTCATGCTAGAGCAGATTACAGACAAACAAGAGTCACAGATGCTGAAAGCAGTCAAACAATCAATTTTGCCAGAGGCCCCTGATCCGCCTTTACCTTGCTTTTCGCGAGCTCATATTAACAAGCCTCTAACACCTGCCTTTCCGCCCGCTGCAACGCTGTCCGCTGCTGCTACTGCTCCCCTATTTCCTAGCATTGCTCCTCGGGACATGCCTCTTCGTGCGTGGGCTTTTCCGGTTCAACTTAATAATCCTCAACCTTGACATAATCAATGGCAATCACCTGAATTTGATCTGCTCACGCAATTCAAAAAGGCATGTATGATATATGGACCTACCTCACCCTACTGTATGGAATTTCTTAGGGGCTGGGCGGATGAATGGCTTCATGCAGATTTTTTTGCAGTTGCTAAAATGGTTATGACTTCACAACAGCTATGACAATGGCAAATGTGGGTCACAGATGAAGCCAAATTAATCTTGCCAGAACAGCAAAGCAGGGGAAATCCTCCTGGACTAAATTTTGAAATTCTCACTGGCACCAGAGCTATGGCTGAAACTTCTGCGCAATTAGAATTTGTGCAGCCGCCCATGTTATACTGGATTAAGGAAGTAGCTATCAGAGCATGGGCTAAAATCGAGAGTTCCACCTCCGATGGATCTTTTGTGAAAATATTGCAGGGACCAACTGAAGAATATGCTCAATTTATTGGTAAATTAAAGGACACCATTGATCACAGTCTTAGGGATGCATCTTTGTGAGAAATCATTTTGAAACAACTGACTTTTGATAATGCTAAGGAAGACTGTCAGGCTATTATCAGACCTATTAGGGAGCAAGGAGGAGTTATGGAATACTTGAAAGCATGCAGGAATGTGGGTATGATTCAACATAAAGCTAAAATAGCCGCTTTAGAAACCTTAAATATTTCCCCAAAGTCTAAAGTTAAATGTTTTAACTACGGCAAGCCAGGACACATGCGGAAGCAGTGTCACTTGCCTAGACAAACAGGTCTTTCTCTTGACAAAGGAGGGGCTATTAAAACTAAGCCCCCCGGGCTCTGCCCAAGATGTTGGCTGAGTGAATGCCGCTCCAGATTTGATAAACAAGGTAATGCTTTACCCATTCAGACACCTCCTTTGGGAAACTAGAATAGGGGCTCTCCTCTAGCCCCGTTAAACAAGGAGGACGACCAAATATTACTGAATTAACAGCGGCTACCAGACATAGCACATGTGTAGACATTCCTGCTCCCCGAGATATAGAATTATTAATGGTAAATAATCCTATGAAAATCTTAACTGGATATTTTGGCCCTATACTGTAGGCCTTCTGTTGGGAGGAAGCAGCAGGACCATGCGTGGGATAATTGTACATACTGGGATCATTGATGAAGATTACATGGATGAAATTGCAGTAATGTTACATGTGACTCATAATTTGTATTTACAAAAGGGTAACAGATTTGCTCAGCTATTGCTATTACCTTATGTGCCCCCACTTAATAGAAAAGCAGACACCAGAACAGGTGGCTTTGGGAGTACCAATGTTACTGCAACCCTTTCTACGGTTATAAAAGAAATCAATAGGCCCATGTTAAAATTAAAAATCAGAGGAAGAACTTTTGAAAGAATGTTAGACACTGGGGCGGATATTCCCATTATAAGAATAGAGGAATGGCCTTTGGATTGGCCTGCAGTTTTAGCCTCACACCAGTTGGTGGGAATAGGAACTGCAGATGCAGCTCAAACTTATGTTAGTTCATCTTACTTACAAGCCCTGTGCCCTGATCAATTAGTCGCTTACATTAAACTGTACATTGCCCCATTACCATTAAGTTTGTGGGGAAGAGACTTTCTACAACAAGCTCAAGCGACTATACAATTGAATGAAACTTTTTCTTAGGGGTCACTGAGATAAAGCCACTGAAGTTAGAATGGAAGTCTGATAAACCTATCTGGACAGCTCAGTGGCCCCTATCAAAAGAGAAACTGTCCGCTTTGCATACTTTGGTGGCTGAACTATTACAACAAAATAGAATAGAAACTACTCAATCACCATGGAACTCACCAGTTTTTGTCATTAAAAAGAAATCAGGTAAATGGAGAATGCTAACAGATTTAAGGAATATTAACACTATAATGATTCCTAAGGGAGCATTACAACCAGGACTCCCAAGCCCTGCTATGGTCCCTAAGGACTGGGCTATTATGATTATTGATTTACAAGATTGCTTTTCACTATGCCTTTACATCCAGATGACAGGCAACGTTTTGCCTTCTCAATACCTTCTATTAATAATCAATCCCCTGCTCAATGGTATCAATGGAAGGTCCTGCCCCAAGGTATGATGAACTCCCCTACGGTCTGTCAATTCATTGTTGATAAAATTTTGCAGCCCATCAGACAGCAATTCCCTGAGGCGTATCTCATTCATTACATGGATGACATTTTATTGGCTTCTCCCTCAGAATCTCAATTAAGTTTATTAGGTAATGAGGTCATAACTAATTTAACTAATCATGGGCTACTAATAGCAGAAGATAAATTGCAGCACCATTCCCCTTTTAAATATCTTAGATATCTTGTGGACCACTCTACTGTAAAGCCACAGAAACTTTCTATTAGAAGGGATAATTTACAAACACTTAAAGATTTCCAGAAACTTCTTGGGGATATTAATTGGCTACAGCCTACCTTGGGAATTCCCACATATGCTTTACAAAACTTATTCAAATTATTAGAAGTTTCCTCTGATTTGAATAGTCCCCAACAACTTACCCCTGAAGCTGAGGAAGAATTACAATTGGTACAACAGAGAATTCAACAAGCATTTGTTTACCGTATTAATTACAATTCCCCTTTTCAGATATATGTCTTTGGTACTAAGATATCTCCTACTGCCATTATAGTGCAGGATAATCACCCTATTGAATGGGTATATCTCCATTCCAAACAGACTAAATGCATTGTTTCCTATATAGACTTGACAGGGAAAATAATTTTTCTTGCACGGTCTCGTTTGTGCACTATAACTGGATATGACCCTACTCAGATTTACCTACCTTGACAAAAACAGAAATTGATAATGCTCTCCAGGTGTCTACTACCATTCAGATAGCCCTTGCTGATTATTCAGGGGAATTATTGGCCAACCCACCTACAGGAAAGTTATGGAATTTCTTACAAAATACTTCTCTTATCATCAACAATATTGTTTCTGAACACCCTCTCATGAATGCATCTAATTATTTTATAGATGGAAATAAGGCAGGATGGGCAGCCATAATAGGTCCCAACCTGCAAAAGAAAATTAAAAGTCCTTATCAATCCGTTCAAAAAATAGAATTATTCGCATTATATTGTTTACTTACTCTAATAAAAACCCCATTGAATGTTTTAACTGATTCTCACTACGTGGCACATCTTTTCCCATCTTTTGTAACCGCTCATTTTATATCCAATGAAAATGATCTTATACATTTGTTCTTATTGATTCAGCAAGAAATAAGAGTTAGACTCCATCCCTTCTTTATTACTCATTTTCGTGCTCATTCCCATTTACCAGGACCCCTCAGTTTAAGCAATGATTTGACTGATTGCCTCATCGCCCCTATATTTTCTTCCCCTGAACAGGAACATCAGCTCTTCCATACTAACGCTAATACACTACACGTTCAATATAAGATACCATTACAAACAGCTAGAAAATTTGTTTGGAACTGTGCCACATGTGCCCCCTTTCATTTAACCACTAGTCCCCAAAGGGCTAATCCTAGAGGCTTACAAGCAAATGAATTATGGCAAGCTGATTTTGCACATTACAAACTGCCCCCTTTTAAATTGTTGTTTGTAGTCATAGATACCTTTTCCGGCTTCATTTGGGCAGTTCCTTCCACTGCCGAGACTACTAAAGCTGCTTTCACAGCTCTTCTGCAATGTTTTTCAGTGATGGGGATCCCTGCCTCCACCAAAATGGACAATGGTCCTGCTTTTACAGCCAATGCTTTTCATGATTTCATGCATCAATGGGGTATTTACCATCTTACTGGCATCCCGTACAACCCCCAAGGTCAAGCCATCATTGAACGGGCCCACCGTACCCTCAAGCTCGTTCTTAATAAACAAAACAGGGGGAATAGACTAAGGGACCCCTATGGACCTAAAGCCATTTTGCCTATAGCCCTTTTAACAATCAGTTATTTTAATTTGCCTCTACACAGTCAGGAAACACGAGCAGAGTGACATTTTTCTGATTCACCCTCGTGTATGCCTGAAAAAACTGCTGTTTGGGTTAAATGTCTTGATCAATGGCAGCCAGGAACACTTAAGTTCATAGGCAAGGGATATTGTCTTGTCATTTTAGATGATGGAACTGAACAGTGGGTCCCACTCAGAAGAGTCAGAAGACAGGCAGGCCTTGCTCCACACCCCCCGACCGGCAACAGCACTAAAACAGAAATTGCAACAGATGACACCGAAAGACGGCTAGAAAATGAAACATCCCCGACGCAATGCACCTTTTCTGACCTGAGCACAAATGAAAAATCTGTCCAGACGAGCTGAGGATACTCTGTTGATGACCAACAGTGAGGTAACACCGGAAAACCTGTTGCTGGCCATGATGGCTGTTTTAACCTGTGCTTCTGGGGTAAGCGGTAATTACACCTATTGGGCTTATATCCCCAACCTGCCTCTTTTACTAGTGGTGGATTGGACAGAATCATCTCCTGTGGTTTTCACTAATGATAGCTTACATTTTCCTGCCCCTTGGTCGGATCTAGGACCACGAATAAAAGAAGGAAAGACAGTTAATTTAACACTTATGTATCCAGTGCTCCCCATCTGTTTTGGTTCTCTCCCTTTGTGTCTCTGCCTATATCCACAATGGTGGGCTTACTGTTTCTCAAATGGCTCTTTCCGTCTTGGAATGTCGCTACCATGACCTTTGTTTTTAATTGGACAGAGACTGACTATCATGGACAAATAGCCAACTTCACTCACTATCTATTTAAGCCTTCTGAGCCTCCTTGTGACAATGTATCTTGGAAGAAAAAATCGTCTGTGGCGGGGATGGACTGGTCCACCTGTAGAGGAAGGTTTGGAAAAGTTTCTGTTCACACCAACATGACTTTTGTTGATTGGGGGCCTCATTGCCGGGGTCCAGCCCCGGTGGATCCAGGGAATTCAAAGGGTGGACGGCGTTGGCATGGAAAGACTTGTTTATTAATATAAGATTAGATTGAGAAACAATAGTGTAGTAGGAAGATTAAGTGGAGAAAAGAGGCTGATTAACTTGGGTTATGTAGAAAGCCAATAAAGTTCCAGACAAGGAGCTTGCACCATCTACGTTAGGCCGCCAGTGCCCGTTTGAATATCGGAGAGTGTCCCGCCTTGGGCTCTCTCTCTTGCGGATCTTAAAAGCCGGGACGAGTAAGTAGACATAGTGAGCCTCCACGCCCCAGATGGGAATTCAGCCTGAAATTAGAGTAAAGAGGAGACACGGGGGAAACCAGTCCAGCGACTGGCTCTCCTTCTATTGTCCTTCAAGGCCTTTTATACTTTTTATTATACATAGAGATCAATGGGTAATACAAAATTATGTAGCATTCACAGCCCAGACTCTTTCTGTATATCTTTTTGTATACAAAAGGTCTCAGGTGATTTACATTATCTTCTGGCCAAGAGGCTTGTTAACACTTTTTGGCTCTCTTCCTTAATGAATGTTAATTTCATTTCCCCTGAAGTGTTTTTCTTTAATCTACATCTCCTTAAGGCGCTAAAGTTACATCTCTATAGAACAAAGGTGCAGTGGGTTATAACAAAGAAGGTACTTAACTCAAAGATCTAATGTTGCTAAAACCAGGTCTACTACTTGTTTTTCTATATACCAACTATATCTAAAAATAAAGGATATGAAAATTTGGCAGCAAGCATTGGCTCAACAAATGAAACCTTTAATCAGTCCTATTCTAAATATTTTGACTCTTCGGAAGCCCCTACATTCCTAGGATGTTTTAAGCTTCCTGTGCCTCCTGCGGACAGGAGGCCTCAAACAGTCACACGTGCAGCTGTACGAGTCCTGCAGGCAGGCTAGAAAGCCATCAGAGAGGTTTTTGGATTGAAACACTCTTTCAAATGCAGAAGACTAAAGCCCTGAATTGACTTTTTCCAGAGAATGTCAGAAGAGTGGAAAAGCAGAGCACAAAAACCGGCAGATTTTTGTTGGGGTACATGCTTAGGAATTTCCAGAGGGGCCCCTGAAGTCTGAGCACGCCTTGCGAATGTCAGCTTCCTTCCTCATGACCTTGTCACGGGCGGGATTCCTCACACTGGCTCCCGGCACCTCATGGACTCTTTGTGAATTGCTCAGAATCACAAGAAAATAATAACACCTGCCAACAGTATAATGTTTCAGCACCACGTTTTAACAGAACACAAACAGGACTTTGGCATCAACACGATGAACTTCTGAACTGGTACAATGGAAGTCTTTCACCTCCCAGACCCCAGAAAATCAGTCCAGTCCTGGGGCCTGAACACTGGCATCTTTGGAAAATTCCTGCTTCTTTGTCTCGGTTTAGGGTCTCATATGCTTATGCACATGTTTCCATCCCTACAAAATTATACTATTGAGTATAATTATACTGGTTATGTTTGTACTTGTGTAAATGTGCCCTATCTTTTTGCTATTGGACAATTTAGGAGTAATGGCTCAATTCTGTGCTGTACTGAGTGTCGTTTGTATACTTTTTTTAAATCATCATGTGCCAATTAATGTTACTAAAGACAGTGTTTTTTTAGTCCAGCAAAGGACTGATTTGTGGGTTCCAGTTAAGATTTCTGAACCTTGGTCATATTCCATGTTGTTGTCTTTTGTTCTGAGAGAATCCCTAAAAAGAAGCAAATGCTTTATTGGCTGGATTATAGGTGCCATAACGGGTATTATTTCAGTTGTAACTGTTGGTACAGTTTCTGGAATGGCATTGTACAATTCTATTCAAAATCATGATTTCATTACTGCTTGGAAGGATTCTCATGACCTCTGGGCCTGGCAAGCTCAGATAGATCAACAAATACAAACATGCTTAGATGAACTACAAGCTGCCCTTATGTATGTGGGGGATAATCTTCATGCTTTACAGATACAGTTGAAGTTGCGGCGTCACTGGAATTTTACTACTTTCTGTTTGACCGATATGCCATACAATGCCACTGAATATCCCTGGGAACAAATAAAGTTACATCTTTTAGGTTCAAAATCAAACACTAGTCTAGACATAGAGAAACTGAAGAAAAAAATCACGTCTACCTTCAGCAGCATTCCCCCTGTGTTATATAACACTGACTTCTATAATACACTATCTGCTAGTACTTCCTTTTTAAATCCAAAAAATTGGGTACTCAATACGATGGCTTCTTATGCACTGATCTGTTTATTGTTTGTTATTGTTCTTATAGGATTCTAAACGTTATGTGCTCGAGCCACCACTGCCCCAAAAGCGGGAGTAACCATGGCTGCAGCAATCCTTGCTCTTGAGGAAAAGGGGAAAA
The DNA here is from genome assembly GCA_006410555.1 of Capra ibex. Lineage (NCBI taxonomy): Eukaryota > Metazoa > Chordata > Mammalia > Artiodactyla > Bovidae > Capra > Capra ibex. Next base: position 80,952 of record SJYO01041852.1, on the reverse strand, counting down.
AATGTGGAGGAGCTGGAAGGCTTTAAGCAAATACTGAAAATGTATTGCTCCACTCATGACGAAGGTTGGAAGCTGGGACGAGCAAAACAAAGGGTAATGAGGGTTTACTGAGTGCCCAAGGCTGGGAACAGGTGACGAAGGGTCAATACACCCAGCCTTGAGGCGCTCGAAGGCTTCCTTCTCACCACCTGTTTCTGAGAGCAAGGACTGTTGTTTCATGATAAGACTCCCTTTAGAGTCTTGCCAAAGTTATGTTATGGCTTGGGCAGTGGAAACTGTATTTTATGCTTGAAAGCTTTAATGTTTATCTGGAATGGCTATGTGCAAAACAGCCTTATGCTCTATTCCCTGAAAATTATAAAACTACACAATTGGATAATAAACTTTGTCAGTCCACTAGAGGCTGTCCCTGAGTGTCCTTTTCAGAGGTTCTCTGAGCCTTACACTGGACACTGGGTGCCACGTGGGGTTCTTCCCCCACTTTGAATGAAGTGTTGCAGCCCCCAGGATGAACCCGGCCCACCCCTCCACCTCTGATGATGAGGCACCCATGCCTCCCATGACCAGAGGATCCAGCCTTTCCCGGGGCCTCTGTGTCACTGCACAGGCCTTGTCCATGCAGCCTCAGCAGGCAGGGTGAGTCCTGTGCTGAGCCTCCTGGCTCTCTGGCCTCACTTCCCACGTCGGGGCCATGCAGGAGCACTGCGTGTCCACTGAACGATTGGATAAGGGCCCCTAATAATGATGATGAGGAGGAGGAGGAGAAGGAGGAGGAAGAGGAGGTGAAGGTGGCTGAGATCCAAATGTCAGTCCCTGATTCAGGCATCTGCGCATATTAACTTATTTAACCTCATGACAAGAGAGTGTGTGTGGGGGGGGGGGCGAGTCCTGCCACTGTTCTCACCTTGGAGCCAGCAAGTTCTCTCTCAGTGTCCAGGGGTGGCTGCAGACACTGGCCACAGACTGGACAGCTTTAACACAAATACATTTCCTCCCAGTTCTCGAGTCAGAAACCTGCAATCAAGGTGTAGGTAGGGCTGAGCTCCCCTCCAGAGGCTCCAGGGGAGGGTCCCTCTGGCCTGGCCAAGCCCTTGGGGGACCCCAGGCCTCCCTGGGCTTGTGGCCACATCACCCTGACTGTACAAACCTTCTCCCCTGGGTGGCTCTGTGCCTCAGAGCACTCTCTCTTCTCTTCCAAGGACACCCATCATCGGATTTAGGGTCCACATGCATCCCGGGTGATCTGGTGCAGAGGTCAGAAACTTACTTCCATCTGCCAAGAACTTTCATTGGAATAAGGCCACCTTTGCAGGTTGCAGAAGGATGGACGGCTTTCGGAACCACCACTCAGCCCACCACACTTGTCATGAGGCCACAGGGCAGAGCCTCACTGGGCATGGTGCAGGGAGCTTCGAAGAAGCAGGGCTCCAGGATCTCAGTCCCGGGGCTGCCTCAAGAACACACTTAGGATCAGGACACTCGGGCACAGGGATCAGATGGGCAGGGCTCAGAGGTGTGCTTGTGAGTGTGGAGCTCACCTGCAGGGAGCCTGGAGCCTGACGTGACAGCCCAGGGCTAGGAGACACTGAGCATGGTTTGGAAATGGACATATCCCAGCACGGATGAGTGGAGGCAGGCCCAAAGGTTCAGGCCAAGGGAGACCAGATCTTTCTGTTGCCCTGAGGGGGCAGGTCAGATGGGCACAGGAGGGAGACGTGGTTTAAGCGACCTGGGCCAGAGTCCTGGTCTGCTGCTGTGTTGTCTATGGTAAGTGACTCAGCCTCTCTGAGCCCACTGGAGAAGGGCTCGGTGGTGCCGGGGAAACAACACATGCATATTGGAACTGGGAGAAGAATCTTCATCACTTATTGGTACAGCTGGATCTTTTCTGGAGGCCATAACCAATGTCTTTATGTTTGATGTTCATTTCAAAGTCAATAAGTTTTTAAAAAAGATGTGTGGTGAAGGATTTAATTGGACTTGGAAAAGCTCTTCTCTCTCCTTTGTGAGCATGGCCATTCCATTATCATATGAGCAATAATGATATATGACTATGCACATCACCAGTGAGAATTTCCCAAGTGCCAGACTCTAAGTTCAGTACTTTATGATAACCCAGTGATGTAATGACTTGTTTCCCAGGTGGTTCAGCAGAAAAGAACCCACCAGCCAATGTAGGAGATGCAGGAGAACTGGGTTCAATCCCTTGGTCGGGAAGATACCCTGGAGGAGAAAATGACAACCCATTTCAGTATTCTTGCCTGAAAAATTCCACAGATAGAGGATCTTAGGGGCTACAGTTCACAGGGCTGCAAAGAATTTGACGTGAATGAGCCACTGAACATGCACACAGTCGTGTAAATACTGTTGTTATTTCTGTTTGACAAATGGTGAAGCTTTGGTGTTGTTGTTGTTTAGTCATCAGATTTTGTCTGATTCTTTGTGAGCACGCGGACTATACACTCCATGGAATTTTCTAGGCTAGAACACTGGAGTGGGTAGTGTTTCTCTTCTCCACGGGATTTCCCTGGTAGCAAAGATGGTAAAGCATCTGCCTCCAATGTGGGAGACCTGGGTTTGATCCCTGGGTCAGTTAGATCCCCTGGAGAAGGAAATAGCAACCCACTCCAGTACTCTTGCCTGGAAAAATCCATGGACAGAGGAGCCTGGTAGGATATAGTACATGAGATCACAAAGAGTCGGACACGACTGAGTGACTTCACTTGAACCACATATTGTAAGACTAAACTTGAGAATTCTTGTTTTTTCTTTCATTTCAAATAGCCTTCGGGTATCTGAAAAGACAGTGTGGGTACTTTCAAGATGTCTTCTGCAAAACAAAGCCTTTTCAGGAAATGTAGTCATAATATCCAGGTAAGCGTTGCTGTTGTAAGTGTCACATCTCAGCCAGAAGGCAAATTTTGAGCTCTTCCTCTGGCAGAAACAAATTCACAAAACAAGCCAAGAAAGAGAGCTGGGAAAACAAACCACACCAACAAGTGGAAAAGCTTTCCTCATGAGACAAACCTAGAAAAAAACCAATATCCTTGTGGCCCCAAAACCCTCTTGGAAATGAATGTTCAGTAAGGAAGAGAGGAAACATGTCAAGTTCCAAGGAGAGGCAATGCCCATGGCCAGTGTAATTTAGAGGTGGCCTGACCACTTGATGAAGTCACACACCAATGTAAACCCTTTGCAGACAGCAGTGACGGTCATCCACATAGTAAGTGGTTAGTCTGGTGACAACCTGCCCTGGGCTCCAGTAAGGAAGCAGACCTGGTTCTCTTCCTCTGCCCCTACCCCATACACCCATGAAGGCAGCTCAGGTGCTATTGTGCCCTGCCTGTCTGGCTCATCCATGAGCTGTAACCACCTCCAGGGAAGGACTCCCCCTTGTCTTTTCTGTGTGCCATGAACCTGCACACAGTGGACCTTCAGAACTTCAGGAGACTCACCCTACCCCCACTAGAGCCAGACCCTCCCCAGGCATTAAAATGGCTGCGGAGTCACTTTGGCTCAAGCCCTAGTTATGGATCCGTTTATACACAGATTCCTGCCTGTCAGATCTGAGCTTTGGGTTCATTGTCAGCTCTGTCCCTCCTGTGGCAGCCAGGTGGGCCACAATGCAGACAAAGGAGCTCATGAGCTGAGTTTCAAGGGAGGCATTGAAAGGACAGTGATAGATGCAACCTGTTGCAAACTGAAGTAGGGTCCCTGCATGTCTCAGAAAAGGGCTCTGGTGTGCAGGTGTGGAGGAGGGCCCCCACGGTGCAAAGGAAAGAGAGGTACTCAGGAGAAATTTATCTTGGCTTCTCCTGTAGCAGCTCCAGTTGGTAGCTTGTGAGCAGTTGACAGCCAATGTGGTCACATGAGGATGACTCTTATTCCTTCACAAAGCAAGAGAAAGGGGGCAGGGTGTGGGAGTACCTGGAGGGCGTGGTGGGGTGGATGGAGGAATGCGTCCTTCCTCTCTCCAGTGCAAATTGCTTTTTTGAGTCTCAGAGCTGCCAGAAGGCAGTTACCAAGTCAGGTCCCCACTGTATCCAGCGTGGGCTGGTTGCCTTAGCCCCTGTCCCATGGACAAGCCACACCATAGGGCTTCCCTGAATTCTAACAGCAGGATCTGGGGGTTTTGTCTAGGTACACACTTCCTTGCTGTAGCTGTGTTACCCCCTTCTTTGAACCCCAGTTTTGTCCTCTAGAAAAATGACATCTAGTACTACCTTAGCAGGTTGCTACCTTAAACCCATGAAGACTACTTAGGGTAATCCTACAATGAATAGCTGGCCTTAAGAGATACTGGGCTCCCCTGATAGCTCAGCTGGTAAAGAATCCTCCTGTCATGCAGGAGACCCCGGTTTGATTCTTGGGTCAGGAATGCTGATCCGCTACAGAAGGGACAGGCTACCCACTGCAGTATTCTTGGGCTTCTCTTGTGGCTCACCTGGTAAAGAATCTGCCTGCAATGCAGGAAACCTGGGTTCAACCCCTGAACTGGCACACGACGGAGGGACTTTCATTTCACTTTCAAGAGATATGACCTGAATCCAGATTAAACTGCAGTCTCCCAGTGTCATCTTGCATTTCTTCCCTTAAGCCAGCATAAACCCACACAGGTGCATTTCCAGGGTTTCCACTTAGCCAGCTGGACAGAAAACCCAGCGTGGTTCAAACAAGCTGACAGACAAGCAGGATAGGACTCACGGGCAGACGGCTTCCCTCCGGTCTCAGGTTGAGCTCTGGGACCACAGCAGGAACTGGCGCTTTCAAACCCTGGGCTCGGCAGTGCCCTCTTTCTTAGGCCAGTGGCTCTGCCCTGATGGGTGCGGGAAGGCCACCAACTGCCCCAGGCTGACATCATGCCCCTCCCACTGCTGTAGCCTAATCTCACCCAGCTCCACCCCTTCCGAACCAGAGCTCCTCTTCCCTTGATTCCAGCATGAGGACTGGCCCTGGGTCTCGACTGGTCAGCGCCCCAGTCCTGAGCCAATCACGGTTCCAAGGAAGATAGAACACACCGATTGGCCAGGTCCAGGTCATATTACCATACTCTCCAGGACCTGTGTGAGCTGCTAACCCTGTGTCCAGGGTGGAGACAGTGCAATGCCCCCAGAGCAGGACTGAGAGTCCAGTAACTGCGTCCGTGTGCTCAGTGTCCTGGGACGTGCCTGCACATCCTCTCTACACACCACTTTGTCCCCTCTGCAGACCAAATATTCATAACACACATTTTCCCTTCCCAAGTGCTGTTTCATGTACCCACATTCAAGGGAGCAAGACCTCCTTTTGGAAAGTAGGTTTGGAGATTCTCTCTTAAACTCTGGGCTTGTTTCTTGTATCATGTTAAAGTAATTTATTCAGTCTAAAAACCCCCACTGAGCACCACCACATGCTGCTTTGCCTACTCAGGATTCTTAGCTGTTCTGAGTAGAGGGCATAGCCTAGGGCCCTCCCAAAGGGATTGAATTGTGTACAAGGAAGCACCTGAGAGTCTGAATAAGTGAATCACTTTGCTGTACACCTTAAACAAATTTTTGTAAATCATCAATACCTCAATTTAAAGAAAACATATTCCCTCGTCAAAAATGGTTTGAAATTTTGTAAAGTTTTTCCTTCAGTTGTTGGTTTTTAGTATGTGCCTAATTTGTTTGGTGGTGTTTTTTGAGGTAGGGATCCAACTTACCTTCCCACATGGATACCAAATTGTCCCAATGGGACGATTCCTTTGTCCTTTCTCCTGGAAATGTCCTTTCTGTGTTTATACATTAAGAAGCTTTTTTAAAAAAATGCTGAGTATCAAGAACTTCAGATCTTTGGAAATTTGTACAGCACCCCAGAGGCATATTTCCATTTCTGTGTCTTCTCTTCGCATTTCACCATTGCCAGTTTCTAGTATACACAAGTACCCTCAGAGGGTTCTCTGTAGTGAACCATGTATGTTTCTGTGAGGACAGAGGATGTGAGCATGGAGGAGGGTCTAAGTCCATAGTGACCGTGTGACCATGCTCAGCAACCCCAATATTAAGTCTGGCTAAGACTTCCTAAGGCAAGGCCTGTGTTCCTTCCTTTTGGTGTCTGGATACACAAAAACAACGTTGGTGGATTGGGACTTGGGTCCCTGGGTCCAGCAGTGTAGAGATATACCCATAGCCTGCTTTTATATTATATTTTCCTTCAGTGAGCTCTGCTGAGCTGGTGTGGAGATATTTCTGCTAAAGGATTCAGAGGTAGTTAATCCTTCTTCACATCCCTGGCCTCATCTGTAATTCTGTCATATTTTTTAATGTAGATAATTCTCAATGTTGTTAGTCCTTGTGTCATTCTGACTCTCAGGCACCTGTGGTTTAATAGACCTCCAAGTCCCAAGAGCTCTTTGCCTGATGGAGTCATGGGGAACATGGAGCAGCACCACATCACACTGGAGACTGGACCAGAGAGAAGGTTCTTGCCAGGAAGGCTCCATCCCTGCTGTGGGGAGTTCAGCGTTCACATCTGATTGTGCAACCCCCAGGCCCTTGGTGCAGGAACAACTCTGAGATCTGGAAAGGAGGTGGCTTCCCTCCCTGACACAGAACTATTTTTTTCTTTTTTTTGTCCTCGTCCTTGTCCAGTCCCATTTGGCTCCCAGGCTCTATACTTGACCCTTACCCACAGGATCAGGAGAACCCAGTTCTAGAGGACTTTCATACAAGGAAAGGCTTCCAGATACACTCCAACCCCCAGGCCTAAATAAGCATTTCCTTGGAGTTTCACAGCCCTGGGAGGAGATACTGGGTTTATGTCTATTTTACAGTTGAATATGTTGAGCTTCAGATCATTGTGTGATTTGCCCTGGTCACTCTTCAGGTCAGTGGGTAAGGTGGGATTTGAATCCAGACTCTATGTCTTGGAGCCCATGACTGTACAGGTGTTTCTGCTCCTCAGTTAAATTTATTTATTTTTTTTGATGCATTTGTTTATGATACTGTTCTGTTCTCTCTGATGGTTCATATCCTGCTACATTCCTGGGTTTATTAGTTTTAATACTTGTTACTTGATGGAGTTTTCATGGTTTCATATAAATCCTGTCATAATCAAATAGTGGCAGTGTAACTTCATTTGTTCCAATGGGAATGCTCTTATTTCCTTTTCTTGCCTAGTTATTCTGGGTAGGACACTTGCACTACTATGTTGAACAAGATTGGTGAGAGTGGGCATCCTTGTACTATTCCTGATCTTCTAGGAAAATCTTTCACCTCTTTACCACTGAGTTGGATGCTACCTGTGGGCTTGTCTTATATACCCTTTAGGATGTTCCATGTATAACCACTGTATTGAGAGATTGTACCAAAATTGATGTTACACTTTGTCAAAATGTTTTTCTGCAATTATTGAGATCACATGATTTCATCCTTAATTTTGCTCATATATTGTATCACAGTGATTGATGTGCAGATAATAAATCATGCTTGCAGGCACAGAATAAATTCTATTTGATCATAGTGTATAATTCTTTTAATATATCTTCAATTTGGTTTGCTAATATTCTTTTGAGGATTTTTACATCCGTGTACACCAGGGTCAGTGTTCTCTGGTGGTTCATATGGTAAAGAATCAGCCTGCAATGCGAGAGACCTAGGTTTGACCACTGGGTCAGGAAGAACCCCTCAAGAAAGGAATGGCTACACACTCCAATATTGTTGTCTGGAAAATTCTGTGGACAGATGACCTGGTGGGCTACAGTCCATGAGTCACAAATAACTGGATATGACTGAGTTATTCACACTTATAAGAGTGCTTCTTGACATTCTTAATATCTAAATTTAAGATTTTCAGTTCAGTTCAGCTCAGTCGCTCAGTCGTGTCTGACTCTTTGCAACACCATGGATCGCAGCACGCCAGGCCTCCCTGTCCATCACCATCTCTCGGAGTTCATTCAGACTCACGTCCATCGAGTCCATGATGCCATCCAGCCATCTCATCCTCGGTCATCCCCTTCTCCTCTTGCCCCCAATCCCTCCCAATATCAGAGTTTTCTCCAATGAGTCAACTCTTCTCATGAGGTGGCCAAAGTACTGGAGTTTCAGCTTTAGCATCATTCCTTCCAAAGAAATCCCAGGGTTGATCTCCTTCAGAACGTACTGGTTGGATCTCCTTGCAGTCCAAGGGACTCTCAAGAGTCTTCTCCAACACCACGGTTCAAAAGCATCAATTCTCCAGTGCTCAGCCTTCTTCACAGTCCAACTCTCACTTCCATACATGACCACAGGAAAAACCATAGCCTTGACTAGATGGACCTTAGTCAGCAAAGTAATGTCTCTGCTTTTGAATATGCTATCTAGGTTGGGTCATAACTTTTCTTCCAAGGAGTAAGTGTCTTTTAATTTCATGGCTGCAGTCACCATCTGCAGTGATTCTGGAGCCCCCAAAAATAAAGTCTGACACTTTTTCCACTGTTTCCCCATCTATTTCCTATGAAGTGATGGAACCAGATGCCATGATCTTTGTTTTCTGAATGTTGAGCTTTAAGCCAACTTTTTCGCTCTCCTCTTTCACTTTCATCAAGAGGCTTTTTAGTTCCTCTTCACTTTCTGCCATCAGGGTGGTGTCATCTGCATATCTGAGTTTCTTGATATTTCTCCCGGCAATCTTGATTCCAGCTTGTGTTTCTTCCAGTGCAGCGTTTCTCATGATGTACTCTGCATATAACTTAAATAAGCAGGTTGACAATATACAGCCTTGACGTACTCCTTTTCCCGTTTGGAACCAGTCTGTTGTTCCATGTCCAGTTCCAACTGTTGCTTCCTGGCCTGCAGACAGATTTCTCAAGAGTCAAAAAATACAGTTTAAGGCAAAACTGTCGAAAGTCCAAGAGTCCTTAAAAGTAAATGACAATAAGGCATAACAGATGAAAGCAAGAAAGACTCCACATAATTAATTTTTCATAAGAATTTTAGATCTTCAGGGAAATTCTCATTGAACTGAATTAAAATGCAAGCTTTAGTTTAAAGGAAACCTTTTGCGGTATTGTTTCTATGTTGAGGCTGAAATTTTATTATTTATGTATGAGATATTAAGCAATACTGTTTAGCTATTAAAATCATATTTTTAAAACATTTAATGACATTTATAAACACATAGTGGAAAAATAGCTAGGAATAGAAGATGATCCCATATAGCTTTAGATGACAGTACCGATGTGTTGAATGAAAGTTTTCAGATTGTATTTATTTATTTTTAATTGAAGGATAACTCCTTTACAATGTTTGGTTGATTTTCCTCATACAACAACACGAATAGGCCATAAATATATTATCCACTCTTTGATGAACCTCCCTCCCACTTCCCACTATCCCACCCTCTAGGTCGTCACAGAGCACCATGCTGGGCTCCCTATGTTATATAGCAACTTCCCACTAGCTAGCAATTTTACTTATGGTAGTTGCTATGTTTCAATGATACTCTCTCAATTTGTCCCACCTTCTCCTTCTCCAGCTGAGTTCACAAGGCCTACATCTGTGTATCTATTTCTTCAAATATTCACCAGTACCATTTTACAAGATTCCATGTGTATGCATTAACGTACTATGTTTGTTTTCCTCTTTCTGATTTACTTCACTCTGTATCACAGTTTCTAGGTTCCTCCACCTCAGTTAAACTGACTCGTATTTGTTCCTTTTCATGGCTGAGTAATATTTCATTGTGTATATGTTCCACAACTTCTTTATCCATTGTTCTCTTGATAGACATTAGGTTGCTTCCATGCCCTGGATATTTTAAATAGTGCTGCAATGGACATTGGGGTATGTATGTCTTTTTAGACATATGGTTTTCTCAGGTATATGGCCAGTAGGGGTTTGTTGCATCATGTGGTAGTTTAATTCCTACTATTTTAAGAAACCTACATTCCTTCTCCATAGTGGCTGTATCCATTTACATGTCTACAAACAGTGCAAGAGGGTTTACTTTCTTCCATGAACTGTCCAGCATTTATTATTATAGAATTGTTGAGATGGCCTTTCTGACTGGTGTAAGGTGACACCTCATATAATTTTAATAAGCATTTCCTTAATAATGAGTGATGTGGAGCATCTTTGCATGTGTTTGATGGCCTTCTTAATGTCTTCTTTGAAGAAGTTTGTTCACGTCTTCTGCTCATTTTTCACTTGGTTGCTTTTTTTCTGATTTGAGGCTTGATGATCTACTTGTGTACTTTGTAGATAATCCTTTGTCAATTGCTTCATTTACAATTATTTTCTCCTATTCTGAGGGCTGTCTTTTCATCTTGTTTATAGTTTTCTTTGCTGCTTAAGTACTCTAGGTGCCTTTTTTTTAATTTTTGTTTTTATTTCAGTCATTCTCAGAGGTGGATCAAAGAGGATCTTGCTGTGGTAAATGTCAAACAGTGTTCTGCCTGTTTTCCTTTAAGAATTTTATAGTTTCTGGCCTTACTTTTAGTCTTTAATCCATTGTGAATTATTTTTGTGTATAGTGTGAAGAAGTGTTCTAATTTCATTCTTTTACATGTAGTTGTCCAGTTTCCCAGCACCACTCACTGATGAGGTTCTCTTTTCTGTCCTTTCTCCATTCTATATTCTTGCCTCCCTTGTCAAAGAAAAGGTGCCTATAGGAGTGTGGGTTTATCTCACAGCTTTGTGTCTTGTTCCATTGCTCTATGTTTATGTTTTTGTGCCTGTACCAGTGTCTTGGTAGTATAGTCTGAAGTTAGAAAGGTTGATTCCTCCAGTTCCACATTTCTTTGGCCTTTCTGGGTCTTTTTTTCCCCCCATATAAATTGTAAAATTATTAGTCCTAGTTTTTTTTTTTTTTTTTAATGTCATTGGTTGTTTGGTAGGGATGAATTGAATCTGCAGATTGGTTTGGGTAGTATAGTCATTTTCACAACATTGATTTCTTTCAGTTCAAGAACATGACATATCTTTCTATCTGTTTATTTCATCTTTGCTATCTTTCATCATACAACCTGTCTTTCTGCATACATGAGTTTTGTCTGTTTAGGTATGTTTAGTCCTAGCTTTTGGAGAAGAAAATGGCAACTCACTCCAGTATTCTTGCCTGGTAAATCCCAAGGATGGAGGAGCCTAATAGGCTACAGTCTAGGGGGTCCTGAATAGTTGGAGACGACCGAGTGATTTTACTTTCACGTTTCACTTTCATGCATTGGAGAAGGAAATGGCAACCTACTCCAGTGTTCTTGCCTGGAGAATCCCAGGGACGGGGGAGCCTGGTAGGCTCCCATCTATGGGGTCGCACAGAGTCTTACACTACTGATGCGACTTAGCAGCAGCAGCATTCCTAGCTATGCTATTCTTGTTGCAGTGGGGAATGGCACTGTTTCCTTAGTTTTTCTTTCTGATTTTTCTTGTTGTGCTATAAGTATGCAAAGGATTTTTGTGTATAAATTTTGTATCCTGGGCTTTACTAAATTCACTGATTAGCTCTAGTAATTTTCTGGTTCTACCTTTAGGGTCTTCGGTGAATAGAAACAGGTCATCTGCAATCAATGAGAGATGGACTTCTTCTTTTCCAATATGCATTCTTTCTCGTTTTCTTCTCTGATTGCTGTGTCTATGACATACAAAACTATATTGATTAATAGGAATGAGAGTGGGCACCATGGTCTTGATACTGATCTTAAAAGAAATGCTTCAATCTTGACACCATTGAGAATAATGTTTGCTGAAAGATTTTCCTACATCCTATATGACCTTTATTATGTTGAGGTAGGTTTATTCCATACCCATTTATGGGATGCTTTTTAAATCATAAACTAGTGTTTAATTTTGTAAAAACCTTTCCTTGCATCAATCAAGATTATCATATGGCTTTTATCTTTCAATTTGTTAATATAGTATGTCACATTGATTGATTTGCAGATAGTGAAAAATCTTTGCATCCCTGAGGTAAACCCCACTTGAACTTGGTGTATGATCCTTTTCATGTGTTTTTTGTTTTGTTTCTGCTAGAATTTTCCCCAAGATTTTTGCATTGATGTTCATCAGTGATGTTAGCCTGTAATTTTCTTTTCTATGTGGCATTTCTGCTTCATTTCGGTTCATGGTGATGGTGGGCTCACAGAATAAATTGAGAATGCTCCTTCCTCCACATTTTTCTGGAACAGTTTGACCAGCATAGGTATTATCACATCTCTACCGTTTGAGAGCATTCATCTGTGAAGTCCTAGGCATTTGTTTGTTGGAGACTTTTGATCACAGATAGTAGTGCTTGTAATTGATGTGTTCATATTTAGAGCTTGTGATTAGTGTTAGTGCTTGATTTATTCATATTTTCTATTTCTTCTTGGTTCAGTCTTAGAAGATTGTACTTTTCTAAGAATTTGTCCATTTGTTCCAGGTTATCCATTTTATTGTCATGCAGTTGTTTCTAATTGTCTCTTATGATCCTTTCTCTTTTTGTGTTGTCTGTTGTAATGTCTCCTTTTTCATTTCGAGTTCATTTGAGTGGGCTGTCTTCTGTGGGGTTGCATAGAGTCAGACATGACTGAAGCGACTTAACAGTAGCAGCAGCATATAAGGCTCAGCGACCCCGAGCTTTCCCAGATGTGGGATTTTTAGTGCTAAAACCAGGACAACCCTTGGCAAACCAGGATCCTGGTCACCCTAGTTCTGTGTATCATCTTCCTCAATCCTGATTGCTCCCCCTTCTCTGCCCCACCCCGTGTTTACTCTCCAATATTCCTCATCCTCCGTTTCTGCTTGCACATCACTTCTGCAGCCCCCAGGGAGTGATTTACTCATCCCATCTAGGCACTCTCTGGGAAAGATTGAGGGCAGAAGGAGAAGGGGACGACAGAGGATGAGATGGTTGGATGGCATCACTGACTCAATGGACATGAGTTTGGGTAAACTCCGGGAGCTGGCAATGGACAGGGAGACCTGGCGTGCTGTGGTTCATGGGGTCACAAAGAGTCGGACATGACTGAGAGACTGAAATGAACTGAACTGAGGTGCTCTGGGGCTTCCCAGAGGCGCTGAACAGAAAGTGACAGTGTTAGTTGCTCAGTCATGTCCTGACTCTTTTGCGATCCCATAGACTGTAGCTTGTTAGGCTCTTCTGTCCATGGAACTCCCAGGCAAGAATATTGGCACCCATGCCCTCCTCCAGGAGATCTTGCTGACTTGGGTATAGAACCCAGGTCACCTGCATTGCAGATGAAATCTTTACCATCTGAGCCATCAGGGGTGCTAGTGGAAAAGAACCTGCTGCCAGTTCAGGAGACCCAAGAGACGTGGGTTCCATCTCTGGGTATGGAGAAGGAAATGGCAGCCCACTCCGGTATTCTTGCCTGGAGAATCCCATGGATAGAGAAGCCTGGCAGGCTACAGTCCAAGGGGTCTCAAAGAGATATGTGGGAGAGGGAGAGGGTGGAGTGATTTGGGAGAATGGCATTGAAACATGTATAATATCATATAAGAAACGAATCGTCAGTCCAGGTTTGATGCATGATACAGGTTGCTCAGGGCTGGTGCACTGGGATGACCCAGAGGGGTGCTACGGGGAGGGAAGTGGAAGCTGGGTTCAGGATTAGGAAAACGTGTACACCCATGAAGGATTCATGTTGAGGTATGGCAAAACCAATACAATATTGTAAATTAATTAGCATCCATTTAAAATAAATAAATTTAAATTAAAAAAAATCCAAATATAATCGAGTGACATAGCACAAATTCTCAGGCTCTCTTTGTAGTGACCCCTGTGTTCTAACAGTTTCTCTGTCTCTTTTCAAGTTATAAACTCATTAAAGACTGAGACAGTTTTTTTTTTTTTTTTCTCTTCAACCTATAATCTCAGAGCCTAGCAGAGATTCTGGCACGCAGTAGGTGTGCAATGAAGTTTTCTTGATTTAATGACTATCAGTATCAACGTATAAAGTGCCATCTATTTCATATCACTATATGAATGGGATGTTATGAACTGAATGTTTGTGTCCCTTCCAAAACTCATATGTTGAAGTCTTAACCCCCAGAGCGGCTGTATCTGGATGTGAGGCCTTTAGGGAAATGCATGAGTGTGTGCTAAATTGCTCAGTCGTCTGCAACTCTGTGACCCCACGGACTGTAGCCTGCCAGGCTCCTCTGTCCATGGGATTTTCCAGGCAAAGATACTGGAGTGGGTTGCCATTTCCTCCTCCAGGGGATCATCCTGACTCAGGGATCAAGCCTGTGTCCCAGTGCAGGGGGTCTGGGTTTGATCCCTGGTCAAAAAACTAGATTCTACACGCCTTAACTAAGCCCTGGTGTGGTCAAATAATTTTTTTTAAAATTCAAGTAACATTAAATTCAACACTATACTTTAAAAACAGCATTGCAGATTGAGCCTATTCCTGTTACAGTCACTCTATCTATGTAGCTCTCTATCCATCCTTCTATCTGTATTTGTTAAAATGGTGTTCACTAACTGTGGATATTTGTAGTATTTCTGTGATCATAAATTCAGGATGATTAGAACTTAGGTAAAAAACAAAAACAAAACAAACAAACAAACAAAAAAAAAAACGAGACACCAAGAGATCAGCCTTTCTCCCCCTCCCTCCATCCCCTTGCTTTTCCCTCCTGCAAACTCACCCAGGAAAGACTATGTGAGCACACACCGAAAAGGAACTCCCAAAGGGAGCTCTCAGCATATATCCACCCTGTCAACATTGGGTCTCAGTCTTCCAGCCTCCAGAGTGATAAGAAAACGAATTTCTGTTGTCAAAGCCACCAGCCTATGGTACTTTATTATGGCAGCCCCAGCGGGATAACACAGGGGATGTACCCAGTTCATATAACCATGGTGTGACCATTAATGGGTATGGTCACAAGGCACCCTCCTGAAGCAGAGAGCTGCTTTCTATTCCAAAACAGTTCCAATAATACTTCCCATTCCATTTTAAAAACATCAGTGCTCAACATGACAAAATTGACAAACCTATTTTTCTATAATTCTGCTTTACTTCTGCAAACAAGTATCTTAGAATCGTAACTTCTGGGACTGGAAATGATTACATGAATATGTGGTTCAGTTTTGAATGTATGACTAATTTTTTTTTTTTTTTAGTTAAGTAGCATTTTCTGTTTTCCAATGACACTTTAAAGTCCATTTATGTTACCTGAGTATGCATAATTAATTCCTCCTTTGCAAATGTCTTTGTTTTCTCCACTGAGCTAACAATTCTCTATTGTCCCATTCAAATCCTACCATTTCCCTCCCACCCCTGGCCACACTTGTCAGCCCGTTCCCTGCCTCAAAGCCTGACATCTACAAGCTGCAACCCCCAGGCTTTGCTGTTCTCAGCGCCTCTTTCTCTGTTCTTGACCAAAGGGAAGCACTATCAGAGTGTGAAGGCAGGAGTATGATGGGCGGGGAGAGAGAGGGGTGGGTCTTCTCCCTCCCTCTCTGCCAGAGCCTGGTCTCCACCATGGGTGCCTTCCTTTGTCATATAGCACCCATGCTGGGCAGCCCCTCCCCTATGACCACAGCTCTGGATGGGTTCTAGGAATAGCACACCCTTTCTCTTTTGTTTCTCCAGGCTCAAGGATGATAGAGGCTTCTGTTGTTAATAGTTTCCAGTGACTTCTCCATTCGTCTTGATTCTCTACCTTGCCCACAGTGTGAGTTAAGGGTTGAGTTGTAACCGTTGCCCCCCCATTCCTATGTTGTAGTTCTAACCCCCAGGACCTCAGAATGTGACTGTCTTAGGAGAGTGCCTTCAAAAAGGTAATTAAAGTTAAACAAAGTCATGCAGGTGGACCCTAATCCAATCTGACTTGTGTCCATATAATAAGAAGCCCAGGTGGCACTAGTGGTAAAGAACCCGCCTGCCAATGCAGGAGACATAAGAGATATGGGTTCGATTCCTGGGCCTGGAAGATCACCTTGGAGGAGGGCATGGCAACCCACTCCAGTATTCCTGCCTGGAGAATCCCATGGACAGAGGAGACTGGTGGGCTACAGTCCATGGTGTGCCAAAGAGTCGGACATGACTGAGCAACTTAGCATATACACAGTAACAGAAGATTAGGACATTGACAAGCAGAGAAGGAAGACAGTCTGTGGGGGAAGGCAGCCGTCTGCAAGGCAAGGAAAGAGGCCTCAAAAGAAATAAACCCTGCCCACATCTTAATCTTGGACTTCCCAGCCTCCAGAAAATAAATGTCTGTTGTTTTCAAGCCACTCATCAATGGTGGTGGTGGTTTAGTCACTCAGTCATGTTCAACTCTTTGCGACCCTGTGGGCTGTAGCCCACAAGTCTCCTCTGTCCATGGGATTTCTCAGGCAAGAATCCTGAAGTGGGTGCCATTTCCTTCTCCAGGGCATCTTTCCAACCCAGGGATCAAACCCAAGTATCCTGCATTGCATGCTGTTTCTTTACCTCTGAGACATCAGGGAAGCCCACTTATCAATGGTATTTTTGTTTCAGCAGCCTAAAGAGACTAATACTTTGTTACAGCAGCCCCAGCAAACTATTACACCACGGTTAATCATCCCATCATTAAACCGCTTGTAGAACCTTGGGGATGTGCTGCTTATATCCTTCTCAGACCTGGTCTCACACAGCCGACCTCACCAAGGACACTATCATATGTTCCTTTATCCGCACCATGGTATCTATCATCACATTCCTAAGTTTATAAATATGTCAACGTTTGTGCTGTGAATACCTGTTCCTGAAATACTGCAGGACTTTCTTACACAGTAAGGTTCCTAAGTCATTTCTAAGCGAGGAGCCAAGTGACATCCAAGTCTCTGTGTAGAGCATCTTGTTGTCTTAGGAAAAATCTTTTCACATTTTTTTACATCAGCTGCTGCTGGAAGGCCTGGGGTGATGACTGAAGTCCAGAGAGCCTCTGGAGATGCTGTGTGAGTTTTTGTTGCTGCTTCAGTGGCTGGGAGGCCCAGTGGCTGGTGAGGAAGCCAAGCGAGGTGAGCGGGAACGTGTAGGGAGGCCCTGGGTTCTGCATTTAAGGAGCTCTAGGTAGGAAAAAAGATACCGCTAGAGTGAGAGTTGTTAGAAAAGCAGGAAAAGCTATCTAATTCAGCTTATTTAAGGAATATAAAGGGCTTCCTTAGTGACTCAGTGGTAAAGGATCCACCTGCCAAGCAGGAGATGTGGGTTTAATTCCTGTGTTGGGAAAATCCCTGGGAGAAAGGAATGGCAACCCACTCCAGTATTCTTGCCCAGAGAATTCCATGGACAGAGGAGACTGGATGGCTACAGTCCACAGGGTTGCAAAAGAGTTGGACACAACCTAGTTACTAATCAACGACAAAGTAGTATAAAACAATTTTATAAAATCATAGGACGGGATGGGATTTATTGAGATGTCTCAGCTTTACCACCTTCCCCCTCATGCAACCCCTCAAGTATTGAGTTACTCTTAATAAATATATTTCTTTGTCTCCAAAGCACTTTCACAACCATATTTCATTTAAGCCTCAAGGGAATTGTGTAAGGTAGATAGGGAGCTATTAATGTCTCCATTTTACAAATAAATGAAACTGAAGAACAGGTAGTTGAAATGCCAGAGTTCAAGGAGCTAAAAGGTGTTAGGGCTGGGCCTGGAGACTCCTGATCCTGAGATCAGGTGGGTATTGATAGAGTTCCCATTGTTTATGCTCCCTGCTAATCTGGGCATGCACACAAAAGACTGATGTCACAGGTGGACATTCCATCCAAAACTCACAGCGAGGAAGGACTTCTCAACATCTGGCCGTGAGCAGAAAAGGCAGAGGAAGGGAGAGAGCGAGAGAAAGACATGATACGAGCTGAGTTTACAGGGAACAAGTGGGGGCACATGAACCTGTATCTCGGCCCCGACTGGGCAGAGCCACACAGGAGAGCAAGCAGACGTACAGAGGCTGAGCCTCCCCGAACATGGTCCCCCTCCCGCCTCCATATTCAGCTGGCAGGTCCCAGGAGTCAGGTCATCCATTACCTCCCTCTAATGTTCTGATGGATATGTTTGTAACACACAGGGTTTCCATTAGTCTGAGGAAAATCCTACTTTAGGCTTTCACTGAATCAGAAATTGCTTCAGCTATGACTGCTGTCTCCAGTGAACTGGGTCCCTTTTTCTCCACAGAGATGCCCCATACAGGCTGCTCTCGCCTGTACCCTCCACCTGCCTGTCTCTCTCTATATATATTTTTTAATTGGAGGATAATTGCCTTACAATGTTGTGGTTCTCTCTACCATATTGGAGAAGGCAATGACACCCCACTCCAGTACTCTTGCCTGGAAAATCTCATGGACGGAGGAGCCTGATAGGCTGCAATCCATGGGTTGTGAAGAGTTGGACGCGACTGAGCAACTTCACTTTCACTTTTCACTTTGATGGATTAGAGAAGGAAATGGCAACCCACTCCAGTGTTCTTGCCTGGAGAATACCAAGGACAGCAGAGCCTGGTGGGCTGCTGTCTATGGGGTTACACAGAGTCAGACACCACTGAAGCAACTTAGCAGCGTATATATATATATGCTTATATATCCCCCTACCCTCTTGAACCTCCCTCCCCCTGCATTCTACCCCTCTAGGTCATCACAGAGTTCCAGGTTGTGTTCCCTGTGCTATATAGCAGCCTCCCACAAGTTACGAGGATACATGGGGCTTCCTTGGTGGTTCAAATGGTAAATAATCTGCCTGCAATGAAGGAGACTCGGTTTGATCCCTGGATTGGGAAGATCTCCTGGAGAAGGGAATGGCAACCCACTCCAGTATTTTTGCCTGGGAAATCCCATGGACAGAGGAACCTGGCAGGCTGCAGTCCATGGGGTCTCAAAGAGTCAGACATATCTGAGTGACTTTGAGAGTGAGTGAGTGTATATACACCAGTGCTACTTTCTCAGTTTGTCCTAACCTCTCCTTCCTCTGCCAAGTCCACAAGTCCATTCCCTACATCTGCGTCTCCATTTCTTCTCTGTAAAGAGGTTCATCAATACTGTTTTCCTAGATTATGTATATATGTGTGGTGCATGCATGCTAAGTTGCTTTGGTCATGACTTTGGTCATACAGACCCCATAGACTGTAGCCTGCCATAATGCATATCATACATGCATTAATATACAATATTTGTTTTTTTCTTTCTGACTTACTCACCAGCTCTCTTTACTCCTTCTCTACATCTATCTTTGGAGGCCCACCTTCTCCAAGAAGCTTGAGTGTTTAAACTCTCAGGGATTTTTGTCTGAGCTGCATTCCTGAAGCCATTATCATGCAGACCCCCAAACCCAGCACTGAACATATGCTTTTTAGGACTCATTGTTCTCTGATGAGATGTCAGCCCCAGGAGAATCAAGCTGGAATCCCACACCCTACTGAATCTATGATCCTGCTAGTAGATCCATGCATGTTACTGTGACTTTTCTGAGAAGGAGAAGGCAAAATTAGGGTTAAACACAGCCAGTCATTGGAATCTAAGAGGAAAGGGGGAAGGAGTGGGAATTAATTGTCTTCCATGTTGGAAGTTTTCAGTGTTGTTTCAAGATCCACACACAGTAAGCATTTTCATGTTGCTCTAAGATTAGCACAAGGTGAGAGAACAAATAGAAGCCTTCCTTTGTGCTATTTTAGGAACAAGGAAAATAAAATAATACCTTCCAAATGGAGGAACGGCCTAGCTTTCTGTGACATAGGAATGGGCTTGTAACACCTCAGCTGTAACAGTTTCAAATGGAATTCTATTACAGGGCAAATAATATTTATCACTGTATTTGAGGAACACTTTCTCCTAAGTGCCCACAGGGGGAGATCCACAGGACCAGCCAAGCTCCTCTCAAGCTCTCCTTTTCCACCTTGGCTGGTCCCAGGGACTCCCCTGCCCCACCACGTCTCCTCTTGGTAATTGTCACCACCTCCCCAAACTGTCAAGTTTCTCACCCCTTCCTGAGGGGCTAAGGAAGCTGGTCTGTTTATGCCCACCTGTTGGACTGCACCTCACAAGCCTACAAAACTTGCATTTGCCCAGCTTTAAGACAGAAGAAAGCCTGTATTGGGCAACAGAGGGCTTACCTGGTGGCTCAGCGGTGAAGAATCCACTAGCAATGCAGGAGACACAGGAGATGGGGATTCAGTCCCTGGGCCAGGAAGATCCCCTGGAGAAGGGAATGGCAAACCATCTCCATTGTTCTTGACTGGGGAATCCCATTAACAGAGGAGCCTGCCGGTCTAAAGCCCATAAGGTTGCAAAGAGTCAGACATGACTGAAGTGACTTAGCATGCACACATCCATCAAGCAACAGAGACATCAGTGGTTTGACAGATGGGGAGCTTCTGTGTCTGAAGCAAAATCCTGGAGCAACACCCGACCCCCCGACACCTTCAGGACGTGGCAGCATTCTTTGCTCCTGGTGGAGGGGGAGATTGCCAGTTATAGGGGAGTTAATATCAGATGGGCTCATCGATTACCAGGGAAACCAATAGAAGGGCACACCCCTCACCACCACTTTGATAAGAACAATCACTAGCTGGGGCCCAAGGCAAGTATGTAGGAAGGTCAGACTAAGTGTAAATGAAGCAGGCACTGATCTGGCAAGGGATGGACAGAGAGCAAGGGAACAGCCATCTTGAGTGAGTTGGTCAGCTGCCACCCTTCCTGGTTGTCCCTCAGAAAAAGCTTGTAGACCCTCTTCATTTTAAGACTTTAATGCCCATCATGACAAGAAGAAAGACAAAATATGGGGAATTACATGTGTGTGTGTGTCCAGTGGCTAAGTCGTGTCTGACTCTTTGCAACCCTGTGGATTGTAACCCGCCAGGCGCCTCTGTCCATGAAACTTTACAGACAAGAATACTGGAGTGGGTTGTCATTTCCTCCTCCAGGGGATCTTCTCGACCCAGAGATCAAACCTGTATCTCCTGTGGATTTTTTACGACTTGAGCCACCTGGGAAGCCTGAGGAAATATACAAAGGGTACAAATCTGACAGTCTAGGGTTTGGTCCAGAGCATCTGATGATCTGGTTGAAATAACTGGAAAATTCTTTTATCTCAACATTGGATGTTGTAAGCAGATAGGGGAGGGAGGTCCCTGGAGAAAGAGAATCAAGCATGACTTCATTTTGGTCCAAGACATTTTGTGATCTAAGCCTGGCCACAATGCTTGCCCTTAAACAGGTCTCAGTCATTAATGTTCTTAAGGGAAGACAGGACTGCAGGAACAAAGGGAAAGCAGTCAAGAAACAATGAGTCTAGGACTCCCCTGGTGGTCCAGTAGCTAAGACTCCGAGTTCCCAATAAAAAGGGGCTGGGGTTCCATCCCTGGTCAGGGAAGTAGATCTTGTATGCCACAACTAAGAGTTTGCATGCCCCAACTAATGATCCTGCATGTTGTATGATGTGGCCATAAAAAAAAAAAAAAATTGGCCCACATTAAAAAATATATACCTTAATTTTTTTTTAATAGAGAAAAAGAGGTGAGCAAGAAATAATCAGCACAGCAAAAGGCCTGTTTTTGTTCTTCATTTGTCTTTAGCTCTGGGGTAAAACTGTCAGTTATAGGGGAAAGACTAAGCAGAAAATTCTAGTTAGGGTTGTGAAATTTAAGTCCAAGATTATATGATGGCATCACTCAGCTTCTCAAATAGGTGACACAAAGTTGAAGTGCACAAGACATAGAATTCCTATAGTTCTTTGTTAGTAGGGACTATAAATTTACATTTCAAAGCATCCATGTCTGAAAACATTGGCTTCTAATGTAGTTTTCTGTAAGAAGCCTAACTATTTAATACAAAGGGTTATACACGTGCAATACATATAGACTACATATGCACATATATATATATATTTTTTTAAGAATTTTTTCAATGTGTACCATTTTTAAAGTTGTCTATTGAATTTGTTACAATTCTGCTTCTGTTTTTGTTTATGAGCAGTGAGGCATGTGGGATCTTGGTTCCCCTATCAGCGATTCAATCTGCAGCCCCTGCATTGAAAGGCACAGTCTTAACCACGGCACCACCAGGGAAGTCCCTTTTGTTTAACTCTTAAGTAAAAACAAGAAGCCATTTACCCCCAGTCTAAATATTCAGGGAAAGAAGCAAGTAGAATTACTCCTGTTGGAAATGCCATATTAATTATGCATAGCATGATCAAACAAGAGGTCACGAGACAGAACAAGCAGAGTATGCTCTTTCAGAGGTAAAAGAGAAATGAAAAGATGCTAAGTTGTGGTCCTTCCTGAGAATTTATTTTGCCCCCAGAATTCTTAGCAATTAGGTATTTTCATCTTGGAGGTATCAGAGGCAGAGGGGGGGACACACAGCACCAAATCCACTGGACAGAGTTCAACACACAGTATTCTACCTGGGGGAGTGGAATCAAAAACCCAGAACTGAGAAAGAGTCATGCACAGACACAAGATTTATGGAGGCCATGCAGGGAAAGAAAATATGTAGGTTACATGTCATATCACTTTGGATATAAACATTTTTCACACAGCAGAAACTTTGAAAGAGAAGACAAAGGAGAAAGACACAGAAAAGTGGGGAGGGGCCTTCCCTGTTGGTCCAGCAGTTAAGAATCTGCCTTCCAATGCAGGGGACGAGGGTTTGATCCCTGGTGGGGGAACTAAGATCCCACAAGCCACAGGGCAATTAAGTTTGCAAGTCACAGCTACTAGGCCCAGGAGCCACATCTAGAGAGAAGGCCATGTCCCACAATGAAAGATCCCACATGCTGAAATTAAGACACACCATAGCCAAAAAAAAATTAAAAATATTTCAAAAAAGAAAAGTGGGGAAATAAAGGTAAAATCAGGAAACAGAATGTTGAGCCTCTTCCTGGACACCTGGCTGACCCCTCGCCAGCAACTCAGCAGCCACTCAGCATCAGCACTCTCTCAGCATCCCTGCTGTCTCCACGGTGATTTAATGTGATTCTAATGGATGTGACTATTTCATGAACGCTTCCTGGAGCTGGGCACTAACTCCATTAGTTAGTTGTTGCTAACTCTTTTCCAGATGAGAAAACAGTGCTTCTGAGATTGTTAACAACTTGTCCCAAATCACAGAGTTACTAAAGTTGTGGGATCAGGCATTGAACCTAGGCTGTTTCAGGCCCAAGTGTGTGCTCTTGGTGAGCAAAGTAACAAATAAGATGCTGTTTAATGGAGAAGAACGTGAACATATATTGAATACTTAATATATACCTGGCATGTGATCCTCACAACAGTCCTGCAAGGGAACTATCATTCCCATTTCATAGATTAAGAAATTGAGGCTCAGTGCTCACTTTGGCAGCACATATACTTAAATTGGAATGATACAAAGATTAGCATGGCCCCTGCTCAAGGATGGTATGTGAATTGGTGAAGCATTTCATGTTTTTATGGCAGAAACCATCACAACATTGTAAAGCGATTTTAACCCTGTATGTGAGACAGCAAAAGAAACACAAATGTATAGAACAGTTTTTTGGACTCTGGGAGAGGGAGAGGGAGAAGGTGGGATGATTTGGGAGAATGGCATTGAAATATGTATAATATAGTATATGAAAAGAATCGCAAGTCCAGGTTCGATGCATGATACTGGATGCTTGGGGCTGATGCACTGCGAGGACCCAGAGAGATGGTATGGGGAGGGAGGAGGGAGGGGGGTTCAGGATGGGGAACACGTGTGTACCTGTGGCGGATTCTTGTTGATGTATGGCAAAGCCAATACAATATTGTAAAGTAATTAACCTCCAATTACAATAAATAAATTTATATTAAAAAATAAAGTTTAAAAAGTATGACTAAAACAGGGAATTTTTTTTTTTTAATTGAGGCTCAGAGAGGTTAAGTAACTTATCTAAAGTTGCACTGCTTAGTAAAAAAGCCACGGTCTGGGGCACTTCACCTCCTCTCAGTGTCTATGCTGAGAGTTTTGTACTTTCTCTCTGAAATAAATCCTGTTTGCTTGCTACCATTAAAAAAAAAAAAAAAAAAAAAAGGCCAGGTGTCTCAGACTGCAAAGCCCATATTCTATTAAAAAATTTTATATATATATATATATATATATATATATATATATAGTTGTTTTGCTTCTAAATTTTATTTATTTATTTGGCTTCTTCAGGTCTTCACTGTGACATGTAGAATCTAGTTTCCTGACCAGGAATCAAACCCAGGCCCCCTACATTGGGACTACAGTGTCTTAGCCACTGGACCACCAGGGAAGTCCCCCATATTCTTTCTTATTCTTTCTTCCAAATGGAATTCTCAGGAATTTCACGGAATGAACTAAGTAATTAGAAATCTTTCTAGATAGTTTTAGTTCTGCATATCCAAACCAAACACTTAGTGTATTTGTCAGAATTTGAAAAAAGTCTATTAAAGACTGCTTGCAAGAAAGCCACTGTATAAACTATGTTTTATAAATTATTCTGTTTTAATTAATTAGGTTTTCTAAAGTTTGAAGGAAAAAAGAAAGGAGACAGAAACCAGTTTTTAATGATTTAGAATTAGGATTCATGAATACACTGGATTCTTTTTTGGTACTGGGGGAAAGCAGAGAGTAAACGTGATGGGAAACTATGAGGGTCCCGAGATTCATACTTTACCCTGAAAGAGACTTTAAAGAGGTATTTCAGGACTTCCCTGGTGGTCCAGTGGCTAAGACTCTGTGCTTCCAGTGCAAGGGATGTGGGTTTGTTCCCTGGTCAGGGAAATAGATCCCACATGCCCTTCCTTGTGGAAGGAAGATTGAAGCTCTTATGTGCTGCAATTAAGACCTGGTACAGTGAAATAAATACTTAATAAATAAAATAAATATTTAAAAGAAACATCAATTATTTAAAAAAAAAAAGATGCAATTTCAACTTATTTTAGAAATAGCTTGAGTGTCTGCTAGTCAACAGTAGAGCTAAGGCCAGAACCTGGTGTTTCACAATTCTTAAACCATTGTGGTTTTTGTGTTTTTTTTTTGCCTTTTTTTTTTTTTTTTTTTAGACATGAACCATGAATCGCTTTAGAGAATACTCCTTTCTCCTCTCTTAATTCAGATAGGGGAAAAAAAAAAAAACAGTGAGAAAGCTTAAAGACTATTAAAAAAACAATCAGGACATTAAGAATCAAGTTATCCTGGAAGACGGTCAAGATGTTAACCACAGAGGCTGGAGTTAAAGGTGGGGGGCGGGGAGCACCAGGCAAGATAAGGTCTTATCTAAAGCAATGAGAGTAAGCAGGCAATTAGAAGCTTTTGTTACTTGTATCTAGTTGAACACTGTGAACAGAAAGCTTTTTTAAATCCTTGGCTAAATCAAAACCTGGAAAGTGAGGACTTCTAACATTCAACAAAAATAGCTGAACATGAGACAAAAAGGTACTTTTTTTTTTTTTTAGTATACTTAACTTGGTAGGAAAAAGGAAAGAAAAGGAAAAAAAAAAAAAAAAGATGTCAGCTTAGCTGGGTCCCAATTCCAGCCCTGGAAAGCCCAAAGCCCAGCCCTCTTAGTTTTAGTTTTAAGGATAATAATTTTTCCCTCCCTTGGCCAAGTTCAGTGTGTAGGATTTTAGTTCCCTTACCAAAGATCAAAACTTCACCTCATGGAAGTGTGAAGTCTTAACCACTGGACTGCCAGGGAAGTCCCGCCCTCCCCACCTTGTTTTTTGTAAATAGTCCTAAAGGGCTTTCTTGGTGTCTAGACTACTGAGATGTTGCTTCCGTGTGTAAATTGAGTACAATTTCCTAACGAGATGGAAGACAGGCTTTACATCCCAAATTGTTCTTTATTGACTATTCCAAAGCATTTGACTGTGTGAATCACAATAAACCGTAGAAATTCTGAAAGAAATGGGAATACCAGACCACCTGACCTACCTCTTGAGAAACCTATGTGCAGGTCAGGAAGCAATAGTTAAAACTGGACATGGAACAACAGACTGGTTCCAAATAGGAAAAGGAGTACATCAAGGCTGTATATTGTCACCTTGCTTATTTAAATTATATGCAGATTACATCATGAGAAACACTAGGCTGGAAGAAGCAAAAGCTGGAATCAAGACTGCTGGGAGAAATATCAATAACCTCAGATATGCAGATGATACCACCCTTATGGCAGAGAGTGAAGAGAAACTAAAAAACTTCTTGATGAAAGTGAAAGAGGAGAGTGAAAAAGATGGTTTAAAGCTCAACATTCAGAAAATGAAGATCATGGCATCTGGTCCCATCACTTCATGGAAAATAGTTAGGAAAACAGTGGAAACCGTGTCACACTTTATGTTTTGATTCCCATCGCACCTCAAGAGGAGGCGGTCTCAACTTGAAACTTGAGAGGAACTCCAGGGGTCGTGCCACAATTCAAAAAGACCCCGATATCCCAATCCACTCCAGATACACTTGATTCTCCTGCACTGACTCGACTGTCACCCAGAGTATCCACTCAAAACACAATGGCAGGTGTGACAGCTCTGTGGCACCTCGAGAGAAAGCCACAGATCCCTAAGTCAACTTGACAGGAAGCCTGAGACTACTTTTACAGCTCAAGAGGAAACTGGACTTCCTTTTCGCCATACGAGAGAAGGCCAGACTCCCCTGTTGAAACGCCATAGGAACCCCAAAATCCATGTTAACACTGGAGAGGAGCCATGAAATTCTGGCCTTAAATTCGAGATGAGGACCTAGTCCCCTACACCGACTGGAGAGGAATCCCGAGAGAACCCTCGCAACTCACATTGACTTTACTTGACTCACTTGACTTTACTGAGGCTACAAGAGAGGGTCCCTGAGGTCCCCGTCGTAACTAGAGAGGAACCCCATGTTTCTTGCTGAAACTCAAGAAAAACCAGGAGATTCTCCATTCAATGCAAGATGAGGCCATTTTTCACTGTGGTGTCTCGTCAAAAATCCCACCTTCCCTCTTGAGACTTGAAAGAGTTCCCGACACCCTTAGTGCAAATGAAGAATTTCCCAGACATACCCGTCTCCACCCGAGAGGAACACCGAGTATCCCACCACAACTAACAAGAGCCCCATATTTCCCTCCTCATCATGAGATGAAGGTACATTTTCCTGCTTCGTTGGGAAAGGAATCCCAGCGTTCCCATCGGACCTCAAGAGGAGCCAATCTCAACTTGAAACTTGAAAGGAACTCCAGGGGTCATACCAAAATTCATGAAGACCCCAATGTGCCAATCCACTCCAGATAAAATTATATCATTGCACTGACTCGAATGTCATCTTGAGTATAGACTCAAAACATGATGGCAGTTGTGACAGCCCTGTGGCACCTCGAGAAAAACCCACAGATCCCTATGTCAACTCGACAGGAAGCCTGACACTACTTTAACGGCTCGAGAGGAAAACTGACTTGATGTCTCCACACGAGATGAGGCCTGACTCCCCTGTTGAAACTCCATAGGAACCTCTAGATCCATGTCAGCACTGAAGAGGAACCCTGAGGTTCCAGCCTCAACTCTAGATGAGGATCTAGCACCCGGCACCAACTTGAGAGGAATCCTGAGAGGCCCCTCACAACTCGCATGGAGACTTGACTTTCCTGAGGCAGCACAAGTGGGTCCCTGAGTTCCCCGTTGTAACTAGAGAGGAACCCCACGTTTCTTGCCATAACTCGAGAAAATCCAGGAGATTCTCCCCTCCAGGTGAGATGAGGCCCTCTTTCGCAGCAGCTTCTCGAGAGAAACCTCACCTTTCCCCTTGAGCCTCAAAAGATTACTTAAAACTCTTGATGCAACTCAGGAAGTTCCCTGACATATTAGTCTCCACTCAAAAGGAACACCAAGTGTCCCGCCACAACTCAAAAGAGCCCCGTTTTTCCCCCCTCATCTCGAGATGACAGTGCACTTCCCTGCTTCGTGGAAAGGAATCCCTGCTTTCCCATCACACCTGAAGAGGAGGTGGTCTCAAGTTGAAACTCAAGAGGAACTCCAGGGGTCGTGCCAAAATTCATGAAGACCCTGACGTCCCAAACCACTCCAGATAAAACTAATTCCTCTGCACTCACTCGACTGTCACTCTGAGTATCGACTCCAAACAGGATGGCAGGTGTGACAGCCCTGTGGCACCTCCAGAGAAAGCCACCGATCCTTATGTCAACTCGACATGAAGCCTGAAACTACTTTTACAGCTCGAGACGAAAGCGGACTTCCACATCTCCATACAAGACGAGGCCTGACTCCCCAGTTGAAACTCCATAGGAAACCCGAGATCCATGTCACCACCGGAGAGGAAACCTGAGGTTCTGGCCTCAACTCCAGATGATGCTTGGGCCCCAGCACCGACTGGAGAGGAATCCTGAGAGGCCCCTCCCAACTCACATGGAGACTTGGCTTTCCTGAGGCAACAGGAACAGGTCCCAGAGGTCCCCGTCGTAACTAGAGAGGAACCCCAAGTTTCCTACCACAACACGAGAAAAACCAGGAGATTATCTCCTCCTGTGAGATGAGGCCCTTTTCCGCTGCGGCATCTCGAGAGAAATCCCTCACTCCCTCTTGAGCCTCGAAAGTGTTCTTTACACTCTTGATGTAACTCAAAAAGTAACCTGACATACCCTTCTCCATTCGAGAGCAACACCGACTTTAGCACGACACCTCACCAAGAGCTTCGTTTTACCCTCCTCGTCTTGAGATGAGGGTCCATTTCCCTGCTTGGTTGGGAAAGGTAACCCACCGTACCCGTCACACCTCAAGAGGATGCGGTATCAAATGGAAACTCGAGATTAACTCCAGGGGTCGTGACACAATTCCAAAAGAACCCAATGTTCCAATCTACTCCAGAGATACCTGATTCCTGTGCACTGACTAGACTGTCACCCCGAGTATCAACTCAAAACACAATGGCAGGTATGACAGGCCTGTGGCACCTCGAGAGAAAGCCACAGATATGTAGGTCAACTCGACAGGAAGCCTGAAACTATTGTTACAGTTCGAGAGGAAAGCACACTTGCATGTCTCCACATGAGACGAGGCCTGGCTCCCTTGTTGAAACTCCATAGGAACCCTGAGATCCATGTCAGCACTGGAGAGGAACCCTGAGGTTCTGGCCTCTGCTCCAGATAATGAACTAGGATCCGGCATGGACTGGAGAGGAATCCCATAAGGACCTTTGCAATTCGCATGGAGACTGAACTTTCCTGAGGCCACACAAGTGGGTCCCTGAGGTACCCATTGTAACTGGAGAGAAACCTCACGTTTCCTGCTGCAAATTAAGAAAAGCCAGGAGATTCTCCCCTCAAAGTGAGTTGAGGCCCTTTTCCGCTTCAGAGTTTCAAGAGAAACCCCACCCAAAAGAATCCTTGACACCCTTCATCCAAAAGACCACCATGGCCAAATCCACTTCAGATACACCTGATTCCCCTGCACTGACTCAACTGTCACAGCGAGTATCTACTCAAAACACAAAGGCACCTGTGACAGCCCTGTGGCACCTTGAGAGAAAGCCACCGATCCCTATGTCAACGTGACTGGAAGACTGATACTACTGTTACCACTCGAGAGGAAAGCAGACTTGCATATCTCCACATAAGGTGAGGCCTGACTCCCCTTTTGAATCTCCATAGGAACCACGAGATCCATGTCAGCACTGGAGAGGAAACCTGAAGCTCTGGCCTTAGCTCCAGATGAGGGCCTTGGACCCCACACTGACTGGAGAGGAATACCGAGTGGCCCCTCGCAGCTGGCATGGAGACTGGACTTTCCTAAGGCAACACGAGCGGGTCCCTGAGGTCCCCGTGGTAAATCGAGAAGAACCCCAAGTTTCTTGCTGCAACTCGAGAAAAACCAATGATTCTCCCCTCAGCGCAAGATGAGGCCGTTTTCCCATGCAGGGACTCAAGAAAAATCCCACCTCCCCTCTTGAGCTTCTAGAGGGTCCTTGACACCCTCGATGCAACTCTAGAGGTTCCCCGCCATCCCCGTCTCCACTCAAGTGGAACACCAAGAATCACGCCACAACTCGAGAAGACCCCAGTTTTTTCCTCCTCATCTCGGTATGAGGGTCCATTTCCCTAATTCTTCAGGAAAGGAATCCTGGCGTTCCCATCTCACCTGAAGAAGAGGCGGTCTCCACTTGAAAGTTGAGAGGAAAGCCAGGGGTCGTGCCAACATTCCAAAATAGCCCGATGTCCCAGTCCACTCAAGATACACCTGATTCCCCTGCACTGAGTAGACTGTCACCCCGCGTATCTAGTCAAAACACGATGGCACGTGTGACAGCCCTGTGACACCTCAAGAGAAAGCCACTGATCCCTATGCCAACTCGACAGTAAGCCTGACACTACTGTTACAACTCGAGAGGAAAGCGAACATCCATGTATGCACACAAGACGAGGTCTGACTCCCCTGTAGAAACTCCAGAGGAACATCAAGATCCATGTCAGCACTGAATAGGAACCCTGAGGTTCCGGCCTCCATTTCAGATGAGGAGCTAGGACCCGGCACCAACTGGAGAGGAATCCCGAGAGCCCCTCACAACTTGCATGGAGACTGAACTTTCCTCAGGCAACACGAGTGCATCCCTGAGGTCTCTGTCCTACGTTGAGAAGAACCCCAAGTTTCCTGCCACAACTCCAGAAAAACCAGGAGATTCTCCCTTCAATGTGAGATGAGGCCCTTTTCCACTGTGGTGTCTCGAGAGAAATCCCATCTTCCCTCTAGACCCTCAAAAGGGTCCTTGACACCCTTGAGGCAACTCAAGAAGTTCCCCAACATACCTGTCTCCACTCGAGAAGAATACCGACGGTCCAGCCACAACTCAAAAAGAGCCCCGGTTTTCCCTCCTCATCTCGAGATGAGGGTCTATTTCCCTGCTTTATTGGGAAAGGAATCCCAGCGTTCTCATCACACCTCAGGAGGAGGCGGTTTCAACTTGATACTCGAGAGGAACTCCAGGGGTTCGGCCACAATTCCAAAAGACCCCAGTGTACCAATCCACTCCAGATACAACTGCCTCCCCTGCACTGACTTGACTGCTGTTACAGCTTGAGAGGAAAGCGGACTTGCATGTCTCCACATGAGATGGGCCCTGACTCCCCTGTTGAAACTCCATAGTTACCCCGAGATACATGTCAGTACTGGAGAGTAACCCTGAGGTCCGGCCTCAGCTCCAGATGAGGACCTAAGACCCAGCAACGACTGAAGAGAAATCCTGAGAGGTTCCTCACAACTTGCATGGAGAATCGACTTTGCTGAGGCAAAAGAAGCCAGTCCCTGAGGTCCCCGTCTTAAGTCGAGAGGAACCCCACGTTTGCTGCCGCAACTTGAGAAAAACAAGGAGATTCTCCCCTCAATGCGAGATGATGTCCTTTTCCACTGCAGTGTCTCGAGAGAAATCCCAACTTCCCTCTTGAGCCTCAAAAGGGTCCTTGACACTCATGAGGCAACTCAAGAAGTACCCCAACATACCCTTCTCCACTCGAGAGGAACACCGAGGGTCCCACCACAACTCAAGAAGAGCCCCGGTTTTCCCTCCTCATCTCGAGATGAGGGTCCATTTCCCTGCTTCGTTGGGAAAGGAATCCCGGTGTTCCCGTAGCACCTCAAGAGGAGGTGGTCTCAAGTTGACACATGAGAGGAACTACAGGGATCATGTTACTATTCCAAAAGTCCCCAATATCTCAATCCACTCCAGATACACCTGACTCCCCTGCACTGACTCAACGGTCATGCCGAGGATCAAATCAAAATACAATGGCAGGTGTGGCAGCCCTGTGGCACCTCCAGAGAAAGCCACCGATCCCTATGGCAACTCAACAGGAAGCATGACGCTGCTTTTCCAGCTTGAGAGGACAACGGACTTGCATGTCTCCACACGAGACGAGGCCTGACTCCCCTGTGGAAACTCCAGAGGAACCCTGAGATCCATGTCAGCACTGGAGAGGAAACCTGATGTTCTGGTCTCAACTCCAGATGAGGACCTCGGCCTCAGCAGTGACTGGAGAGGAATCCCGAGAGGCCCTTCACAATTCACATGGAGACTGGACTTTCCTGAAGCAGCCATGAGTGGGTCACTGAGGTCCCTGTTGTAACTCAAGAGGAACCCCAAGTTTGCTGCCGCAACTCGAGAAAAACCAGGAGATTCTCCCCTCAACGCGAGATGAGGTCCTTTTCCACTGTGGCGTCTCGAGAGAAATCCCACCTTCTTTCTTGAGCCTAAAAAGCGTCTTTGACACCTTTGAGGCAACTCAAGAACTTCCCCGACATACCTGTCTCCACTCGAGAGGAACACCAAGGGTCCCGCCACAACTCAAGAAGAGCCCCTGTTTTCCCTCCTCATCTAGTGATGAGGGTCCATTTCCCTGCTTTGTTGGGAAGGAATCCAGGCATTCCCATCACAGCTCAAGAGGAGGCAGTCTCACCTTGACACTCGAGAGGAACTCCAGCGATCATGTAACCATTCTAAAAGACCCCGATGTCTCAATCCGCTCCAGATACACCTGACTCCCCTTCACTGACTCAACGGTCATGCCGAGGATCAAATCAAAATACCATCGCAGGTGTGACAGCCCTGTGGCACCTCCAGAGAAAGCTACCGATCCCTATGGCAACTCAACAGGAAGCATGATGCTGCTTTTCCAGCTTGAGAGGAGAATGGACTTGCATGTCTCTACACTAGACGAGGCCTGACTCCCCTGTGGAAACAAAACAGGAACCCCGAGATCCATGTTGGCACTGGAGAGGAACCTGAGGTTCCGGCCTCAAGTCCAGATGAGAACCTCATCCCCGGCAGTGACTGGAGAAGAATCCCAAGACACCCTTCGCCACTCGCATGGAGACTGAACTTTCCTGAGGGCACACAAGTGGGTCCCTGAGGTCCCCGTCAAAACTCGAGGGGAACCCCAAGTTTCCTGCAGCAACTCGAGAAAAACCAGGATATTCTCCCCTCAATGCGAGATGAGGCCCTTTTCCTCTGTGGTGCCTCCAGAGAAATCCCACCTTCTTTATTGAGCCTAAAAAGCATCTTTGACACCCTTGAGGCAACTCAAGAACTTCCCCGACATAACCGTCTCAAATCTAGAGGAACACCGAGGGTCCTGCCATAACTAGAGATGAGCCCCATTTTTCCCTCCTCATCTCAAGATGAGGATCTTTTCCCCTGCTTTGTCAGGAAAGGAATCCTGGAGTTCCTGTCACATCTCAAGAGGAGGTGGTTACCACTTGTAAGTAGAGAGGAACTCCAGGGATCGTGCTAAAATTCTAGAAGACCCTGATGTTCAAATCCACTCCAGATACAGCTGATTCCCCTGCACTGACTCGACTGTCACCCCGAGGATCAACTCACAATATGATGTCACGTATGACAGCCCTGTGGCTCCTCAGGAAAAAGCCACAGATTCCTAGGTCAACTGGACAGGAATCCTGACACTACTGTTACAGCTCGAGATGAAATAGGGCTTGCATGCCTCCACATGAGAGGAGGCCTGACTCCCCAGTTGAACCTACATAGGAACCTTAAGATCCATGTCAGCACTGGAGAGGAACACTGAGGTTCCGGCCTCAGCTCCAGATGAAGACCTAGGACCCGGCACCGACTGGAGAGGAATCCTGAGAGGTCCCTTGCAACTAGCTTGGAGACTGGACTTTCCTGAAGCAACACGAGCTGGTCCCTCAGGTCCCCTTGGTAAATGGAGAGGAAAACCAAGTTTCCTGCCGCCGCTCAAGAAAAACCAGGAAATTATCCATTCAACGTGATATGAGGCCCTTTTCCCCTGCGGCATCTCGAGAGAAATCCCCCCTTCCCTCTTGAGTGTTGAAAGGGTCCTTTATACCCTGGATGCAACTTAAGAAGTTCCACAACATACCCGTCTCCACTAGAGAGGAACACCGAGAATACCGCCACAACTCGAGAAGAGCCCCGTTTTTCCTTCCTTATCTCGAGATGAGCATCCATTTCTCTGATTTGTCTGGAAAGGAACCCGGGCATTCCTGTCGCACCTCAAGAGGAGCCGGTCTCTACTTGAAACTCGAGAGGAACACCAGGGTTCTTGCCACCATTCCAAAAGACCCCTATGTGTCAATCCATGCCAGATATACCTGACTCCTCTGCACTGACTCGACTGTCACACGGAGGATCGACTCACAACACGATGGCACTTGTGACAGCCCTGTAGCACCTAGAGAGAAAGACACAGATACCTAGGTCAACTCGACAGGAAGCCTGTCATTACTATTACAGCTCTAGATGAAAGTGGACGAGAACTGACTCCCCTCTTGAAACTCCATAGGAACCTCGAGATCCATGTCAGCACTGGAGAGGAAACCTGAGGATCCAGCCTCAGCTACACATGAGGACGTAGGACCCAGCACTGACTGCAGAGGAATCCTGAGCTGCCCCTCAGAACTCGCATGGAGGTTGAACTTTCCTGAGGCAACATGAGTGCATCCATGAGGTCCCCATTCTAACTCGAGAGGAACCCCAAGTTTCCTGCTGCAACTCGAGAAAAACCAGAAGATTCTCCCCTCAACGTGAAATGAGGCCCTTTTCCTCTGCAACGTCTTGAAAGAAAACCCTCCTTCCCTCTTGAGCCTAGAAGGGTCTTTTACCCCCTTGAGGCAACTCAAGAAGTTCCCCGACAGCCATCTTCACTTGAGAGGAACACCAAGGGTCCCATCTCCACTCAAGAAGGGCCCCGGTTTTCCCTCCTCATCTCGAGATGAGGGTCCATTTCCCTTTTTCATTGGGAAAGAAATCACGGCATTCCAGTCGCACCTCAAGAGGGGGGGGTGGTCTCAACTTGACACTCGAGAAGAACTCCAGGGGTCATGCCACCATTCCAAAAGACCCTGATGTCCCAATCCACTCCAGATACAGCTGATTCCCCTGCAATGACTCGACGGTCACCCTGAGGATCGAGTCAAAACATGATGGCAGGTGTGACAGCCCTGTGGCACCTCGAGGAAAGCCACCGATCCCTATGTCAACTCGACAGGAAGCCTGACACTGCTTTTCCAGCTCGAAAGGAGAGCGGACTTGCATGTCTCCACACAAGACGAGGTCTGATTCCCCTGTGGAAACTTCAGAGGAACCCCTAGATCCATGTGGGCACTGGAGATGAACCCTGAGTTTCCAGCCTCAAATCCAGATGAGGACCTCGGCCCCAGCAGCGACTGGAGAGGAATCCCAAGAGCCCCTCACAATTTGCATAAAGGCTGGACTTTCCTGAGGCCACACAACCGGGTCCCTGACGTTCCTGTCATAACCTGAGAGGAACCCAAAGTTTTCTACTGCAACTCGAGAAAACCAGGAGATTCTCCCCTCAATGCTAGATGAGGCCCTTTTCCATTGCAGCATTATGAGAGAAATCCCTCCTTCCCTCCTGAGCCTCGAAAGGGTCCTTGGCACTCTTGAGGCAACTCAAGAAGTTCCCCGAGATACCCATCTCCACTCGAGAGGAACACCGAGGGTCCCGCCACAACTCAAGAAGAGCCCCGGTTTTCCCTCCTCATTTTGAGATGAGGGTCCATTTTTCTGCTTCGTCGGAAAATGAATTACGGCATTCCTGTCGCACCTCAAGAGGAGGCGATCTCAACTTGACACTCAAGAGGAACTCCAGTGGTCGTGCCACATTCCAAATATCCCAATCCACTCCAGATACACCTAACTCCCCTGCACTGACTCACCAGTCACTCTAGGGATTGACTCGAAACATGAAGGCAGTTATGACAGCCCTGTGGCACCTCGACAGAAAGCCACTTATCCCTATGTTTACTCGACAGGATGCATGACATTGCTTTTCCATTTCAAAGGAAAGTGAACTTACTGGGAGCCCACACAGGAGATCCCACCCACGACAAGGTAATGAGAAGTGGCCTGATGGGCAAGACGAGTCAGGCCTCAGGGGTACCCCCTGGATTTTCCTGAACATCTACCCACAAAAAACCAGAGTCTGCCTGCCTTATTGTACTGTGCTTTTCAAATCTTCTGACACTCTCTAGAAAAAGTTAACTTAGGGCTTCAGTCTTCTTCATTTGAAAGAAATGTTTCAGCTCAAACCCTTCTGATGGCTCTCTATCTAGCCTAACAGGTTCCCATGGACTTTTTACCACTTATGAATAGTTTACAGCCCCCCAGCCACCAGAGGCACAAAGCTTAAAGCATCTTAAAGGTACAGAGCCTTTTCTAAAGAGCTAAAAATCATATTGGTGATGGGTTTTCACTGTTGACTCAATGACTGCTGCCAGGCCTCCATATTCTTTACCTTTTAGGCACCTGGGAGGGTATCAGTCAATGTAAACAGGATGCAGAAATATGCATATAGTTGTTTTGATGGTAGCAACACTTGACTTTTGAGTTAATTACTTTTCTCTTTATAAATCACTGCACTCCTTTTCATTGTTATAAATTGTTGTATCTTTGCTATGTAAGAATGTAACTTTATTTAGTGCTTTCTGAGAGTGTCACCAGACTTTGGGAAAAACAACACAAATTAGTCTTCTCATTGACAGACCCTCATCAGAAAAGGGCAGTAAAAATGTTAATTGACCTTCTGGCCAGAAGATGATGTAAATCACCTAAGACTTGTGTAAGCAACTAAGTATGCAGAGAAAAAGCCTGGTCTGGAAAAGAGTCAGGGCTGTTGACACTACATAATTTTATAGTCTCCATTAATCTCTATGTACAAAAAAAAAAAAAGGTATAAAAGGCCTTTACAACAATAGAGGATGGGCTAGTCACTGGAATGGTTTCCCTCTTGTGGTCTATTCCCCTTCTATGCTTTTCTGGCTGAATTCCCATCTGGGGCGTGGAGGCTTGTCGTGTCTACTTACTTGCCCTGGCTTCTAAGATCCAAGTGAGAGGGAGCCCAAGGTGGGGCACCCCGTGCTATTCAAGAGGACGCCAGTGGCCTAACATAGATGGTGCAAGTTCCTTGTCTGGAACTTTATTGGCTTTCCACATAAACCAAGTTATTTAGCCTCTTTTCTTCACTAAATTTTCCTACTATACTATTTCTTCCTAATCTAATTTTATATCTCTATATAAATAAGTTTTTCCTCGCCACACTGTCTCCACTTCAAACTACCCTGGATCCACTGGGGCTGGACCCCGGCACAGAATTGCATGTCTCCACACGAGATGAGGCCTAACTCTTGTGGAAGTTCCAGAGGAGCCCCGAGATCCATGTCAGCACTGGAGAGGAAACCAGAGGTTCCAGCCTCAACTCCAGATGAGGACCTCAGCCCTGGAAGCGACTGGAGAGGAATCTTGAGAGGCCCCTTGCAACTCGTACGTAGATGGGACTTTCCTGAGGCTACACGACCGGGTCCCTGTGTACCCTGTCTAAACTTGAGAGGACCCCAAGTTTGCTGCCGCAACTCAAGAAAAACCAGGAGATTCTTGAGGCAACTCAAGAAGTTCCCCGACACACCCGGCTCCACTCGAGAGGAGCACCGAGGATCCTGCAACAACTCAAGAAGAGCCCCGGTTTTCCCTCCTCATCTCAAGATGAGGGTCCATTTCCCTGCTTCGCTGGGAAAGGAATCTTGGCGTTCCCTTTTCACCTCAAGAGGAGGTAGTCTCAACTCGACACTCAAGAGGAACTCCAGAGGTCATGCCACCATTCCAAAAGACCCCAATGTCCCAGTTCACTCCAGATAAACCTGACTGCCTTGCACTGACTCAATGGTTACCCCAAGGATTGACTCAAAACACAATGGCAGGAGTGACAGCCCTGTGGCACTTCGAGAGAAAGCCACTGATCCCTATGTCAACCCGACAGGAAGCCTGACATTGCTTTTGCAGCTTGAGAGGAAAGCGGACATGCACGTGTCCACACGAGATGAGGCCTGACTCCCCTGTGGAAACCCCAGAGGAACCCCAAGATCCATGTCGGCACGGGAGAGGAACCTGGAGATTCTGGCCTCAACTCCAGATGAGGACCACGGCCTGGGAACCGACTTCAGAGGAATCCCGAGAGGCCCCTCGTAACTAGCATGGAGACTGGACTTTCCTGAGGCCCCCACCAACGGGTCCCTGAGTTCCCTGTCGTAACTTGGGAGGGACAAGTTTTCTTCAGCAACTCGAGAAAAACCAGGAGATTCTCCCCTCAATGCAAGATGATGCCCTTTTCTACTAGGCATCTCAAGAGAAATCCCACCTTCCCTCTTGAGCCCCAAAAGGGTACCTGGTACTCTTGAGGCAACTCAAGAAGTTCCCCAACGTACCCGTATCCACTCAAGAGGAACACCGAGGGTCCCGCCACAACTCAATAAGAGCCCCCAGTTCCCCTCCTCCTCCCGAGAGGAGGGTCCTTTTCCCTGCTTCGTTAGGAAAAGGAATCCCGTCGTTCCCGTCGCACCTCAAAAAGAGGCAGTCTCAACTTGACACTGGAGAGGAACTCCAGGGATCGTGCCAACATTTCAAAAGACCCCAATGTCCCAAGCAGTCCAAATACACCTGACTCTGCTGCAACTGACTCGACAGTCACCCCAAGGACTGACTCAAAACACGATTGTGGGTGACAGCCCTGTGGCACCTCGAGAGAAAGCCACCGATCCCTATGTCAACCTGACATGAAGCCTGATATTGCTTTTCCAGCTCGAGAGGAGAGCGGACATGCATATCTCAACACGAGATGAGTTCTGACTCCCCTGCGGAAATCCCAGCGGAACCCCCGGGTCCATGTCGGCAAGGGAGAGGAAACCGGAGGTCCCGGCCTCAACTCCAGATGAGGACCTCAGCCCCAGCATTGACTGCAGAGGAATCCTGAGAGGCCCCTCGAACCTTGCATGGAGACTGGACATTCCTGAGTCCCCCACGAGAGGATCCCTGAGGTCCCCATAGTAACAGGGGAAGGACCCCAAGTTTGCTGCCGCAACTCGAGAAAAACCAGGAGATTCTCCCCTCAATGCGAGATGAGGCCCTTTTCTGCTGCGGCATCTCGAGAGAATTCTCACCTTCCCTCTTGAACTTCAAATGGGTCCTTGACACCCTTGAGGCAACTCAAAAAGTTCCCTGACATACTCGTCTCTGCTTGAGAGGAAGACCAAGGGTCCTGTCACAACTCAAGAAGAGCCCCGGTTTTCCCTCCTCCTCCTGAGGAGAGGGTCCATTTCCCTGCTCCACTGGGGAAAGGAATCCCAGCATTCCCGTCGCACCTCAAGGGGAGACGGTCTCAGCTTGACACTCTAGGGGAACTTCAGGGGTCATGCCACCATTTCAAAAGACCCCAATTTCTCAATGCACTCTAGATACACCTGACTCCCCTGTAACTGACTTGATAGTTACCCCGAGGACTGACTCAAAACAGGATGGGGTTTGTGACAGCCCTGTGGCACCTCAAGAGAAAGCCACCGATCCCTATGTCAACCCGATAGGAAGTCTAACACTGCTTTTCCAGCTCGAGAGGAGAGACGACATGCATGTCTCGACACGAGACGAGGCCTGACTCCCCTATGGAAACTCCAGAGGATCCCCAAGATCCATGTTGGAATGGGAGAGGAACCCTGAGGTTCTGGCTTCAACTCCAGATGAAGATCTTGGCCTTGGCAGCGACTGCAGAGGAATCCCAAGAGGCTCTTCGCACCTCGCATCGAGACTGGACGTTCCTGAGGCCCCCAGGAGCGGGTTTTTGAGGTCCCTGTCATAACTTGAGAGGGACCCTAAGTTTGCTGAGGCAACTTGAGAAAAACCAGGAGATTCTTCCCCTGACACGAGATGAGGCCCTTTTCTGCTGCGGCGTCTCGAGTGAAATCCCACCTTCGATCTTGAGCCTCGGAAGGCTCCTTGACACCCTTGGGGCAACTCTAGAATTTCCCGAATGTACCAGTCTCCACTCTAGAGGAACACCGATGGTCCCACAACAACTCAACAAGAGCCCCTGTTTCCCCAACTCCTCCCGAGAGGAGGGTCCATTTCCTTTCTTCGTCAGTTAAGGAATCCCGGCATTACCCTCGCACTTCAAGAAGAGGCGGTCTCACTTGAAAATCGAGAGGAACTCAGGGGTCGTGCCACCATTTCAAAAGACCCCGATGTCCCAATGCACTCCAGATACACCTGACTCCCCTGCAACTGACTCGACTCACCCTGAGGACAGACTCAAAACACGATGGCGGGTGTGACAGACAGCCCTGTGGCACCTGGAGATAAAGCCACCGATCCCTATGTCAACCCGACAGGAAGACTGACACTGCTTTTCCAGCTTGAGAGGAGAGCAGACGTGCATGTCTCCACATGAGACGAGGTCTGACTCCTCTGTTGAAATCCCAGAGGAACCCCAAGATCCAGTCGGCACGGGAGAGGAAACAGGAGATTCTGGCCTCAATTCCAGATGAGGACCTCATCCTTGGCAGCGACTGCAGAGGAATCCTGAGAGGCCTCTCGCATCTCGCATGGAGACTGGACGTTCCTGAGGCCGGCACGCCCGGGTCCCTGAGGTCCACGTCGTACCTTGAGAGGGACCCAAAGTTGCTGCTGCAACTCGAGAAAAACCAGGAGATGCTCCCCACAACGCAAGAGGAGGCCCTTTTCTGCTGAGGCATCTCGAGAGGAATCCCATCTTCCCTTTTGAGCCTCGAAAGGTCCTTGACAACCTTGAGGCAACTCAAGAAGTTCCCCAACATCCCCGTCTGCACTTGAGAGGAACACTGAAGGTCACGCAACAACTCAGAAGAGTCCTGGTTCTCCCTCCTCATCCCGAGAGGAGGGTCCCTTTCCTTGCTTCGTCGGGGAGGGAATCCTGGCATTCCCGTCACACCTCAAGTGGCAGAGGTTTCCACATTCTGCTCGAGAAGAACTCCAGTTGTCAAGTCACCATTTCAAAAGACCCCCGATATCCCAGTGCACTCCAGACACACCTGACTCCTGTGCACTGACATGATG
Organism: Capra ibex; assembly: GCA_006410555.1. Taxonomy (NCBI): domain Eukaryota; kingdom Metazoa; phylum Chordata; class Mammalia; order Artiodactyla; family Bovidae; genus Capra; species Capra ibex. The sequence goes on along the minus strand of SJYO01041852.1, from coordinate 40,202 downwards.
GTCACCCAGATGACCGACTGAAAACACGATGGCAGGTGTGACAGCCTTGATTCGCCTCGAGAGAAAGCCATGGATCCCTATGGTCAACCAGACAGGAAGCCTGATCCTGCTTTTCGGGCTCGAGAGGAGAGCAGACTTGCATGGCTCCACACGAGACGAGGCCTGACTTCCCTTTGGATGCCCCAGAGGAACCCCGAGATCCATGTCGGCTCTGAAGAGGAATCCTTAGGTTCCGGCCTCAACTCCAGATGAGGATCTCGGCCCCGGCAGCACCTGCAGAGGAATCCTGAGGGCCCCTCGTGACTCGTGTGGAGACTGGACCTCCCTGAGGCCCCACGATCGGGTCTCTGAAGTCCCCATCACAGCTCGAGAGGAACCCCACCGCAACCCGAGAAAAACCAGGAGATTTTTCTCTCAATGCAAGCTGAGGCCCTTTTCCGCTGCGGCATCTCGAGCAAAATCCCACCTTCCCTCCTGAGCCCCAAAATGGTCCTTGACACCCTTGAGACAACTCAAGAAGTTCCCTGACATCCCCATCTGCACTCGAGAGGAACACCGAGGGTCCCGCCAAAACTCAAGAAGAGCCCCGGTTCTCCCTCCTCATCCTGAGAGGAGGGTTCGTTTCCCTGCTTCATCGCAGAGGGAATCCCAGCATTCCTGTCGCACCTCAAGAGGAGGCGGTCTCCACCTGATGCTTCTGAGGAACTCCAGGGGTCGTGCCACTATTTCAAAAGACCCCCAATGTCCCAGTTCACTCCATACACACCTGACTCCCCTGCACTGACTTGATGGTAACCCCGAGGACTGATTCAGAACACAATGGCAGGTTTGACAGCCCTGGGGCACCATGAGAGAAAGACACCGATACCTACAGTCAACCCGACTGGAAGCCTGACCCTGCTTTTCCAGCTGGAGAGGAGAGCAGACTTGCATGGCTCCACACGAGACGAGGCTTGACTCCCCTGTGCACGACGGAGTGCAACCCCGAGGTCCATGTCAGTCCTGCAAGGAAACCTGAGCTTTCTGGCCTCAACTCCAGATGAGGACCTCCGCCCCCGCTGTGACTGAACAGGAATCCTGAGGGGCCCCTTGCGACTCGCGTGGAGACTGGACATCCCTGAGGCCCCATGAGCGGGTCCCTGACATCCCCGTCATAAGTCAAAAAGAACCCCGCCTCAACTCGAGAAAAAACAGGAGATTCTCCCCTCAACGCATCTGAGGTTCTTTTCCCCTGCAGCGTCTCAAGAGAAATCCCACCTTCCCTCTTGAGACCCCAAAGGGTCCTTGACACCATTGAGGCAAATCAAGAAGTTCCCCGACATGTCCGTCTTCACTCAAGAGGAACACCAAGGGACCCACCACAACTCAAGAAGAGCCCCGGTTCTCCTTCCTTATCCTCAGAGGAGGGTCCGTTTTCTTGCTTCGTTGTGGAGGGAATCCTGGCATCCTGTCACACCTCAAGAGGAGGTGGTCTCCACTTGACACTCGAGAGGAACTCCAGGGGTCGTGCCACCATTTCAAAAGATCACCGATGTCCCAGCGCACTCCAGACACACCTGACTCCCCTGCACTGACTCGACAGTCACCTCGAGGACCGACTCAAAACACAATGGCAGGTGAGGCAGCCCTGTGGCACCTAGAGAGAAAGCCACCGATTCCTATGGTCAACCCAACAAGAAGTCAGAAACTGCCTTTCTGGCTCGAGAGGAGAGCGGTCTTGCATGGCTCCACATGAGACGAGGCCTGACTCCACTGTGGACTCCCCAGAGGAGCCCTGAGATCCATGTCGGCCCTGGAGAGGAACCCCGAGGTTCCAGCCTTGACTCCAGAGGAGAACCTCGCCCCGGCAGCGATTGCAGAGGAATCCCGAGGGGCTCTCACCAATTGAGTGAAGACTGGACCTCCCTGAGGCTCCACAAATGGGTCCCTAAGGTCCCCGTTATAATTCAAGAGGAACCCCTCCGCCACTCAATAAAAACAGGAGATTATCCCCTCAATGCGAATTAAGGCCCTTTTCTGCTGTGGCCTCTCGAGAGAAATCCCAGCTTCCCTCCTGAGCCCCAAAGGAGTCCTTGACACCATTGAGGCAACTCAAGAAATTCCCCAACATCCCCGTCTGCACTCGAAAGGAACACCGAGGGTCCCACCACAACTCAAGAAGTGCCCCTGTTCTCCATCCTCATCCCAAGAGGAGGGTCCATTTCTCTGCTTCGTCAGGGAGGGAATCCCAGCATTCCCGTCGCACCTCAAGAGAAGGTGGTCTCCACTTGACGCTCGAGAGGAACTCCAGGGGTCGTGCCATCACTTCAAAAGACCCCCGATGTCCCAGTGCACTCCAGACACACTTGACTGCCCTGCACTGACTCGATGGTAACCCCGAGGACCGACTCAAAACATGATGGCAGGTGTGACAGCACTGTGGCACCTTGAGAGAAAGACACCGATCCCTATGGTTAAACCGACAGGAAGCCTGACACTGATTTTCCTGCTGGAGAGGAGAGTGGACTTGCATGGCTCCACACGAGACGAGGCCCTGACTCCCCTGTGGATGCTGCAGAGGAACCCCGAGATCCATGTCGGCCCTGGAGAGGAACCCGGAGTTTCCGGCCTCAACTCCAGATGAGGACCTCGGCCCCGGCAGCGACTGCAGACAAATCTCAAGAGCCCCCTCGTGACTCGAGGGGAGACTGGACCTCCCTGAGGCCCCACGAGTGGGTCCCTGAGGTCCCCATCATAACTCGAGAGGAACCCCGCTGAAACTCGAGAAACACCAGAAGATTCTCCCCTCCACCCAAGCTGAGGCCCTTTTCCACTGCGGTGTCTCCAGAGAAATCTCACCTTCACTCTTGAACCCTGAAAGGGTCCTTGAACCCTTGAGGCAACTCAAGAAGTTCCCCGACATCCCTGACTGCACTCGAGAGGAACACCAAGGATCCTGCCACAACTCAAGAAGATCCCCGGTTCTCCCCCTTCATCCCAAGAGGAGGGTCCATTCCCTGCTTCATCTGGGAGGGAATCCCGGCCTTCCCGTCGCACCTCAAGAGGAGGCTGTCTCCACTTGATGCTCGAGAGGAACTCCAGGGGTCGTGCCACCATTTCAAAAGATCACCGATGTCCCAGCGCACTCCAGACACACCTGACTCCCCTGAACTGACTCGACGGTCACCTCGAGGACCGACTCAAAACACAATGGCAGGTGAGGCAGCCCTGTGGCGCCTCGAGAGAAAGCCACCGATCCCTATGGTCAACCCAACAGGAAGCCTGACACTGCTTTTCTGGATTGAGAGGAGAGCGGACTTGCATGGCTGCACAGGAGACGAGGCCTGACTCCCCTTTGGATGCCCCAGAGGAAACCCAAGGTCCACGTTGGCCCTGGAGAGGAAACCTGATGTTCCGGCCTCAACTTCAGATGAGGACCTCGGCCCCAGCTGTGACTACAGAGGAATTCTGAGGGGCCCCTCGTGATTCAGTGGAGATGGGACCTACCTGAGGCCCCACGAGCGGATCCCTGAGGTCCCCGTCATAACTCGAGAGGAACCCCGCCACACCTCGAGAAACACCAGAAGATTATCCCCTCAATGCGAGCTGAGGCCACTTTCCTCTGGAGCATCTCGAGATAAATACCACCTTCCCCCCTTAGCCCAGAAATGTTCCTTGACACCCTTGAGGCAACTCAAGAAGTTCTTCAACATCCCCGTCTCCACTCGAGAGGAACACCGAGGGTCCCACCACAACTCAAGACCCCTGATGTCCCAGTGCACTCTAGACACACCTGACTCCCCTGCACTAATTTGAGGACTGACTCAAAACAAGATGGCAGGTGTGACAGCCCTGTGGCACCTCGAAGAAAAGCCACAAATCCCTGTGTCACCTTGAGATGAAGCCTGAAACTGCAGCTACAGCTGGGGAGGAAAGCAGAGGTGCATGTCCCGCTCGAGACGAGGCCTGACTCCCCTGTGGAGACTCCAGAGGAACCCCAAGATCCATGTCAGCACTGGAGAGGAAACAAGTTTCTGGCCTCAGCTCCAGACCAGGACTTAGGACCTGGCACTGACGGGAGAGGATTCCAGAGAGGCCCGTTGCAACTGGCATGGAGACTGGCCTTTCCTGAGGCCACACGAGCGGGTCCCTGAGGTCCCCATCGTAACTCGAGAGGAACCTGTCTCAACTCAAGAAAAAACCAGGAGGTTCTCCCATCCAAGTGAGATGAGGCCATTTTCTGATGGGGCGTCATGAGGGAAATCACACCTCCCCTCCTGATCCTAGAAAGGATCCTTCACACTGTTGCTGCAATTAAATAAGTTCCCCGACATACTCGTCTCCACTTGAGAGGAACACCGAGAGTCCCGCCACAACTCAAGAGGAGTCCCGTTTCCCCCTCCTCAGATCGAGATGAGGGTTCCTTTCACTGACTCATCAGGAAAGGATTCCCGGCTTTCCTGTCCCATCTGAAGTGGAAGCGCTCTCTACAGGAAAGTCGAGAGGAACTCCAGGGTTCATGCCACCATTCCAAAATATCCCCAAATGTCTCAGTCCACCCCAGATGAATCAGATTTCCTGGCACTGCCTGGACTGTCACCCCGAGTATCAACTCACACCACTGTGGCACATGTGACATCCCCATGGCACCTTGAGGGAAGCCACAGATCCCTGTGTCAACTCGCAGGAAGCCTGACACTGTTGCTACAGCTCGGGAGGAAAGCAGGTGTGCATGTTTCCACTCGAGATGAGACTTGACTCCCCTGTGGAGACTTCAGAGGAACCCCAAAATCCATGTCAGCCCTGGAGTGGAAACCTCAGTGTCCGGCCTGAGCTCCAGATGAGGACTTAGGACCCGACACCGACTGGAGAGGAATCCCGAGGGGCCCCTCACAACTCGCATGGACACTGGTCTTTCCTGAGGCCACAGGAGTGGTTCCCTGAGGTCCCTGTTGTAACTCGAGAGGGACCTGTAGCAACTCGAGAAAAATCAGATCTACCATCCAGGCGAGATGAGGAACTTTTCCGCTGCGGTGTCTTGAGGGAAATCACACCTTTCCTCTTGGACATTGAAAGGATCCTTCACACACTTGCTGCAACTCAAGAAGTTCCCCAAAATACTTGACTCCACTCGAGAGGAACACCGAGGGTCCCGACATGACTCAAGAAGAGACCCACTGTCTGCTCCTCAGCGCTAGACGAATGTTCCTTTCTCTGCTTCGTTGGGAAAGGATTCGCAGCATTCCCGTCGCATCTCAGGAGGAGGCGCCATCACCCGAAAGCTGAGAGGAATACCAGCGATCGTGCCATTTCAAAAGACTCCCATATGTCTCAGTTCACACCAGATGGACCTGATTTCCCTGCACTGCCTCGACTGTCACCACGAATATTGACTCACACCATGGCGGCACGTGTGACAGCCCTGTGCACATTGAGGGAGAGCCACAGATCCATGTGTCAACTCGACAGGAAGTGTGATACTGCTGTTATAGCTCTGGAGGAAAGGGAACGGGCATGTCTCCACTCGAGATGAGGCCTGACTCCCCTGTGGAGATTCCACAGGAACCCCAATATCCTTGTCAGCACTGGAGAGGAAACCTCAGGTTCCAGACTCATTTCCAGATGAGGACTTCGGACCTGGCACCAACAGGAGAGGAATCCCAAGAGGGCCCTTGCAACCCGCATGGAGACTAGCCTTTCCTGAGGCCACACGAGCCAGTCCCTAAGGCCCTCATCGTAACTTGATAGGAGCTGCTGCAACTCTAGAAAAACCAGGAGATTCTCCCCTCCTGGTGAGATGAGGCCCTTTTCCGCTGTGGCATCATGAGGGAAATCACACCTTCCCTCTTGGACCTCAAAAGGGTCCTTCACACACTTATGGCAACTCAAGACGGACTAGAACAAATAATTTCAAGATTTGTATGGAAATACATAAAACCTCGAATAGCCAAAGCAATCTTGAGAAAGAAGAATGGAACTGGAGGAATCAACTTGCCTGACTTCAGGCTCTACTACAAAGCCACAGTCATCAAGACAGTATGGTACTGGCATGAAGACAGAAATATAGATCAACGGAAAAAAATAGAAAGCCCAGAGATATATCCACACACATATGGACACCTCATCTGTGACAAAGGGGGAAAGAATATACAATGGAATAAAGACAATCTCTTTACCAAGTGGTGCTGGGAAATCTGGTCAACCACTTGTAAAAGAATGAAACTAGACCACTTTTTAACACCACACACAAAATTAAACTCAAAATGGATTAAACATCTAAACGTAAGACCAAATACTATAAAACTCCTACAGGAGAACATAGTCAAAACACTCTCTGACATAAATCACAGCAGGATGCTCTAAGTCCCGCCCCCAGAAAACTGGAAATAAAAGTGAAAATAATCAAATTGGATCTAATTAAAATTAAAAGCTTCTGCACAACAAAGGAAAATATAAGCAAGGTGAAAAGACAGCCTTCTGAGTGCGAGAAAGTAATAGCAAATGAAGCAACTGACAAACAACTAATCTCCAAAATATACAAGCAACTTATGCAGCTCAATTCCAGAAAAATGAACGATCCAATCAAAAAATGGGCCAAAGAACTAAATAGACATTTCTCCAAAGAAGACATACGGATGGCTAACAAAAACATGAAAAGATGCTCCACGTCACTCATTATTAGAGAAATGCAAATCAAGACCACAATGAGGTACCACTTCACACCAGTCAGAATGGCTGCGATCCAAAAGTCTGCAACCAATAAATGCTGGAGAGGGTGTGGAGAAAAGGGAACTCTCTTACACTGTTGGTGGGAATGAAATCTAGTACAACCACTATGGAGAACAGTGTGGAGATTCCGTAAAATTTGCAAATAGAACTGCCTTATGACCCAGCAAACCCACTGCTGGGCATGCACACCGAGGAAACCAGAATAGAACAAGACTCATGTACCCCAATGTTCATCACAGCACTGTTTATAATAGCCAGGACATGGAAAAAACCTAGCTGTCCATCAGCAAATGAATGGATAAGAAAGCTCTGGTACATATACACAATGGAGTATTACTCAGCCTTAAAAATAATACATTTGAATCAGGTCTAATGAGATGGATGAAACTGGAGCTGATAATACAGAGTGAAGTAAGCCTGAAGGAAAAACACCAATACAGTATACTAACCCATATATATGGAATTTAGAAAGATGGTAATGATGACCATGTATGGAACACAGCAAAAGAGACACAGATGTGTAGAGCAGAATTTTAGACTCTGAGGGAGAGGGAGAGGATGGGATGATTTGGAAGAATGGCATTGAAATATGTATACTACCATGTAATAAATGAATCACCAGTCTATGTTTGATGCAGGATGCAGGATGTTTGGGTCTGGTGCACGGGGATGATCCAGAAGGATGATGTGGGATGGGATGTGGGAGGGGGGTTCATGTTTGGGAGCTCATGTACACCCATGGAGGATTCATGTCAATGTAAGCCAGAACCAATACAGTGCTGTAAAGTAAAATGAAGTAATAATAATAATTCTTTCTTTTTTTTATGATGTGGGTTTAAAATTTCCAAAATAAAAGTATTTGAATATTTTGTATTAAAAGAAGTGGAAATGAGGAAGATTTAACATGGTCCCAAATTATTTTTCATTTTTCCTTTTAGGAAATGAATCTATTTCTCAACCCCTGGAATCTAGGCTGATATTTAAAATAGCTTTGATCAATGGTATGACGCATAAGTGACTTTATGTGACTTTTGAGCCCAAGCCTCAAAAAGCCTTGAATTTTCACCCTGTTCTCTTGGAACACTGTTGCCATTTTGTATTAAACCTGGGCTATCATGCTAGAGAGGCTATATGGAGAAGAGTCTAGGCATAATACCTGACTGACCAAATTAACCACCAGAGCCATGAGTAAGTCCATCTGAAATAGCCATCTCTGGTCACACCTCTAGGTGTGTGTGTGTGTGTGTGTGTGTGTGTGTGTGTGTGTGTGTGTTAGTCACTCAGCCATGTCAGACTCTTTGCAACCCATGGATTTTAGCCCACCAAGCTCTTCTGTCCCTGGAATTCTCCAGGCAAGAATACTGGAGTGGATAGCCAGCCATTCCCATCTCCAGGGGATCTTCTTGACTCAGGACTGAACCTGGGTCTCCCACACTGTGGGTGGATTCTTTACTGTCTGAGTTACCTGGAAAGCTAATCTTCCAGGAGGAGCTATGACTACCTCCATATAAGTGACACCAAGCAAGGGCAGGAAAACCACCCAAATGAGTAAGCCAGGCCAGAAAGTAATCATGATAAAAAAAGAAAAAAGATGATTGTTTTAAGCCATTAAGGTTTGGTGTGCTTTCTTTCAAATAACAGAACTAAAGCAGACGATTTCTTTGAAAAATATTTTTGTATAAACAGCACCATGATAACAATAATAGTGATTTCTGTCTCAAGTTATTAAATTGCATTTCAACAACTCTCATTCTAAATACAAGAATCTAAACACAGCATATATATATATATATATATATATATATATATATATATATATATATATATCTGTGGCTGAAGACATAGATTTCCAAATATCGAGTCCTGTATTACCAAATAAACAATCTGAATAAAGATAATTTTATTTCATTGACTATGTTCAAAAAATACTTGTTTTTATCTTGTCTAAATGAAAATAAATTCGCTTTTTCCTACCCCCCCAAAAAAAAAATAAAAAAAATAAATAAAATCAAGAACAAAAAAAGAAAAAAGAAGTTCCCCGACATACCCGTCTCCATTCGAGAGGAATACCGAGGGTCCCACCACAATTCAAAAGGAGCCCCGTTTTCCCTCCTCAGCCCGAGATGAGGGTTCTAGTCCCTGATTCTTTGGGAAAGAATTCCCAGCGTTCTGGTCGCATTTTAGGAGGTGCTCTCAACAGGAATTTCCAAAAGAACTCCAGGGATCATGCCACCATTCCAAAAGACCCCCAAATGTCTCAGTCCACTCCAGATGAACCTGATTTTCCTGCACTGCCTCAACTGTCACCCCGAGTATCGACTCATACCACGGTGGCACGTGAGACAGCCCTGTGGCCCCTCGAGGGAAAGCTACAGATCCCTGTGTCAACTAGACTTGAAGACTGGGACTGCTGACACCACTGGGGAGGAAAGCAGATGTCCATGTCTCCACTCGAGAAGAGTCTCCCCAGTGGAGACTCCAGAGGAACCCCAGTATCCATGTTAGCACTGAAGAGGAAATCTCAGGTTCTGGCCTTAGCTCCAGATGAGAACTTAAGACCCAACACCAACTGGAGAGGAATCCTGAGAGTCCCCTAGCAACTTGCATGGAGACTGGCCTTTCTTGAGGCCACACGAGCGGGTCCCTGAGGTCCCCATCGTAACTCGAGAGGGACCTGCCACAACTCGTGAAAAACCAGGAAATTATCCCCTCCATTAGAGATGAGGCCCTTTTCCTCTGTGGCGTCTCGAGGGAAATCACACCTTCCCTCTTGGACCTCGAAAGGCTCCTTCACACCCTTGCTGCAACTCAAGAAGTTTCCTGACACACCCGTCTCCACTTGAGAGGAATACCAAGGGTCCTGCCAAAACTCAAGAGGAGCCCCGTTTTCCCCTCCTCGCTCGAAATGAGGGTTCCTTTCCCTGCTTCGTCGGGAAATGATTCGCTGCTTTCCCGTCGCATCTCAGGAGGAGGCACTCTCAACAGGAAAGTTGAGAGGCACTTCAGGAGTCATACCACTGCCGGGATTCAGCCCCGTTGGATCCAGGAAATCGAAATGTGGACAGTGTTGGCCAGGAAAAACTTATTTATTTATTAATAAAAGATTAGATTAGAGAGAAATAATGTAGTATGAAAATTAACTGGAGAAAGAATGCAGAATATCTTGGTTTGCGTGGGAAGGCAATAAAGTTCCAGAGAAGGAGCTTGCACCATCTACTTTAGGTCTCCGGCATCCTCTTGAATATCAGGGGCTGCCCCGCCTTGGGCTCTCCCTCACGTGGATCTTAAAAGCCGGGACATGTATGTATACATGGTGAGCCTCCACGCTCCAGATGAGAATTCAGCCAGAAATTAGAGAGGAGACACGGGGGACACCAGTCCAGTGACTTGCCCATCTTCTATTTTTCAGAAGGCCTTTTATACTTTTTGATTATACCTAGAGATCAGTGGGTAACACAAAGTTATTCAGCGTTAGCACCCCAGACTCTTATCAAAACCAGGCTTTTCTCTCTGCATACCTAGTTGTATACACAAGTCTTAGGTAATTTACATCATCTTCTGGCCAAAAGGGCCAATTAACATTTTACAGCCTTTTTTCTGATAAGGGTTTGTCAACCAGAAAACTTATTTGTGTTGATCTTCCCAAAGTCTGGTGCCACTCTCAGAAAGCACTAAATAAAGTTACATTCCTACATAGCAAGGACACAAGAGGAGTGCAGTGATACATAACAAAGAGAAAAGTAATTAACTCAAAAGCCTAGAGTTGCTAACATCAAAACTATTATATATCGTTTCCATATCCCGTTTACATTGATTAACATCCTCCCAGGTGCCTAAAAGATAAAGAATATGGAGGCCGACAGCAATCATAGAGTCAACAGTGAAATCCTGTCACCAATATGATATTTAGCTCTTAGAAAAGGCTATGTATCTTAAGATGCTTTAAGCTCTGTGCCTCTCGTGGTTGGGGGGCTGTAAGCAATTCACAAGCTTTAAGAGGTTCGGGGAACCTGTTAGGCAAGCTAGAGAACTATCAGAGGGGTTTTAACTGAAACATCCCTTTCAAATGCAGAAGACTAAAGCCCTGATTTGACTTTTTCCAGAGAATATTAGAAGAGCGGAAAAGCAGGCAGATTCTTATTTTGGGGTGGGGGGGAGTTGGAAGCTCAGGAAATTCCAGGCGGAAAACCTGAGGTCTGATTAGCCTTGCCATCAGAGCTCTGCCGCATGAACTTGTCATGGGTGGAATTCCTCACGCTGGCTCCCAGCATCCCCCCCCTTTTTTTTTATTAAAAAACAAAATCAGGTGCAGTTCAGTCATGAGATTCTGAACATTCTGCCTAAGAATCCTGACAATACAGGGAAGAATGATTATAAGGAGCAAGATTTAGAGCAAAGTGAAAAGAGTAAACAGAGTAGTCTTTCCAGAAATGAAGTTAGGGAAGGTGTGGAAAAAGTCATTGGCTTCTCCTGCGGCAGTAAAATCTAATCATGAGTGTTCCAAGGTCTGAATCTGATTATGAAGTTTCCCTAAGTCTAAACTAATATCTGAGCTATTCCAAACACCTAAAACATATTGGGCATTTATACTTGTTGAGTCAATGATTGCTGCCATAGTAACAATAACAATAACAGTAACAGTTGTTGTAACACAGCAAGACCATGATCATCATACCAATAAGTTGTTACGGTTACAGGCATCACAGGGTGGATGTTTTAAAACCACAAAAGAGCAAACATTATATTGAGGAGTTAAGCAGGATGAAAGCATACATTGTTCACAAGTCACTACATTAGGTCCATTTGTACATTAAGTCTTCTGGAATCATTGGTGCAAAGAAAAACAAGGAGAGGATAGACAAGCCAAAATACAGTAAATAGAATCATTTTCTGGTCGGAGTTAGCGCTGCAGCAGCTGTCAGTCCCGCCAGGATCTTGATGTTTATTTTGCCTCTTCTGCCAGTGCGAGCGGTGGCCCTTGCCCCGCCCTCCACTGAAATAGCTTCGGGCCTAGTGGCGGCCAATCAAGATGAAAAACTGAGCAAATAGTATACAGTTCCCACATATCTCCTTTCCCCATCAACCCTCTATCCCATAGTTTTGCAGACGGACTCCGGCACTGCTATGGGGCTGCGAGTGCGGCGCACTGGGTTCCGTCAGTCAGTCAGGCTGGCCCCACCCGCAGCTCCAGGCGGGCAGCTGTTGCACGCAGCGGCGGCAGAGGAATTTCACTTTTTCTTTTGTGGTGAATCAGTCTGTCCGGGATCCAAACTGACGAATCTGCATCCTCTGGAAAAAATACAAACACTTCCTTGGCCAGCAGTTAATTTTGGGTCGGGATCTTTTTATTATTGTCTGGAGAGGAGTTCTTTTCACTTTACCAACGGTTTTATATTTTATTGCTCCAGATGAATCAGCATTCAACTTATTACCAAGAGAACATGTGGTAAAATCTGATGGGGGAAAACTATACTTAAATTCTCCTTTTTAAATTTTTGAATTAACAAAGCATGTGAGGGTAAATGATGCAAGATTTGACCACAGTAATTTCCTATAGCAATCTGCCAATCATTATCAAACATTTGAAAAGCATCAAGTTATATTCTCTGTTATATGGATTATAATTTTTGATGGCTCTTTACTAAACAATTTAATAAATCAGTATACTTGAATTAATCTTTATAATTAATATGTCAGTTTATATATATTGCAGCAATACAACATGCACACAACCAATACCAACCAACAGAAACCAATGCATTGTAATAATACATGTCTCACACACACAATATAATTATATAATATATATAACATGTTATCACAGCATGCCAATCTATACCAATTAATATTAGTCACATATATATTGTATTACTGCAATATACACATTATGTATATATAATTAGAGTATATATTCAATATGCATATATAGTATGCATATTAATTTATATATGGATTAATTAAGTATAGATTTATAAATAGAATTAGGTATACCCACTTTTTTTTTTTCTACAAATCTTTATTCAAGGTTAGGTGCTTTATTATTGAACTGCATTATTTCTCTGAAATAATGAACGGATATATGACAGATATAAAGTAAATATACTACAGACCATTTGGTGGAGGGAGGGAAGGCAAGAGAAAAAAAGATTAGTTAAGGGACATTAAATGCTTCTGGCAGTTTTGATATTCTCCTTATATGTTTAATTAGCTTCATTTGAGCTAAAAGAAGTGGCAAAACCATTTCAGCAAGAATAAATACCAGTGCACTAAATGAAAATTCAAATATTACAGTTATCAGAATGGGTCAGAAATATCTACCTAATTAATTCCTTTAAAGTGCCAAAATTTTGAAGTGGTTTAAAATACTCCAAAAAAAGTTATATAACATATTTCAAAGAATTTCTATAAATAACTTGCATAAAATTTAGATTCTCATTATAATAATAGATTGTATTAAAATATACAAAATGGTTCTCCAACTTTAAAATTCAACATAATCTGTAACTAAATCTCTAAGATCTGATTTTTATTACCAAGGATATATTAATAGCTGTAAAAGATGCCTTGGATTCCCCACTGAAAATATATTTTCCCTTTTTTACACCCCTCTGATGCAACATATGAATGCTTCAAAATATTTACCACCCTTTGCCTACTATCTGAGTTGCCTATAACTACTTCAGCATCACCACTAGATTGTGAGTGAGTCCTTAGAAAATGTGGATTTTGGCTTTTCCATCTCTATATCACACAAAGGGCCAGACCAAGCATGATATTTTAAAAACTGTGTTCAACCAAATCCAAATGTGAAGAGATTCATCTTAAGCCACTCAACAGGGTATATTTTTTCCAGTTTCAAGACACATTTAATATCTTGATATATCATCCTGGCTAATTTCAGGTGCCTTGAATAGCAATTAAATGTCTTATTCTCCTCCCATATTTTATCATTAGCATCTACAACTTGGGACATGAAGCAAAATCAATGAAAATGTGCGAACAGAATGTAACCTGTAAGTGACACTGTACTGTCATCATAATGTTAGTTATTTCAGTTATCTTGAAAACGCCAAAAGAAAATTTAAAAGTAAAAGGCATTATGCAAACAATTAGTATACTTAAGGGCTAATATCTCTATTAATCTATTCAACTTACTGCAATTTTTAAATGCACATAAAATACAGAAATTAATGCAATTAAACAAATCTTTAGGATTTTTTTTTCTTTTTTTGCAAGTTTAATTACCGGTCCCCATGATCACCAGTGGTTATGGCTCAATTTAACTACACCAATTTATCAACCTTTCATATCCTTAAAGATAACATAAGTGAAAATTACAGTTTCTTATCAAAAAGTTTTAGGGTTTTCTGAATTTTAAATATTTGCTCTCCCTCCTTCCCCCACCTTAAGACATTTCAAATAAACTAAAAAAATCACATCTCACCTGCAACATTCCTTAGCAATCATTTGATGTATAAAATTTTAACTATGTCCCCAGTTATTTTAAGACACAACGTTTGTACTTGTGGCTTCCAGATGTTACTGTAACATTGATATTTGTATGACCCATGTTTATGTTCCTTATATGTAATCCTTTAAAACACTGGTAATTTAAAACACTAGTAGGTATACCTTTATTATATTTTATTTATGCCCATACTCAATCAGGTAAACTGTAATTAGGCAAATGTATTTATATTATTATTTATATCAATATATGAAGTATTGTTAATTGTACTGCCTGTTGTTAACTAAGAAATTGAGAAATCCCTTTTCCAAGCAACTCCTATTTGAAACAGCAAGTCTCTCCCCCATAGGGTAAAAGGGAGCGAAGGAACTACATAGAGTTAGGAAAGTTTCACAGGTATCCTCAAATTGCCAAGCTAACATTTTTGTACTTTTAACTGCTGTGGGGGCTTGAGGGCAAATGAAGCGAAATTTGACCCCTGAAGTCTATCAGAGCAACTTGCCAATCATCACTATTCTGTAAAAACTTGCAGTTGATCCTTAATGAATGGAATTACTATATTTGTTACTTCTTTTCTTTTTTTTTTTTAAAGTTCCACACTTCTGTTTCTTCCTTTTAAAATTAATTGTGCCACCAAGCTGGAATAAGATAAAACTATTTTTCTTGGGGTTACTGGTATATGGAACCAATGGGCCTTCCTGTCACAAGTATCTTGTTTTGTGGCAAGAAAATTTAATCTCATCTTTTGGCAATATTAATCTTAATTAACTGATCATTTAAGCCTCGTCTATTTTAACAAAAGCTAACTCTGTCTCACTAGTTCCCTTTCTCTTAGAACTGGGATTAGGATCGTTTTATAAGCAATCAAACTAAAGCCTTTAAATCTGCAGTAGTCAGTTTTAAATGTGGGCATATCCAATTAATATCCCCTAATGATTTCTGGAAAACATTTAAAGTTAGTAAACAATCTCTCTGCAGCTTTAAAGGGACATTATCAGTTTTTTTAAATTTTGGCAGACCTAAATATAAGAAGCAAGTAAAGAGGTGTTACACAATATCTTTATAAGCTTTTCTAATGATCTTTCTATAACCCAAATCTGGTCTAAGCTTGTTAGGTGACAAGTAACCATCTAATCTTGGCTTGAATACCTCTAGCAACGGGGAGCTCACTACTCACCAAGGTCTTAAACTCTTTTTCACCTCTTCCTCTACAGCATTCCCTTCCTGCATACCACTTTCTCTAATCCCACCAACTCACTTTCAGTAGTATATGTTGGTCAGGAACTGGGCTAGTCTTCTTCAGCAATGTAAGAAACGTCCTGTCTATTGTCTAACAGCCATGACATTTTATATCCTTGAATTTAAAAAAATCTATTAAAGGCATAGAAGCTGCAATTTTCTGCACCCAAAAAGCTAGATCTAGATCCTCTGGGGCCCCTAGCTTAAGAAGTCAAGGATTTTCTGTCTGATAATAAGGTAAAAGCAAAAGCTGTGCTATTTTTTGACCTTTATTAATTTCCACCGTTTTAGCAGGTGACAAGATCAAAACTTTAATTTCTCCAGTATAATCAGAATCTACTACACCAGGCACCACCAAAATTCCTTGAAAAGAAAGCAAGCTATGCCCTAGCACAGGTCTTACAATGTCCTCAGACAGGGGGCTAGCCCCTCCTGTTGGAATCTGAGCAATCGGCACATCAGGGGTTAATATTATTGCCATAGCGGAGCTGAGGTCTAGTCCTGAGCTGCTGCTGCTGCTGCTGCTAAGTCCTGGGGTTAATTGGTGTGGCTTTTTGTCTCTGTTTAGCAGGACATTGCCAACAAAATTGCCCCATTTGGCCACAAGAGAAACATTTTTTTATTTGCAAAATCCTTCTTATTCCAATTATTTTTCTTTCCTTTTCTCTTTTTTGTTTTCCTTTCTCTCTCTTTTCTCTCTCTCTCTCTCTTTTTTTTTTTTTTTTCCTCTCTTGGGTGAGGCCCCTCCTGAGGGGATTTTCTGCAAGGAGCAGGCTCTGTTTTAAAAGCTCTTTTGCTCAAAATATTCTCCCTATCCTATTCAAACTTAGGCAATGTTCTGTGAGGCTTTGGATGCAAAGTGGGGAGTTCTTAAGCCCTGGGGAGGTGCAAGCAGAGGTTGCAGTGGTCGCCTTAAATAAGATAAATTTTTTAAAGATTTCATTTGTGTAGAGGGGGAGGGGGCTCTCCAGAGTGCTCAGCCGCTGTGTCCTGTAAGCACTCTCCTTCCTAGCGAGGAAGAGTACAGTCTCCCTCCTTTTCTTTGCCAATGGCAGAAAATATGATCTGCGTAGAAGGTGGAGACCCACTACCATCCACCGCTATAACCTTTCCCATAGGCTAATTAACAGCCTCACGACGGGGGTCCAGAACATTTCTAATAATATTCCACAGAACAAAAGCATTTACAAGCCCATGCAAAATATAATAAGTTTTTAGCTGTTTTCCTAGCTTTACCCAAGTATCTAAATCCGTTTTCTGGAAACCAAAGACATTGCTCTTGTAACACTAGCCTTTTTCTCTTTAATTTATGTTTTAACAGTTGCTAAATTACTTCTATAAAGAGTTGTCAATCTTTTGACTCATTGTTACCCATGTGAGAAAATTAAGATTCATAGAAAAGTCTGCTTTAACAAAGGATTTACCTTAGCCAATGAGGGGTTTTCTTTTCAACCCTAAAAAGCAGGTTTCTTTCAACCCTTAGAAAGTAGGTTTGTTTTGACTCTTAGAAAGCAGGTTTGTTTCAATCCTTAAACTGGGTTTCTTTCAACCCCTTAAACTGGGGTTTTTTTCAACCCCAAACTTCCCAACCTTCTTTCCCTACCTATCTTATGCAGGGAGGTCTGCGACACCCTGAGTGGGGTCCTAGCCATCCCAAAAAATGCACACTGGGGGAGACCTACCTTCAAATAGCCTGTTCGGGTGCCCCTTGCTGGGGTCCAGCCCCAGTGGATCCAGAGAATTCGAAGCATGGACGGCGTTGGCGAGGAAAGTCTTATTTATTTATTTACATAAGATTAGATTAGGGAGAAATAGTGTAGTAGGAAAATTAAGTGGAGAAAGAAGGCTAAATAACTTGGTTTACATGGGAAGGCAATAAAGTTCCAGACAAGGAGCTTACACCATCTACGTTAGGCCACCAGCGTCCTCTTGAATATTGGGGGGGTGCCCCGCCTTGGGCTCTCCCTCACGTGGATCTTAAAAGTTGGGACAAGTAAGTAGACATGGAGAGCCTCCACACCCTATATGGGAATTCAGCCAGAAATTAGAGAGGAGACACAGGGAAAACCAGTCCAGCAACTGGCCCGTCTTCTATTGTTCAGAAGGCCTTTTATACTTTTTGATTATACATAGAGTTCAATGGGTAACACAAAGTTATGCAGCATTAGCAGCCCAGACTCTTATCAAAACCAGGCTTTTCTCTGCATACCTAGTTGTATACACAAGTCTTAGGAAATTTACATCATCTTCTGGCCAAAAGGGCCAATTAACATTTTACAGCCTTTTTTCTAATAAGGGTTTGTCAACCAGAAAACTTATTTGTGTTGATCTTCCCAAAGTCTGGTGCCACTCTCAGAAAGCACTAAATAAAGTTAC
Organism: Capra ibex; assembly: GCA_006410555.1. Lineage (NCBI taxonomy): Eukaryota > Metazoa > Chordata > Mammalia > Artiodactyla > Bovidae > Capra > Capra ibex. Next base: position 22,411 of record SJYO01041852.1, on the reverse strand, counting down.
ATTCCTACATAGCAAGGACACAAGAGGAGTGCAGTGATACATAACAAAGAGAAAAGTAATTAACTCAAAAGTCTAGAATTGCTAACATCAAAACTATTATATATCTTTTTCCATATCCCGTTTACATTGATTAACATCCTCCCAGGTGCCTAAAAGATAAAGAATATGGAGGCCGACAGCAATCATAGAGTCAACAGTGAAATCCTGTCACCAATATGATATTTAGGTCTTAGAAAAGGCTATGTATATTAAGACGCTTTAAGGTCTGTGCCTCTCGTGGTTGGGGGGCTGTAAGCAATTCACAAGCTTTAAGAGGTCCGGGGGAACCTGTTAGGCAAGCTAGGGGTTTTAACTGAAACATCCCTTTCAAATGCAGAAGACTAAAGCCCTGATTTGATTTTTTTTCCAGAGAATAATAGAAGAGTGGAAAAGCAGGCAGATTCTCAATTTTTGGGGGGTGGATGCTCAGGAAATTCCAGGGGGAAAACCTGAGGTTTGATTAGCCTTGCCATCAGAGCTCTGCTGCATGAACTTATCATGGATGGAATTCTTCATGCTGGCTCCCGGCATGTCACCATTCCAGAGACCACCAAAAGTCTCAGTCCACTCCAGATGAACCTGATTTCCATGCACTGCCTCGACTGTCACACCGAGTATCGACTCACACCACTGTGGCACGTGTGACAGCCCTGTGACAGCTCGAGGGAAACCCACAGATCCCTGTGTCAACTCGCCCGGAAGCCTGAAACTGCTGCTACAGCTCGGGAGGAAAGTGGAAGTGCATGTCTCCACTCGAGATGAGGCCTGACTTCCCTGGGGAGACTTCAGAGGAAACACAAGATCCATGTCAGCACGGGAGAGGAAACCTTAGGTTGCGGCTTGAGCTCCAGACAAGGACTTAGGACCCGGCACCGACTGGAGAGGAATCTCGAGAGGCCCCTCGCAACTCGCATGAAGACTGGCCTTTCCTGAGGACACATGAGCAGGTCCGTGAGGTCCCCGTCGGAACTTGAGAGGGACCTGCCCCAAATCGAGGAAAACCAGGAGATTCTCCCTTCCAGCCGAGATGAGGCCATTTTCCTCTTCGGCGTCTTGAGGGAAATCACACCTTCCCTCTTGGACCTCGAAAGGGTCCTTCACACCCTTGCTGCAACTCAAGAAGTTCCCCAACATACCCGTCTCAACTCAAGAGGAACACCGAGGGTCCCTCCCCAACTCAAGATGAGCCCCGTTGTCCATTCCTCAGTTCGAGATGAGAGTTTCTTTCCCTGCTTCGTCTGGAGAGGTATACCGGTGTTCCCATCGCATCTCAGGAGAAGGCACTCTAAACAAGAAGTGGAGAGGAACTCCAGGGGTCATGCCACCATTCCAAAAGACCCCCAAATGTCTCAGTCCACTCCAGATGAATCTGATTTCCCTGCACTTCCTCCACTGTCACACCGAGTATCAACTCACACCCCGGTGGCATGGGTGACAGCCCAGTGGCACATTGAGGGAAAACAACAGATAAATGTGTCAATTCAACAGGAAGCCTGACACGGCTGCTACAGCTCAGGAGGAAAGCGGATGTGAATGTCTCCGCTAGAAACAAGGCCTACCTCCCCTGTGGAGACTCCAGAGGAAACACAAGATTCATGTCAGCACTGGAGAGGAAGCCTCAGGTTCCGGCCTGAGCTCCAGACAAGGACTTAGAACCCGGCACCGACCAGAGAGGAATCCCGAGAGGCTCCTTGCAACTCGCATGGAGATTGGCCTTTCCTGAGGCCACATGAGCGGGTCCCTGAGGTCCCCGTCAGAACTCAAGAGGGACCTGCCACAACTCGAGGAAAACCAGGAAATGCTCACCTCCAGGTGAGATGAGGCCCTTTTTTGCTGCGGTGTCTTGAGGAAAATCACACCTTCCCTCTTGGACCTTGAAAGGGTCCTTCACACCCTTGCTGCAACTCAAGAAGTTCCCCGACATACCCATCTCCACTCGAGAGCAACACCAAGGGTCCTGCCAACATCTAGAGGAGTCCCATTTCCGCCTCGTAGCTCGAGATGAGGTTTCCTTTCCCTGCTTCGTCGGGAAAGGGTTCCCAGCATTCCCGTCGCATCTCAAGAAGAGGCGCTCTCAACAGGAAAGTTGAGAGGAACTCGAGGGGTCGTGCCAGCATTCCAAAAGACCCCCAAATGTCTCAGTCCAATCCAGAGGAACCTGATTTCCCTGCAATGCCTCGACTGTCACCCCGAGTATAGACTCACACCATGGCGGCACGTGTGAAAGTCATGTGGCACCTCAAGGGAAAGCCAGAGATCCCTGTGTCAACTCGTCGGGAAGACTGACACTGCTGCTACAGCTTGGGAGGAAAGCGGAAGTGTAAGTCTCCAGTGGAGAGAAGGCCTGACTTCCCTTTGGAGACTTCAGAGGAACACCAAGATACATGTCAGCACTGGAGAGGAAAACTCAAGTTCTGACCTCAGCTCCAGATGAGGACTTAGGCCCGGCACCGACTGGATAGGAATCCCGAGGGGGCACTCGCAACTCGCAAGGAGACTGGATTTTCCTGAGGCCACACGAGCAGGTCCCTGAGGTATCCATTGTAACTTGAGATGGACCTGATGCATCTCGAGAAAAACTAGAGACTCTTCCCTCCAGGCAAGATGAGGCCTTTTTCCACTGCAGCATTTCGATGGAAAAACAAACAAACAAACAAACAAACAAACCTTGCCTCTTGGACCTCGAAAGTTTCCTTCAAGCCCTTGTTGCAACTCAAGAAGTTGCCCGACATACCCATCTCCACTCAAGAGGAACACCGAGGGTCCCGCCCCAACTCAAGAGTAGCCCTGTTGTCCCCTCCTCAGTTTGAGATGAGGGTTCCTTTCCCTGCTTCGTCGGGAAAGGATTCCGGCCTTCCATTCACACCTCAGGAGGAGGCACTCTCAACAGGAAAGTCGGTTATGAACTCTAGGGGCCCTGCCACCATTCCAAAAGACCCCCAAATGTCTCAGTCCACTCCAGAGCAACTTGATTTCCCTGCACTGCCTCGACTGTCACCCCGGGTATCGACTGACACCATGGTGGCACGTGTGACAGCCCTGTGGCACCTCGAGGGAAAGCCACAGGTCAATGTGCCAACACAACGGGAAGCCTGACACTGCTCCTACAGCTGGAGAGGAAAGTGGACATGCATATCTCCACTTGAGACGAGGCCTGACTCCCCTGTGTAGACTCCAGAAGAAACCCAAGATTCATGTCAGCACCGGAGAGAAAACCTCAGGTTCCGGCCTGAGCTCCAGACAAGGACTTAGGACCCGGCACTGATGGAGAGGAATCCCGAGAGAGCCCTCACAACTCGAATGGAGACTGGCATGTCCTGAGGCCACACAAGCAGGTCCCTGAGGTCCCTGTCTTAACTCCAGTGGGACCTGCTGCAACTCCAGTAAAACCAGGATATTTTCTCCTCCAGGCGAGATGAGACCCTTTTCTGCTGCCGGGTCTCGAGGGAAATCACACTTTCCCTCTTGGACCTCAAATGAATCTTTTACACCCTTACTGCAACTCAAGAAGCTCCCTGACATACCCATCTCAACTCGAGAGTAACACCGAGGGTCCCACCACAACTCAAGATGAGCCCCGTTGACCCCTCCTCAGCTCAAGATGAGGGTTCCTTTCCATGCTTCATGGGAAAGGATTCCTGGTGTACCCGTGGCATCTCAGGAGGAGGTGCTCTCAACAGGAAAATCGAGTGCAACTCCAGGTACATGCCACCATTTTAAAAGACCACCAAATATTTCAGTCTAACCCAGATGAACCTGATTTCCGTGCACTGCCTGGACTGTCACCCTGAGTATCGACTCACACCACGGTGGCAGGTGTGAGAGCCCTGTGACACCACGAAGGAAAGCCACAGATCCTTGTGCCAACTCGACGGGAAGCCTGACACTGCTGCTCCAACTTGGGAGAAAAGTGAACGTGCAAGGCTCCGCTCCAGACGAGGCCTGACTCCCCTGTGAATCCTCCAGAGAAACCCCAAATCCATGTTCACATTGGAGAGGAAACCTCATGTTCAGGCCTCAGCTCCAGATGAGGAGTTATGACCCAGCCCCAATGGGAGAGGAATCCCGAGAGGCTCCTGGCAACTCGTGAGGAGAGTGGCTTTTCCTGAGGGCACAAGAGCGGGTTGATGAGGTCCCCTTCGTAACTCGAGAGGGACCTGCCGAAACTTGAGAAAAACCAGGAGACGCTCACCTCCAGGTGAGATGAGGCCCTTTTTTGCTGCGGCGTCTTGAGGGAAATCACACCTTCCCTTTTGGACCTTGAAAGGGTCCTTCACACCCTTGCTGCAACTCAAGAAGCTCTGCTACATACCATCTCCACTCGAGAGGAACACCGAGGGTCTGCCACAACTCAAGAGGAGCCCTGTTGTCCCCTCGTCACCTCGTGATGAGGGTTCCTTTCATTGCTTCTTGGGGAAAGAATTCCCGGTGTTCTGGTCCCATCTCAGAAGGAGGCCCTCTCAACAGGAAAGTCTAGAGGAACTCCAGGGTCGCGCCACCATTTTAAAGCCCTCCAAAATCCTCAGTCCACTCCAGGTGAACATGATTTGCCTGCATTGTCCCGACTGTCACCCCTAGTATCGACTCACAACACGGTAGCACGTGTGACAGCGCTGTGGGAATGCCTCGAGGGAAAGCCACAGATCCCTGTGTCAAAGCAATGGGAAGCCTGACACTGCTGGTACAGCTGGGGAGGATAGAGGGCATACATGTCTCCAGTCGAGACAAGGCCTGACTCCCCTGTGGAGACTCTAGAGGAACCACAGGATCCATGTCAGGACTGGAGAGGAAACCTCAGGTTCCTGCCGTGGCTCTCAACCAGGACTTAGGACCCAACACCGACTGGAGAAGAATCCCAAGAGGGCCCTAGCATTCTCATGGAGACTGGCCTTTCCTGAGGCCCCACTAGTGGGTCACTGAAATCTCTGTCGTAACTCGAGAGGAAACTACCACAACTCCAGAAAAACCAGGATGTTCTCCCCTCCAGGCGAGATGAGGCCCTTTTCTCGCATGGAGACAGGCCTTTCCTGAGGCCACACAAGCGGGTCCCTGAGGTCCCGCTCATAACTCGAGAGGTATCGGCATCAACTTGAGAAAAAGCAGGAGGTTCTCCACTTCAGGCTATATGAGGCCCATTTCCGCTGCTGCGTCTCGAGGAAATCACACCTTCCCTCTTGAATCAGGAAAGGGTCCTTCACAACCTTGCTGTAACTCAAGAATTCCCGACTAACCCATCTACACTCGAGAGGAATACCAAGGGTCACTCCAAACTCAAGAGGAGCCCCGTTGTCCCCTTGTCACCTCGAGATGAGGGTTCCTTTCCCTGCTTCTTGGGGAAAGAGTTCCCGGCATTCATGTCGCATTTCAAGAAGAGGCGCTCTCCACAGGAAAGTCGAGAGGAATTCTATGGGTCGTGCTACCATTCCAAAAGATGCCCAAAGGTCTCAGTCCACTCCAGAGAAACCTCATTTCCCTGCATTGCCTCGACTGTCACCCTGAGTATCGACTCACACCATGGTGGCACGTGTGACAGCCCTGTGGGAAAGCCTCCAGGGAAAGCAGCAGATCCCTGTGTGAAGTCAACGGAAAGCCTGATACTGCTGCAACAGCTCAGAAGGAAAACAGACGTGCATGTGTCCACTGGAGACGAGGCCCCACTCCCCTTTGGAGACTCCAGGGGAACCCCAAATTCCATGTCAGCACTGGAGAGGAAAACACAGGTTCCGGTTTTGGCTCCAGACGAGGACTTAGGACCCAGCACCGACTGGAGAGACGCTCCTCGCAACTCACATAGAGACTGGCCTTTCCTGAGGCCCCACGAGCTGGTCACTTAAATATCCATCGTAACTCGAGAGGAAACTGCCAACACTCCAGAAAAAACAGGATGTTCTTCCCTCCAGGCGAGATAAGGCCCTTTTCAACTGGGGCATCTCGAGGGAAATCACAACTTCCCCCTTGAACCTTAAAAGGGTACTTCACACCGTTGCTGCAACTCAAGAAGTTCTGTAACATATCCATCTCCACTTGAGATGAACACCGAGGGTCGTGCCAAACTAAAGAAGAGCCCTGTTTCCCTCTCTTTTGCTCGAGATGAGGGTTCCTTTTCCTGCTTCGTTGGGAAAGGATTCCCGGCATTCCCGTCGCATCTCAAGAGGAGGCGATCACAACAAGAAAGTCGAGAACTCCAGAGTTCGTGCCACCATTCCAGACGACCCCCAAATGTCTCAGGCCACTCCAGAGGAACCTGATTTCCCTCCAATGCCTCGACTCTCACACAGAGTATCAATTCAAACCACGGTGGCACGTGTGAAAGCCTTATCGTAAAGCCTCTAGGGAAAGCCACAGATTCCTGTATCAACGCGACAGGAAGCCTGACCCTGCTGCTACAGCTTGGGAGGAAAGCGGACATGCATGTCTCCACTCGAGACGAGGTCTGACTCCCCTGTGGAGTCTCCAGAGGAACCCCAAGAATCAGGTCAGCACTGGAGAGGAAAACTCAGGTTCAAGCCTCAGCTCCAAACGAGGACTCAGACCCAGGAGCGACTGGAGAGAAATCCCGAGAGGCCCCTCGCAACTCGCATGGAGACTGGCCTCTCCCCACACGAGAAGGTCCCTGAGGTCCCGTCGTAACTTGAGTGGAACCTGCAGCAACTCGAGAAAGACAAGGAGGTTCTCCCCTCCAAGCGAGATGTGGCCCTTTTCTGATGCGGCATCTAGAGGGAAATCACACCTTTGCTCTTGAACGTCGAAAGGGTCCTTCACACCCATGCTGCAACTCAAGAAGTTCAGCGACATATCCGTCTCCACTCTGGAGGAAAACCGAGTTTCCCACCAAACTCAAGAGGGGCCCTGTTTCCCTCTCCTCTGCTCGATATAAGGGTTCCTTTCACTGCTTCGTTGGGAAAATATTCCAGGCGTTTGTGTCGTATCTCAACAGGAGGAGCTCTCCAAAGTAAAGTTGAGAGGAATTCCTGGTATCATGCCACCATTCCAAAAGACCCCCAAATGTCGCAGTCCACTCCAGAGGAAATGATTTCACTGCACTGCCTCGACTGTCACCCAAAATATCAACTCACACCACAGTGGCACATGTTACAGACCTGTGGGAAAGCCTCGAGGCAAAAAACAGATCCCTGAGTCAACTGGACTCGAAGCCTGACACTGCTGCTACAGCTCGGGAAGAAAGCAGACGTGCATGTCTCCACTCGACATGAGGCCTGACTCCCCTGTGGAGACTCCAGCAGAACACCAAGATCCATGTCAGCACTGGAGAGGAAATCTTCGGTTCCAGCCTCGGCTCCAGACAAGGTCTTAAGACCCAGCACTAACTAGAGAGAAATTCCAAGAGGCCTTTCGCAACTCACATGGAGACTGGCCTTTCCTGAGGCCACAAGTGTGGGTCTCTGAGTCCCCGTTGTAAATCGATGGGAACCTGCCACAGCTCTAGAAAAACCAGGATGTTCTCCCCACCAGGCGAGATGAGGCCCTTTTCCGCTCTGGCATCTTGAGGGAAATCACACCTTCCCTCTTGAACCTCGAAAGGGTCCTTCACACCCTTGCAGCAATTCAAGAAGTTCCCCGACATACCAGTCTGCATTCAAGAAGAACACCCAGAGCCAGCCACAACTCAAGTGGAACCCAGTTCCCCTTCCTCCGGTCGAGAAGAGGGTTCCTTTTCCGAATTCGTTGGGAAAGGATTCCTGGCATTCCATCGCATCTCAAGAGGAGGTGCTCTCAACAGGAAAGTCGACAGGAACTCCAAGGGTCGTGCCACCATTCCAAAAGACCCTCAAATATCTCAGTGTATTCCAGAGGAACCTGATCACCCTGCACTGCTTCGACTGTCACGACGAGTATCCACTCACACCACGGTGGCACATGTGACAGCCCTGCAGAAAAGCCTTGAGGGAAAGACACAGATCCCTGTGTCAAATCGATGGGAAGCCTGACACAGCTGCTACAGCTCGGGAGGAAACCGGACGTGCATGTCTCCACTCGATTTAAGGCCTCACTTCGCTGTGGAGAATCCAGAGGGGTCCAAGGTCCATGCAAAGACTGGTTAGGAAATTTCAGGTTCCGGCCTGGGCTCCCTACGAGGACTTAGGCCCTGGCAATGACTGAAGAGGAATCCCGAGAGGCCCCTTGCAACTCGCATGGAGACTGGTCTTTCCTGAGACCACATGAGCCGATCCCTGATGTAACTCAAGAGGAACCTGCCACAACTCGGGAAAATCCAGGAGGTTCTCCCCTCCAGGTGAGATGAGGCCCATTTCTGCAGCGGCATCTTGAGGTAAATCACACCTTCCCTCTTGAACGTTGAAAGGGTCTTTCACACCCTTGCAACAGCTCAAGAAGTTCCCCGACATACCCATCTCCATTTGAGAGGAACACAGATTGTCCTGCCACAAGTCAAGAGGAGAAGCTTTTCCCCCTCCTCTGCTCGAAATGAGGGTTCCTTTCAGTGATTTGTTGGGAAAGGATTCCCTGCCTTCCTGTTTCATCTCAAGTGAAGGCGCTCTCCACAGGAAAGTAGAGAGGAACTGTAGTGGTCGTCCTACCATTCCAAAAGACCCTCAAATGTCTCAGTCTACTCCAGAAGAACCTGATTTCCCTGCACTGCCTTGACTGTCACCACGAGTATCGACTCACACCACGGTGGCATGTGTGACAGACCTGTGGGATAGCCTCGAGGGAAAGAGACAGGTCCTTGTGTCAACTCGACAGGAAGCCTGAGACTGCTGCTACAGTTCTGGAGGAAAACTGACGTGCATGTCTCCACTTGAGACGAGGCCTGACTTCATTGTGTAGACACCAAAGGTATTCTAGATCCATGTCAAGACTGGATAGGAATCCTCAATTTCCGGCCTGGGCTCCAGACGACCACTCAGGACCTGGCACCAAATGCAGAGGAATCTCGAGAGGAGCCTCCCAACACGCATGGAGACTGCATTTCCTGAGGCCACATGAGCTGGTCCCTGAGGTCCCGGTCGTAATTAGAGAGGAACCTGTCCAAATCTAGAAAAGCCAAGAGGTTCTCCCCTCCAGGTGAGATGAGGCCCTTTTCTGCTGTGGCGTCTCGAGGGAAATCAGCCCTTCCTTCTTGAACCTCGAACGGTTCCTTCACACCCTTGCTGCAACTCAAGAATTTCCCCGACATACACGTCTCCAATCGAGAGGAACACCGAGGGTTCCGCCAAACTCAAGAGGAGCCCCGTTTCCCCCTCCTCCACTCGAGATGATGGTTCCTTTCACCACTTCTTCGGGAAAGGTTTCCTAGCATTGCTGTCACATTTCAAGAGGAGGCGCTCTCAACAGGAAAGTTGAGAAGAACCCCAGGTGTCGTGCACCACTTCAAAAGACCCCCAAATGACACAGACGACTCCAGAGGAACCTGATTTCCCTGCACTGCCTCGACTGTCACCAGAGTATCGACTCACGCAGTGGTGGCAGGTGTGACAGCCCTGTGGGAAAGCCTCAAGGGAAAGCCACAGATTCCTGTGTCAACTCAATGGGAGGCCTGGCACTGCTGCTACAGCTCGGGAGGAAAGCAAACGTACATGTCTCAACTCGAGATGAGGCCTGATTCACTTGTGTAGACTACAGAGGAAAGCCAAGATCCATGTCAGCACTGGAGAAGAAACCTCAAGTTCCGCCCTCAGCTCCGATGAGAACATAGGACCTGGAAGTGACTGGAGAGGAATCCCGAGAGGCCCCTCGCAACTCACATGGGGACTGGCCTTACCTGAGGCCACACAAGCGGGTTCCTGAGGTCCCCTTCGTAACTCGAGAGGAACCTGCCACAACTCGAGAAAAACCAGGAGGTTCTCCCCTCCAGGTGAGTTGAGGCCCTTATCCGCTGTGGTGTCTCGAGGGAAATCACACCTTCCCTCTTGATCATGGAAAGGGATCTTGACACCCTTTCTGCAACTCAAGAATTTCCCTGACATACCCGTCTACAAACGAGAGGAACACCGAGATCCGGCCATATCTCAAGAGGAACCCCGTTCCCCTTCCTCTGCTCGAGATGAGGGATCCTTTCCGTGCTTCGTCGGGAAAGAATTCCCGGCGTTCCCGTCGCATCTCAAGAGGAGGCGCTCTCAACAGGAAAGGCGAGAGGAACTCCAGGGTCGTGCCACCATTCCAAGAGTCTCCCAGATGTCTCAGTCCATTCCAGAGGAACCTGTTTTCCCTGCACTGCCTCGACTTTCATGCTGAGGGTCGACTAACACCACGGTAGCACGTGTGACAGCCCTGTGGGAAAGGCTCTTGGGAAAGCCTCGAGAGAAAGCCACAGATCCCTATGTCAAGGTGAAGGGAAGCGTGACACTGCTGCTACAGCTGGGGAGGAAAGCGGACGTGAATGTCTGCACTTGAGACAAGGCCAGACTCCCCTATGAAGACACCAGAAGAACGCCAAAGTCCATGTGTGCCCTGGAGAGGAAAACTCATGTTCCGGCCTCAGCTATATACAAGGACTTAGAACCCGGCACCGACTGGAGAGGAATCCTGAGAGGCCCCTCGCAACACGCATGAAAACAGGCCTTTCCTGAGGCCACACGAGCGGATCCCAAGGTCCTCGTCTTAAATTGAGAGAAACGTGCCACAACTTGAGATAAACCAGGAAGTTCTCCCCTAAAGGCAAGATGAGGCTCTTTTCCTCTGCGGCATCTCGAGGGAAATCTCACCTTTCCTCTTGAACCTCGCAAGGGTCCTTCACACCCTTGTTGCAACTCAAGAAGTTCCCCGAAATAACCATTTCCACTAGAGAGGAACACCGACGGTCCTGACACAACTCAAGAGGAGCCCCGTTTCTCCCTTATCTGCTCGAGAAGAGGGTTCCTTTCCCTGCTTCTTCGGATAAGGTTTCCCGGGGTACCCGTCGCATCTCAATAGGGGGAGCTCTCAACAAAAAAGTCGAGAGGAACTCAAGGGGTCGTGCACCATTCCAAAAGACCACCAAAATTTTCAGTCCACTCCAGGGGAACGTGATTTCCAGGAACTGCCTTGACTGTCACGCCAAGTGTCAACTAACACTACAGTGGCACGTGTGAGAACCCTGTCAGAAAGCCTCGAGTGAAAGTCAAAATTCCCTGTGTCAATTCGACGGGAAGCCTGACACTGCTGCTAGAGCTAGGGAGGAAAGAGTACTTGCATGTCTCCACTCGAGATGAGGCCTGACTCCCCTTTGGAAACTCAATAGGAACTCCAAGATCCATGTCAGCACTGGAGAGGAAACCTTAGGTTCCGGCCTTGGCTCCAGACGAGGACTTAGGACCCGCCATTGACTGGAGAGGAATCCCAAGGGGCCACTTGCAACTCACATGGAGACTGGCCTTTCCTGAAGCCACACGAGCGGGTCCCTGTGGTCCCTGTCGTAACTCCAGAGGAACCTGCCCCAACTCGAGAAAAACCAGGAGGTTCTCGCCTCCAGGTGAGATGAAAGCCCTTTTCCGCTGAGGCGTCTCGAGGGAAATCACACCTTCCCTCTTGAACCACAAAAGGGACCTTCACACCCTTGCTACAACACAAGAAGTTCCCCTACCTACATATATCCACTCGAGAGGATACCGAGTGTCCCGCCTACTCAAGAGGAGTCCAGTTTCCACCTCCTCCGCCCAAGATGAGGTTTCCTTTCCTTGCTTCATCAGGAAAGGATTCCCGGTGTTCCCTTTGCATCTCAAGAGTAGGCGTTCTCCACAGGAAAGTTGAGAGGAACTCCAGGGGTCCTGCACCATTCCAAGAGACCCCCAAATATCTCAGTCCACTCCAGAGGAACCTGATTTCCCTGCACTGTCTCGACTGTCCCCCCAAGTATCGACTCACACCATGGTGGCACGTGTGACAGTTCTGTGGGAAAGCCTCGAGGGAAAGCCTCAGATCCCTGTGTCAACTTTCCAGGAAGCCTGACACTGCTACTACAACCCAGGCGGAAAGTGGACATCCATGTCTCCACTCGAAGCGAGGCCTGACTCCCCTCTGGAGACTCCAGAGGAACCGCAAAATCCATGTCAGCACTGGAGAGGAAACCCCAGGTTCCGGCCTCGGCTCCAGACAAGGACTTAGGACCCGGCACCAACTGGAGAGGAATCCTGAGAAGCCCTACTCTCCAGTGGAGACTCCTGAGGAACCCCAAGATCCATGACAGCACTAGAGAGGAAAATCTGGTGCCGGGGTCCAGCCCTGTTGGATCCCAGAAATTCTTAGTGGGGATGTCGTTGGCAATGAAAATCTTATTTATTTAGAGCTATAAGATTAAATTAGGAAGACATAGTATAGTAGTAAAATTAAGTGGAAAAAGAGGCTGATTAACTTGGTTTACATTAGAAAAGTCTGCCTCAACAAAGGTTTTACCTTTGCAAGGGGGGGTTTTCTTTTCAACCCGAAGAAAGCAGGTTTCTTTCAACCTCTACAAAACTCTTCAATACTTCTTTCAACTTCTCTTAAACTCTTTTTTTTAAATTTTTTTTAATTTTTCTTTCAACTTCTCTTAAACTCTTCAACACTTGTTTCAACTTCTATTAAACTCTTCAACACTTCCCACTCCTACTCACNTCTATCCTACAGGGGGGTCTACAGCACCCTAAGTGGGGTCCTATCCGTCCCGAAACTCAACACTGCAGGAACAACAGGGCTGATGACCCTGGTTGTTCTGAGCACTAGGGCTGATGACCCTACTTGCTCCATACTAGGGGAACAACAGGGCTGATGACCCTCGTTGTCCAGAGCAATAGAGCTGATGACCCTACTTGCTCCAAGGGGGTGGCAATAGGGCTGATGACCCAATTGCTGGGGGAACTTACCTTCGAATAGCCTGCTCCGGGCGCCACTTGCCGGGGTCCAGCCCCGGTGGATCCAGGGTGATTCGAAGGTGGGGATGGAGTCGGCGTCTTTGGAAAAATACATATTGAATCACAGATATAGAGAGATTAGAAATGGATAGTGTAGTAGGAA